>MU623361.1:0-327560 GCA_025201765.1 Daldinia sp. FL1419
TATAAAATTAAAATTTAAAAATTTAATTTTTTAAATTTGAATTAATTAAAAATTAAAAAAAAAAAAAAAAAAAAAAAAAGAATAAAGAAAAAAAACCTTAAACTTTTCAAATTTTAAAATAGATTTGCCCCACTTTTTGAACTAATCAAAATTTTAAAATAAAAAATATATAATTATTATAAAATTTAAAATTATTGTAAAATTTAAAACCATTATAATGGTTATATTTAAATATCTGTTAAGGAATACTATTTAAATATAAAACGATATTTTGATTTATTATGGTTGTAGCAACCCCCCACTGCCACTATGGTAGATATATGGTATCTATAGTCGCAACTGCGTCATCGCTCATTCCTCCAAATCAATCCGTTAGGTAGCATTGGAAAGCAAACGGCAACTTCGTCGAACATTCCCTCCTATTTTCTCATCCGTCACATTTCAAAGTTTGAAATAATGAACATTAGAGCACGGCCTATGTAGTTCAGCATGGCTTCATTTTATACCACGAAACCTCCGTGAAGGTGTCTCTACATTTTATACTTACCTAGCTTCTACTTCTCTGCATCACTTCTCGGATAAATCATTGTTATCGACTCCTCTATACTTCTACAATTCCCAGAATACCTATTCCTTCTCTCCGCGAATCCTGGCCTTGCTTGCTCTTCAGCTTTTTTGGTTATCGAAGATCGACATCGGGACAGGGTTATTGACAGAACCTACTTGATCAGCCACGAAAAAAAATCGCCACTCGATTACCCGTTCCCTGTTTGACGTCCTGCGTCACTGAATATAAAACCCGGGATCTTATTCAAGCAACGGCTAGGACAAATATCTTGCCATAGTATAATCGATCCCCTAGTTAGGTGGATTAAAGACTGCCCTTCCGACTCGTCAAACACGACTCCGGGACTCTGGGAGGCGTCGTCAAAACTTATGCTCACAGCGTAGCTGCAGTTAAAGGAGACTTCTAGCTCCCATGTTAGACTTCGTTGGATAATGAGCCGCCTACATGACCGCACTTTACTTGCAAGATACACCCTTCGTCGCCCACTAGTTTGGCCATCTATATCCTCTCAAATAAACAATTATCTGGCCGTAACCGATAATTCCTGCAAAAGCGTGCCAATTCAATACAATGCCTAAACAGTCGCTTCAATCCGGGCTCCGGCATCGTTCCATAAGCAAAAGATCGCTGGCTATTGTTGGTATTTTTCTGGCACTACAGCCTCCACGAGTAGGAGCAGTTGTGTATCCAAGCAACCACCAGTTATATAATTTCGACTACTTAGGGCCAAATAGACGGTATCAAGGCACGAGCCGCCCCCTGACCAAGAAGGAAAATGCGATCCCCTTGATCATTACCAATAACTGCGGAGATACAATTTGGCCTGGCATCGGGACTCAGCACGGCGATCCCCCCGACTCTCACGGTTTCGAACTTAAGCCTGGCGAGACGAAACATCAAACGGTCGGTCCAACGTGGCAAGGCAGAGTCTGGGGCCGCACGAACTGTACTACTAGTGGGGACACAGCGACATGCAAGACTGGTGATTGTTTTGGTAAATTAGATTGTGAATATGGGGTAAGTTGAATCAGAACGAGACACTGTGCCCTGGCTACTAATCACGACGCAGGGAGCCGTACCCGTTACCCTCGCCGAATTCAATCTCGCCGGTGGTGCAACCGGTAGACAAACCTTTTACGATATTTCACTGGTAGATGGCTATAATCTGCCAATAGCAATAGTCTATCATCCGGCGGATAATACATCGTATATCCCGCCAAATCTAGTCAATCCGTCATGTATTGGAACGGCCGGGTATCTCGCTGCCTTGAACCGAACCGGGTTCACGTATACTAACTCGGCTTATCCTATGCCGTACGAAGGCGTGCAATCAAACGCAGATATATCCAATTGGTGCCCTTGGGACCTTCAGGCCTTCCTCCCAGAGAAACCCGGAGATGGCGTATATCCATATCCGGACGACACTCTACACCGGCCCGTCTTCGACCCGTGCAAGAGTGCCTGCGCCGCTAATAATGAACCTGAGGACTGCTGCACCGGCGACTACGATGATCCATGGATCTGCCAGCCTAGCCAGTATTCATATAACGCCAAGGCTATGTGCCCTGACGCATATAGCTACGCGTTTGACGATCAGACCTCCACGTTTATCATCCCCAGCGGAGGTGGATGGGAAATCGTGTTCTGTCCGGCGGGGCGAAGTACCACCATCTTGGCAACGTTCACAGATGAATTACACAAGATTGCCGAGAGCGGGCAAGTGACTCAGGATATCCTACTCAAGGCTATGAACGTGAGTTATATCGAATCGAAACACAGCATAGCAGTTGGTATTTGGGTACCTACGGCTGGGTTAGCTTTGACCTTCGCCTTGATTACCAGTAACATATTAGCTTGATCGTGGAAGAATATCATCAATGGTGGATCGCCATACGCAAGCCTCTAGGGGTGGAAAGATAGGATGGCAACGGAGGCTCTTGCTCGGTGACGAATACCTTGGGGAGGGAAATAAGGAGACAAGCAGGCGGTTCTTAGAAAAGGGGACTTTGTGACGACTTCAAAGTCAATTGAGCAGCTCCCTACCTGAGTGACCTAAGTAACCTAAGGTTTATTAAGATGCCTATAAAATCCTACTTATCTACCTCTTATACCTAGAGTAGGGTCACGTTTTAGTAGTCCTTTGGAAATCGGGTATGCTCATATATATTGACTGGTATCATTGGGTGTGCCTCCTGAACCGTCGCTCGCCTAGGCAAAGAGTTTAAACCAATCGGATATCATATTGCCTACAATAAATTCGAATCTTGTATATACATGTTTACCTATACATAGTTGTCGATGCCTGCCTACCGAACGTAGGTACATATTGTACAGCTACCAATATACCTACGGTAGGTACGCCTTGACTGGGATCTATTAATAGCAGGCATCACGCAAGTGATGGCCCGCGGCATATCGCAGTGTCTAACCTTAGTGTACTCAGTGGGGGAGGTAGGTTATACCTAGGTACTATGTAGGGCATGTAAGTACCTAGGCACCTATTTAATATGTAAGTTACCTACCTAGGTACTTAGCCTTAGTAGGTGGTACCTACATGGTAGGCTACCTACCTACCTAAGGACAAGGTAACTAGGTTAGGTAACTTTGTAATTGGATGCATGCATTCCGGACCTTTCAATCTTATTAACTACCTCAGTACCTACCCAGGTAGGTTACCTAACTAGCAACAATTTAATTTATTAGTTCAAGGAAACGAATCCCCCGATGCAATTCTGCAATTCTGCAATCTGCAATCTACAATCCAACTTACAATCTACAATCTACAATCTAACCGGTTAGCTTACAATCTTGATGCATCTCCCCAAACAACAAACCCACGAAGACAAATCCCCTTCGTTCGTGTCTCCTCCTCGGGGACTCGACGACTATTATTTCGCTTCTTTTCTTTCGGATCTAGCCCCGTTCGCATTATAGGTAAGACGGGGGGAGTGCTGTCAGGATGTGGTAGGAAATGCCTCTTATCGAAAGCACTCGACTCCCGACGCGCTGGGTTACCCGTACAGTTCCAATCTTCCTTGTTCTTGCTGTCAGCTATGCTACTTATGCAGTGGTCGGCCGGGTCTGTGGTAAGTCTCCTCTCGTCTTTCTTGCTTCTCATCCTAGTTAGCCCAATTCTTTGTTTTGTTTGGCTAACGTCGTCGATATTCAGCTCAGTACCTGATTGGCAAACGAGGCGAGATCGGGGCAGCCATCACCATTCTAGTCCTGTACTTTATACTTCTCTTATTGATGATCGGCACCTATCTAAGAACTATAATCACTGTATTCACCGATCCGGGAGTCGTGCCGTACGGGCCGGGGGTAATTGAACGTAAGAAGGCTGCAAGAGAGAGGCGAAGGCGAAGACGTCAAGAACCCGACCTCGAGAGTATACCATATGACCCCTGTCCCGATTCGAATCCAGACAGCCCAGGCTTAGAGGAATTTTACACCAAAGATGTCTTTGTGTGCGAGAATGATGGTCGCCCAAAGTGGTGTTCGGAATGTTCTACTTGGAAGCCAGACCGGGTCCATCATAGTAGCGAGATCGACCGCTGCGTCTATCGCATGGACCACTATTGTCCCTGGGTCGGTGGTATGATAGGAGAGAATTGTGAGCCCCGAATACGCCCTAGCCCTACCTTGTCAAATACCTAACCAGTGCTGATGATACGCAGCCTTCAAGTTCTTTGTGCAGTTTATAACGTATGCTACTTGCTACTGTGGTCTTGTCCTTGGGGCCACCGCCTCGAGTCTTCGAAAAGAAATTAGCGAGGGGTCTTCATCATCAGATCCCAATTTCATACCTGCCGTAGTACTGGCTGCTTTCTTTGGTCTTTTTACTTTTCTAATGGCTGTCACATCCATGCGTTACATATTTTTCAACATGACAAACGTTGACATACTCGGGTACCAATCCAAAGTGTACCAATTAGCCGTCCGCGTGCCTCGCGGCACCGATTCGACGGATAACTTCAACGTGGTAACATATCCGCTACCGAGACCGGGTGAGGATGCAAACGGTTGGTCTAACGGAACAGCCCGGCCTGGTATGGATGAAAGTGGCGGCTCGACTTTGCATATCCGGCCGTCGGTCCGCGACGACTTAGCCACGCGGACCTTTGCCATACTCAAGACGGAGCCGGGGGAAAATCCGTGGGATCTCGGGAAATGGCGCAATTGGAAAAGTGTCATGGGCAACAACGTCCTGGATTGGTTTTTGCCTATTCGGAGATCTCCTTGTGCCAACCACGAGAGCCACGAGAGCTTCTACCCCATGGGCCACGTCTTGGCAGACGTCTTGGCGCGGTACGATCTTACCGACGTCGCGATGAAGGACGGTCCGGAGCTCGAGATGAGAGAAATTGCGAGAGGGAATAGGGCTTAAATATACGTGCGTAACTGATACCCCTTTTTGGGGCTTTGGAGTTGAGGCGGTAATTCGGCGGGTGTAAGCGCAAAGAACCTTCCTACATAAGCGGCATGCCTTATAGGCTAGGTATTGACCAGTATTGTGAAGGAATTGCTTATCAGCGAGCGTGTTTAATGATATTGTAATCAAAGCATACACTATTAGAATCAGGGAATAGATGTCTATCTACCTAAGAGTAATTTTGGAAGTATATTGTAATCTTTTGTGTATTAAATGTGCTATTAATGGGCAAGGCCTAGCTATCGCTAATTGTTCGTTGAAGTTCAGTTCATGGTAATGGAATCAAGTAGAAATTTTCAGTGGCTTCCCCTTTGTTAACTTAACCCCTATCTGTATGTCCGTCAGTAATTTAGTAAGACCCGTGGCTTGAGGCCTTGCAAAGAGTGACCGCCAGGGGATAGATGTATTTGACTAATAACGCCTGACTTCCTAATCTCCAGCGAGGGTGTAGGGCGCCCTTCATATAGGTACTCAATATACCCCTATATCTCCTCTATGCCCACTTATCCCCTGACAATGCCGACCCCCAACCTAACAGTATAGAAGAAGAAATAAGAGATCAAAGTAATTCTCAATTAGCCATCAGTCATAGATATCATGTCATTTGGGGACAAGACCCGATGGCCGTCAAGGCTTGAGATTGAGGTACCTCAGTATTTATTAATAAACGAGAGCGGGTTCCATCGAATAGTCTAACTCAACAGGACATTGGCAAGTGATGCCGGAAAGTATCTAGTAAATCATAATACAGCAACAGGGTGATAACGACAAAGATGAAGCCCATGGATCCAATGGTTTCATAAACGAGTGACAGCCTCTCCATCCCAATCCTAACTTATAGCCCCGTGTTCTTCAGGGGTCGCATATCGTTCGTGGCCTTATGGCACGTTATATCAGACAAGACACATAATGATTTACTCTTCCCGGCAGTCGCTGCACTTCATATGGCCGCAATGCCTGCACACGGCCTCATCTTCATTGTCGCTGTACTCGAAGTAGTCCGTTTCCCCACATTGATGGCACTCGATTCGGCTGCTTGTTTCGTTGATACTGTTATCAGGGGGTTGGGAGTATCCATCGTCGGAAACTGGGGTGTTTTCGTCACTCCTATACACTTTTTAGTCGAGAATATAAAGTAGCTAATAGGGGTGTTTACATTGTGGGTAAATGATTGTTGCGTCGCAAGGACTCAAAGAAGTTTGTGATATTAGGAGAAGGTAGTCACGAATACTAATGAATGTAGTATCCCGTCCAAGGTTTCTCGTATAGTAGATACTGCGGTATGCTCTGATTTTGGACTTCATCTCGACTGATCTAACCCGGGACTCGACACTCCTTATAGTCATAGCCATGATACTACAAGCTTCGCTCTATACAGGCCGTAAATTCATATCAATACCGAGGATTCGTAACTCCAAGTTGAGGGTGACTCTTTCTGCTCCAGAAAACCCGCAGAGCCTCACAAGCACGCATACTATTTCCTTTGATTATGCTGTTCTCTGGAAATATAGGTCGCTTCGGTCACGACTGAGGCGATGATAGGATCACTGTAACACCTGACATACTGAGCAAAGGCGCCGAAAATGCAATGAGGGCGGAGTTACGTCAAAGGATTATTCGAGCAAGAAGATGCCACCACTATAATGATGAAGGAGAGAGGCCGAAGAACGGAGGCAGAGACCGGCCGACGAAGTTACAGGAGGTTTCCAAGCAGGAAGCCCAGAGCGTCAAGTCTAATTGCTAACCAATAAGAGCACCGATAGGTTTGGTATTGAGCAAGTTCCAAGACGAAGGAATCGAGAAAAGATGGGCTGAAAACACAGGCGAGGCCGAGGGGGCGCGTTCAATTGCATATCGTTCCATCAGGGTCGATGCTAATATGAAAAGCACCCTCTATGAGTGGGTACCGGTAGCTTGGTTCATGATATCACAGCAGCAGAATAATCTAAGCATAGGCTAGATCAAAAGGGCATGCTAGAGTATGAGCCCATAATCTCCATGCAAGTTTGATCCTCGGGACGACGAGGCAACACAAGGCAACTGTCACATTCCTCGCTTTCTATAGGGAGCAAGGGATAAAGAAAGGTACATCAAGTACTCACCGCCGCGGGACTCGATTTCTGTTTTACCAAATCGTGAAACCGTAACATCGTGAGCAGAGCCGCGCATACGCCAAAGATCTCGTGAGCAAGAAGCATATCGCCCTAATTCCGATCGTCCTTTCCGATCGCGGACGTTCTACTGGGGAATTTTGCTACTAGCCCCTGGAAGATCTCCAAAAAGGGCTTCCCCGGGCGAAATGCCATGTGTGAAAGTAGCCCACGCGCCCCTTGTGCTAGTATGGTCACTTTGGTTGTGACCTTGGAGATCGAAAATCCCCCGGCCTACTTCCCCATAAACACACGATGGGATTTTGAGGGCAACAGAACTGAACTGACTTCGGACCTAACAGATTTCGGAATCGTCACATATAAGACATATGATTCCTAAGCCTCACATAGAGCACATTATCCTGCAGCCTTAACAACTTGGGTTGCTTACAGATATCGTATAGTAATACAGAGACCTTGAACACTCATTAGAAATACCCGAGGGGATGGTTCAGCCCGTCAACCGATATTAAATTCGAGTTTCTCAGCAGTAGTTTATCCTTGGACTGTCGAGTCTCTTCTCTTTCCGCCCCCAAACCCTGACGTAACAACTGTTCAAACTTTTGAGCTTGAGGGTACCTAGGAGTATGTAGCACAAATCAAGCCCTACGTGATGGTATCAGGTTTCACAAAAGAGAAGGAGATTTCATCTAGAAAGTGCCTATCAGCCGTATACCGTACTGTAAGGGGGCGGTTCACTGCTGTCTAGCCTTACCGGCTACGACTCGGGGCTTCTCTAATAATCAACCCGGCAGCAAGTAACTGCCTCCTAACGAATCGGCAAGGGAATAGGAGAATATATGTGCTACATAATTAATCTTACGGGCCACGCGGTGGGGACTTTAAGGGACTGGTTTCGATGATGCTATTCTTCTTCTCGGCACTCGCCCGATGGGAATTTTGGTAGACAAGAATGGGGGGATGAGGAATGGGGGAATATTCTGCCCAATGTTTTCACGCGCTTGAAACTTCCACTAGAATTTCCCAGATTTTAACTTGGCAGAGAGGCATTTTCGTGATATCATTACATAGGTACTTACCCATACTTATTGGCAGTAAGACAATGACGATATAGTAAAGAAGGTGAAGACACCGACATCTACGATCACTCAACTCGCAACGGAAATTATGTTAGGAAGCCCCCAACTAACGAGTAAAGTGTTAATTATGAAAGTCCTATGTCGAGTAACGCTCTAAAAACTTTTACTCACCTGGAAATTTGAGCCCCTTGATGCAATCCCTGCTTGAAAAAAGTTCCCTGCTACGACCGGCCAAATTGCCTAGGAGTAAAAATGTTGTAGAACCAAAAATCTCTTATCATCGAAGCTTCGGTTGCTCAATGTACTCCAGTCCCCCAACCTTACCCAGTTGACATTCCTTTCTCAGCAGCCACCGTGCAACGCAGACTCGTCTGGTCTAGTCTATTATGTACGGCGCTTCAAGAAAAATGTGTTCGATATTTTTTTAAGCGTGGACGATTGCTCTTTTCAGTATCGGTGGGCGTAGATGAGGCGACTCAGCTCGGCTTAATACCATATATCTCGGATGAGGCCGAAGCCTCTTGAGATATTGCAACCCAATTCCCGTCGGGTTGCAGAAACTTCAACGGCTGCCTTGCTTACGCCACCGGTGGTTTGAGGCCGCGAACCACCAACCACTTGCGTCAAAAGTCTGCTGTTGACGGCCAGGCTCGGAGCTTAGTCATATAGGGAATTCTAGAATATTATAGTAGCCCATAGTCTATGAGCGTCAGACGACCATCGTAGGAGGGAGAGTCGCGGCTCTTTCCAGAAAAATTCTGCGTTCTTCTGCCATCTCAGCCACATATGCTGAAAAGACGGCCTATAAACACGATGCCGAATCTTCTCCGACTCAACGATGGGTAAGGCTAGATACGACTCGGAGACGAAGAGCCTTATCATAAGGGGACGGGTAGTATATTGCGGGGGAACACGTTTCTGGCGCGTGCTCCCGCACAGAAGATATGGTCAGCGCGTATTCATTGGGTGAAGGATGACAAGGTGCGAAAAGTTGACTTCCGAAAGAGGATATTGGTCATCTACACACTTGGTGCCGTTGACAAAATCCGCATAGTACATCCATGCCACGATACAATGGCATGACACTTCCGACGAAAGATCGGGTTGGAGTTACACCGTCTTGGATTTCCCAGAGTCGAATACTCGGAAATAGATACTTGAATCGGGAATTTTCTATTCTATCACATCATATTAAGAAAAGGGGTAATTTGTGTATATATACAGAGTTGAACCCATAAGAGGTGAAGGGAGTGAATTGATGGTGGTGATGATTTCTTACCGTATAAACCACATATTAGGACCAATCAAAATGTTCAATTCGGTGAGAATCAATGTGATACAAGCACACATCTGACTAGGTCGTCATTCGCTCTCTTCATTGTGACGAGGAGAAAAGAAATACCGGAAATGTAGGGAAGTGTAGGTTAGAGGTACCTTTGGGGGTAGGTACCTAAGTACCTAACCTACCTACTATGGAAGGTAACCTAGGTGTGTGTTAGGTGTGGGAAAAAGGGAGAGGAGAAGTTGTAAAGAAAAGAAAAGAGAAGAGGGAAGAAAAAAAAGGTGCAAGAATGTAAGAGTCATACGGTTGTGGTTGCTCTTTAACTGACGTACATTAAGTTTCCCTTACAAGGTAACCACCTCAGACTTACACTAATGGCAGGAAGGTACGATACATAGCACATCCCTAACCTAAGGTTAAGTTGAAAAATGGTATCCACTTTTATCACGGCTATCATGTCGTTCCTTAAATCGCGTTTTAAAGTCTACAAACGCGGAATTACGGACGCGTCTCTTCACGGGAAACCCCTTCCTTTATTCATCCAATCCGGCACTCGATCTCTTATCAACTCCTACTCCGGGATCCGAGGATTTTATCTCGCGAACTACCGGATCGGGGCCAATTTCGTCTTGGCCGGGTTTATCTGTGTGACCCTCGTCCAACCTCCGATCATGAGTTCTCGTCGTCACTTATCTGATATTCTAGTAATCCCGATTTAATCTAAGACCAGCCGGCGATTCATCTGTATTGCCGTCATCACCATCACCATCTTATGCTACCGACTATGTCTTCGCCCCGTTTTCAGATCTCATCGCCGGTTCACGGCACCGGTCGGCGAAAGTCCCAGTTTACATATAGGCAGCTAAGCCTTTTGGCATCTTATTCAACATCATCCCCTCTGCGCGTCATTGCTCATATCGATCTAGATGCTTTCTACGCTCAGTGTGAGATGGTTCGTCTCGGCATTGCTGAGGATCAACCCTTGGCAGTTCAACAATGGTATTCATTATTTTACCCATCGATAGGCCTTGCTACTTTTTTACTTATAAATACTATAGGCAAGGTTTGATTGCTGTCAACTATCCTGCCCGCGAGTTTGGCATAAGTCGGCACTGCACTGTGACTGATGCAAAGAAACTCTGCCCAAAACTCATTTCCCAGCACGTTGCTACCTGGAAAGAGGGAGACGAGAAGTGGTCGTATCATGACGACGCAGCATCTCAAATTGGCACCCACAAGGTCTCTCTAGACCCTTACAGGCTCCAGTCTCGTAAAATTCTCGCGCTAATCAAAGAATGTCTACCACCTAATATGCAGAAGGTCGAGAAAGCGAGCGTAGACGAAGTCTTCCTCGACCTATCCGCGCAAATCCATTCCATTCTGCTGCAAAGATTCCCGGAGCTCGCAGACCCTCCCCCATATGATGATCCCACGGAGAAGCTGCCCCTTCCGCCCATAACAGCTCTCGACTGGCAAGCAGACGCCCTCGTGGACCTCGAAGATGCAGAAGCCGAGGCGGACGATCCGGACTGGGACGATGTAGCTATCCTAATTGGGTCGGAGATCGTTCGAGACATACGCGCTCAGATTCGTCGGACACTGGGATATACATGTTCTGCGGGCGTAGCTGGTAATAAAATGCTCAGTAAGTTGGGCTCCGGCTACAAGAAACCCAACCAACAGACAGTCATACGGAATCGAGCCGTGCGGCATTTCCTATCTGATATGAAATTTACTAAGATTAGAAACCTGGGGGGGAAGCTTGGCGACCAGGTCGTGTCGGCTTTCCATACGGAGTCCATTAAGGACCTGCTTCTTGCGACGGTGGACCAGATGAAACTCAAGCTGGGTGACGACACGGGGGTCTGGCTCTACAATACGATCCGCGGT
Source organism: Daldinia sp. FL1419 (assembly GCA_025201765.1). Classification (NCBI taxonomy): domain Eukaryota; kingdom Fungi; phylum Ascomycota; class Sordariomycetes; order Xylariales; family Hypoxylaceae; genus Daldinia; species Daldinia sp. FL1419. The sequence continues at coordinate 11,363 of MU623361.1, forward strand.
ATCGACACGAGCGAGGTTAACTCACGCACGCAGATCAAGTCCATGCTCTCCGCCAAATCCTTCCGACCCAGCATACACAATCAGGAACAAGCCGTCAAGTGGTTGCGAATCTTTGCAGCAGATATATTCTCGCGATTGGTCGAGGAGGGCGTTCTCGAAAATAAGAGGCGGCCCAAGACAATCAACCTACATCACCGCCAGGGGGGCCAGACCCGCTCCCGACAGAGTAGCATTCCCCAGGGCAGGACCCTCGATGAGACGGCACTATTTGAACTTGCCAAGAATCTTCTCAGTCAAATTATCCAAGAAGGTAGAGTCTGGCCCTGCACGAACCTGAGCCTAAGTGTGGGAGGATTTGAGGATGGGGTTATAGGTAATAGAGGTATAGGTGCCTTCTTGTTAAAGGGAGAGGAAGCACGCGAATCACAAGGAACCTCTCGGGAGGCTTCGGCAGAATCACCCGTGCATGAACGACCGGAGAAGAAACGACGGGTTGATAATCCCGGTATCCAACGCTTCTTTCCCAAGAAGAAGAGTTCGTCAGGTGGAGATGCTGATGGAAATCTCGACGAAGACGCGGTAGGTACGGATAAACCCCAGATTCGGACGAAAGAAGCTTCGCCGAACCGATTGGGGAGTTCCCTCAATCCAATTACGGATTACATTGAGGTGTGTACGCGATGCGATGCAAAGCTCGAAGGTGCCGAGGCCCTACAAAGCCATCTCGATTGGCATCTCGCCAAAGACATACAAGATGAAGAACGTGGCAGGCACACATTTGCTAGCCATCACTCCACGGTATCACGAGGTCAAAAGACTGCAGCTGCATCATCTTCGTCGTCTAAAAAGCTTACGAGAGGTAGTGCCTCTAATAGCAGTAAGCTAGAGCACGGGCAGCGGAAATTGAAATTTGGGTGAATCGATACCTAGCCTTGCCACTCAACCTCGAAGCGAACGCTACATACTCCCCGGTCAACTCCCACTCCACCCATTCGTCCATATGAAGTGCCCTTTACTCCCTTTTGTCTCTACGGTGTCCAACGGGGGACCAAGCTTATCTACGAGTATTGAGTACGCCGCCTCGGAGTAGGGGGGTCCCCACACCCTCATGCACTTCCCCTATCTCTTAAGTTAGGCGATATGAAATGACAATGACGCCGCCCATGGAATTCCGATGTGGGCACTGATGGCTTATGTTAAAGCTCCATGTTGAGGATAGCAGGCAATGTTCAGGCGCCCGGTACGGAACCGAAGAAATATCGTGATCCAACAGAAATGTCGGTCTAGACGACCCACTATAGCGCCATGGTGGTGCGAACAAGCCTAGTGGGCTGGCTCTCGGACTCGCGCTGATGCGCTGATGGCTTAACTATTTTAAAGTGACTCAACTTTTTCTCAAATGAATGCACAATTCGGGAGGCGATTAGCCTTTGTGTGAACCGGATACGGCGTGACGGTCCATCGGTCTCACGAGCGCTACGGCACACCCACCACCGGTCGACTCCTAGTAATTATCACATGCGATGCGGCATGATGATAGTTTCTAGTACATATCCTTCTCCTGATGTACGTAGAGGAATCTTAGGAGGCTCTAGAAGCAAAGCGTGCACACAACAGGGCGGGATAGACCATGGTAACACCGTAGTGACCTAGTACGAAGAAAAGAAAAGGGATTTTATGCCGTCGCCCGTCCTGCAGTTTGACAGGTACGCAGACATAAGAAGAGAGATTTGTGTTCGACCTGAAGCGAATGATGTCGCAAGGCGACATAATCTACAGCCTACTTGTCCTTTTTCACCTCAATACATAAATAGGTATTTGCCATTCAAGTCATCATGTCACAAGGAATAAACCGAAGCTGGCGTTGATTGGTTGATCTGCCCTTAGGCACCCACGACGCAGCAACCGCTACTTTTTTTTTATTAGGCTCGGGTGCATTGGATGGTGGTGCATTGGTACCCAACGGCGAGAACAGGCATTTTCCTTTTTTTTTTTTTTTTTTTTTTTTTTTTCTTTTCTACCAGCCTGCTTTTTTGGTTCACAGTGCCACGTCCCGTTGGCTCATCGTGGGTGTTAAGTGCCTAATCGCATCGTGCGGGATGAGACCACCCTCTAAGTGGCGGGGCCCCGTTCCAAATTGTATCTAGCTAGTGATGTCGAGGCTGCTCTTGGTTACGTCCCCGGCCACAAACGACGGTGCCGGCCCAGTTAAGGGACGGTGCTTAATCTCATACAAAGCAAGAATAAAAAAAAAAAAACCCCTTCTCGTACATAATACACACAATACAGTACCCTCTTTTTCATTTGGGAATGAAGTTTGGTCAGTAGGGTGTCAACCCGAGCCACAAAGGGACGGAATACAAGGCATTATGGAATAATCCTCCTCATGTGGATTGGGATTTTATCCAAGCTAAAGGGAGGGGGGTGGACGTGTGCGTGTATAATAGGAAGTCTAGACGCCGCGCCTCGTGCCCGTGAAAGGTTTTTAAGGAAGTTTTTGGTCTTCTTTTGGGAGGATTTTCAGATCTCGACGAGCCGATGAGAGAGAAATAGACAGAGTTAAGTGAGGAAGTCCTCAAAAAAAGATTTACATGAGCCAAAGCAGCCCAACCCGGAAAAGGCCACCGAACGATCGAAATTTTTGCTCCACCGACGGCTTTATTAAGTAGTCAGAACTGCGACACTCAAGTCAAGTCTTCCTTGTTTTAGCTCTTCTCTTCAAAGCAAAAAGAAGGAGAGAAAAAAAATAATAAGAACAATTCAAATCCATCCCTTTTCCTACATTCCAGGATTATATTTGTCGGTCAGAAACGAGCTTGGCTTATACCTAGACGGGACAAGCCTTTCGATTTATTATTTTGTACGGATTGACCGATCACTACCGAAGAGTTGCATCGAGAAAAAGAAGCGGTGCAGGTGTTTGTTGCCTCCTAGATGCGAGACATACGGGCACCGGCCATCCATCCCTCCCATATTTGGAAATCCTAACTTAGAAGGTTGGCCTGTCAGTCCTGTTCATCCTGTTCATCCTGTCCACCCTGACCATCTTGTTTATTCGTCCTGTTCATCGTTCATCAGCCACACTTTTCCACGCTCTGTCCAGGCTACCCTTGGTTTTAACCCTTGGTAGTCTAGAATTCCATTGTGGTTTGGATTAGGGATAGTGAGATAGCGACCTGTTCCCTTTTCCCATGTCCAAAGCCCCCCCTCCCCCCCTCTGCTGCAACGAACAGATCATTCCCAGCTTGTTGGACCCATCGCTGCGCGTCAACTCACCCGCCGGGGGATCGATTCTATCCCTTCCGCTTTCACCAAGTCGTCAGACCGGATGAGATTTGCCAAACTCTCCTGCATCTCGAACGCCAGCAGGCTGTAATCTCGCTCTCACTGCAATACCTACCCTAGGTTATACGTATTACTACCTCTTATTACATCTCTGTGACACTATTCGATATCACTTTTTATATTATTATTGCTGTTGCCTTTTTGCTCGTTATTACTTATACGTTGATACTGTAATAATTACCTACCTAGGTATTTATCCCATATATTCTCTCGTCTCATACGAGGCACACCTATTAAATAAGGCATAGGGCATCGTTCTCCGCCAACCATTGCCTCCCACGCGCCCCATTTTGTACAGTGACACCGCTCCACTGTGTCCGCGAGAAAAACAGCCAGCTCATTGGTCTTATTACCTGTCCGGAGAAAGACATCTTGTCCTCTCAGCTGACAACCATTCGCTACCCCCTCTACCCTCCTAATAACTGGCTTATCTATCTTTCTCTCTTTCTCCCTCTCCCTCTCTCCTTCTCCCTCTCTCCCTCTCCCTCTTATTCCTCGACGTTCTACATATTCTACTATTCCTAATAAGTCGCGAACTGGTTTCTTTCGGCGCTACGACATTGTTCCATCGCCAAGAGTACCGTACTTCTTCCTACGCAACGCATATCTTCAGCTGTTTGTGACCCTGCAAAGCCCTGTAGGTCACTATCGCCACCCGTTAAGGATTGGACTGCACGTCCGCGCCACCATCCCTGTCCGAGCCAAGTTGGTGTCGCCATTGTGCCTTGTCACTTTCCCCTAATAGGCCCCTCCTTTCGCAGTAGGACTTTTTTTGTGCCGCGGGTCCATATTCTAGTACCCACCAGCAAAAGCGTCTGCCGCCTTTTCTCCTCCCCACCACCCACTTCTCTTCCTCCTCACCCATCTTCTCGACCGCCTATTCCTCTTACTATTCTCCTCCACGTTTCTCGTCCTTCTACCGTCGACTTTTATTCCTCCCCTTTTCCTCTCCTACCTAATCGTCGTCGACCGGTAATTTTTTCTCCATCAACTCCCCCGACCACGATGTCTAGAAGACCAGCACCAGCCGGCGGTAGTGCTCTACCCCCTCAAAACCGCCAGAACGAATATTTCGTTCCTAGGGATGGCATCGACCGCGAAGTTATTACGGCTGACATTTGTCGCTACCTTGGGAACGATGCCCTCGTTCGCCCCGGTACATACGAGGTAACGACCATCCAGACCTGATGAAAATTTTTCCCCAAACCTCACGCTGACATTGCGTGCGTTGCAGAACCCCCAGAGCGGTCAGATCATCCAAGGCTACTATATAAACGCCTACCGCAACTTGACGACGGTAAGATTTTTTTCCCCACCTAGGCGACGCCCAACATCGCAATTCATTAACAATATTTTTCCGTAGGCGATGATCGAAGACCTAAAGGCAGATTCCGCACGATGGGATCAAGAAAGGCGGCAACAATCGGCGAGCCGTAATAACGCCGCCGGAGGTACTATTGCCTCGAGAGATTCTAACGGCTCTTATGTCAGACTCTCTAACTCCCCTATAGTCCAGTACCGCAATTCGGATACGCATCAGTCCCGTCAATACTATGGTCCGACTGAAAGTGGATTTGCAGCGGGAAACCCAAACCGAGACCCCTATGGTGATGCTACTCCCAGATACCCAGGAACCGGTTCCGCAGGTTATACGGGAGCCGCTGGCTCTTACGCGGCCCAACAGTATCCCCAGGGTGGGTATAGCACCCAACAAGGATATACAACCCAGGCATCGCAATTCCAGCCTCCGTCTGCAAGTGTGACTTATCCTCCGATGCCCGCACAAGGATTTGGCCAGGCCGGCCAGGAACCTCCATTCCAACTGGTTGGAGCAGACTCGCGAGTAGCGACAAACCCGCAATCCATGTATAATGATCCGTATGCCGGCTCACGGGTAGACCCTAGGGATCAGAGGACTCCCATTACCACGATACCACCCAGTAGGACTACTTACGCGACCTCAGGAGCACCCGTACCACAAGGTTACCCAGCTTCAGCAGCTGGCGGCGGATATTACCCTTCGAACCCTTCGCCCTCCAACCCACCCTACCCAGCAGCGCAGCCTCAAGACCCATTCCTAGGACGCGGTGCGTACACAAGTGGTTTCTGATTTAACACTCCCTATTCCAGTTTCTGATTGTTTAGCGTCTCCAGCAGGCACGTCCTACAATTCAGCACAAGATCCACAGTATGAAACAACCCCTGCTCCCTCTCGCAACTCAGCCACAGCATCGAGTACACAACTCACTGGCAGTGGATCGTCGTCGCGACATCGTGAAAGGGATAGTGTTGACCGACATACCGATTCCAGGCACGCCCACCGGTCCCACCGTCCAGGCCGAAATTAAGCCCGCTGGAATGTTTTCGGCGTGACTTTCCGTCTTGCCAGTGATACTTCCATGATTAATTGTTTCATTGCCCGAGATTCCCGAGATTCCCAGGATTTGGAGTCCAGCAAAACCGCATCCGTGGTCTTTTTCCGGACTTTTTTGCCATGCAAAAATTAAAAAAATTAGACCGGGTTATGAATTCTGCAGACGTTTGAAAGTCTTGCATAGTTGCAAAGTCTGCGACTTTTGAAATAATATGTTGCTACCACCGGACCTCAACTCCCCCCTGAGAGACCTGGATTCCAACCAGCATCATTCCAATACTACTACTATTACTACGTTACTACGTTTAAGGGGCGGCTTTTTACTACTACGATTACATCCCGCACATGAATACTTCCTAGGGGCCCAGAATGGATACGGCGTACTTATGAACGGGGAAACTTCGTTGTTAACGATTTGCATATGGGTGGGCCTCAATTGACTTGAAATGACGACGACCATTGTTATTGCTATGCCTTTGTACGGAGTTGGCTTATGCCACACATTTTATACCAGGCTCTAGGCCGGCGGGGAAAAGAAGTTCTCTTTTATAACTTGGTTAGTATTTCTATTACTATCTACGGATCGGCTCCTGCCACTACTTGCTGTCCGGATCCAGCCGAAGGAGGCTTGCTTGATATTTCATACTTTTCCGGGTTTGCGAATTCCCAAATGGTCCAAGTTTTCGCAAATGTTGTTGCATTATGGTGAGATGCTGGAATGATTTTTTATTTACTAATAGATAGGGCTCGAGATCCGGACAGCAAGGTGAGCACTGGACGGATTGTATATATATGTGCCAACCACTCCTGCGAAGGATATCTTCCAAGATTTCAATATTTTTTCTTCTCCTGCCTGGCAATTCCTTCATGGACTCTTTGACCACGCCGTGCATGTACTGCTGACTACACAGGTTTACCAAAAGGGAATAAATATATAGCATTTATGGCTTATCAACTCCGAGGATTATTCCCAGAGGACACCATAGAGGATACAGACTGGAACACCGGACTGATTTACCATGGCTTCAACGCAAACCATATGGGCTACACTTCCGCTGGATACAGCATCACCCGGACATCCCAAGGACAGAGGCCCTGGACATGGACAATTGGCAAGCCTGCCATGAATCACCAGCCTGAGCAAGGCTACGGTGCCCAAAAAAAAAGTTTTTATCGCTGAACATCAGCCTGACAGGTGAGATCTCATTCCCTAAGCTACACCCACGTGAGGACTACTACCTACCCAAGTCTTGTTCATTGCCTGTGACATGATTTCATCAACCATGACCAATTGAAGGAATGTGTTTCTGATGTCTGCCACTGGCAATACGGTTGGGTAAGTGAGACCGCCTCGATCTCACCGATTCCCACAGACTGGCCCTGAATCCTACAATCCGCCGAGGATTCTTGGAGAATAAGGGAACAGATGATTTTCCGGACAAGGGACCCGGGCAGTACAACTATACCTGAGCCTGGTGGCCATGGCAGTACAGGCCGGACGACTTACTAGTTCAATCTACCTTTGCAGAGGATTCCAAAGCCGTCAAGGAAAAGAACATCGTAAGATGGTCTATCCGGAGATAGGCATTGCATACCAAGGATTTCTTGCAAACCAAAGGAAATATCTATCCTATGGAGTATCATGAGAGGATCGACATTCCGGACTTGTTCAATCAACCAACAACCAATAACAACCCGGCTTTCCTTGGGGATATTTGTCTTGAGTGCAATTGCAGAAGCGTACGGCCTTGTCTTATCAGTTTGCTCGCTCGTCCTGAGTGTTACCCGGAGAGGACCCATGGACTTTGGCCCAAGGCCTGTGGATAGGACTACTGTTTGCTTACTGCTCTTCGCCGGATTGCAAGGACCGCTTGCCTGGAACCGCAAGGAATCGACCTATCCAGCCCATCGTCAGTTAGTAGCCTTTGCCTGTCCCTATCCTATTTTTTTATCAGATTTCTTCTGTTTCGTCTCGGCTCTGTGATACCGTTATGTCTTCTCTGCTGTGGGCTGTCGCTGGACTCCGGGACTTTTGTTACTCGGGATGAGGATGGACTGGATTGATGCTTACCCCAAGCATACGTGGTGCTTAGGAATGGATGAGGTTGATTAATTATGTTGTGGTTTAGGCTGGGCGGGTTAACTTGCTGCAGTTCTGTCTATGTGTGTATGCTTGTGTAGGCAGGGGAAGGGTCTTGGTTACAGGGTTTTCTTGTTGTTAGTCATGGATTTGTGTGTCGTCGACGGAAGTTAAGGGGTGGATGATATTACGGTTGGTGGACTGATGGCCCGTTAGGCGTGGAGGAGGTTGAGCAGATATATGCCTTGAGAATACAAAGTGCTATTCTGTTCATTCATTCGTTTACGTATGCTTATGTTGTTCGTTAATTCGGTTGTGATGATGTCCATTGCATATCACGCTCTTCGCAGATCACTTGTTCGTTCAATCGTCTTAATTTACGATTATAGCATCGACACTCAAGCAATTTAACCTAAGATAGAAAAAAACTCATGTCGACCTAGAGTATCGACAATACCTACCTTGATGATATATAGACTTATCCTGTCAATGCTGACTGGCCATGTCCAGAGCTATTTGGCGACTGAAGACCTATGTCTTGCAGGCACGTTTATTATTACCCTTAGAGGCGGGTATATATACCTACCTAGGTACCTATACATATTCTCCTGAAAACCCTTACTTAAGGCACCATCTAACTACATTCTTATTCGATGGGGATGCCTCTAAATTCAGCCATCCCGTGCCGTTCCAGGAGAAGAAGAAAGGCGCCCCGGGGCTGCCGGCAGGCCACCAGGCTTCGTAGTAGAATCTTCACGTTCACGGGCTTTACCCACAGCCACTGTTAGATACGCCAAAACAAGTCGATGTTTAGATTATGTTTGGAGTAGCACTACCGGCACCGGCATCTAATAGATTTCTACGAGTTGCGTATCATCCCCACGCTCAGCTTTAGTAGATTCGCAGCTTGGATTTATCCGTATTGGCTCCCGAATTACACTAAGAAGGCTGTCTATACGGTGAGGAGTCGAATACCGCGAACGAGGTTGTATGCTGGCAGTTTAAAATTAGACCGAGCTACTTTGGTTGGAAGACTTATATATTACGAAACTTCGTACTGATCCTGGCGGATTTACTTTATATCCTAGACTTACGATCCAGTCATGTCAGATTGACAGTTGTTTATTCCGCTTACGAATGTAAGTTAGAGTCTCCTTGACAGCCTCTGAATCTGTGATACTAAGGGGGTGGGTGATCTTATCAAGTCTACCATAGGACCTATGTTTTACGTGACTATTTTATTGTCTATGCCGTCAAGTCTCAAGAGGAAATTCTGTGTGTGCCTCATGGGGCAATCCATTTCTAGATTCTAGAACGTCTAATACATCATCCACTTACGGCGAGGAGCTGAATCATTCGACTATAGAAATCCCTTCATCTGCCTCGCGTCGCGCCTCTTATCCGCCCCGAGCCCCCGACTTTAGACTGCCTCTCGTGTACCGGGCCGCTTCAACGTCGGACGCAGTATAGCAAATACGAACAAGCACCTTGATGGAAAATATCGTGACAACAGTTCGGTGTACTTTTGCTGTGTAACCAGACGTCGAAGTATTGGGGTCCAAAACTTATGAGGCTCTGCTGATACATGAATACATTCTTTCTTTTTTCCCCCTTCCCTTGTAAGCCTGTTATTAGGCAACCGTCAGCTTGACTCACAAATATTTTCGGTAGCTCGACGGCGCCTAGCTTGCCTGCGCCTATAACATGTATATTTCGCCGATTGTTACGCTGAGATGCGTATGATGAGCGTGTTAGCGCTCAGTTCCAAGACTTTGCCTGCCGAGAGCACTGTTACCTCACGATCCTTCCGACGAGCTCCTAAACGAGCGGTGAATTTATCCCAAATGGGAATCGAATGTCGGCCGTAGGACTGCTCCGTATGCCGTGGTCAGTGTGTAGAGAGGCGGTTTACTTTGCGTTTCCCTTGTGTCCTGTGTCCGATACGATACCGGTACCGGTGATAAGAGACTATAGGTAACTACTTTGACGTTATATGGTTAAGTGACATCAACCCTTAAAGGTGATACCTAGCAGAGAAGATCATGGTTATACTTCTATAAGAAGAGGTATGCCATCTTACAATGACCTTGGCATTTTCACTCAAGACGGTGAATGTCCCTCAAACGTCTTTTGAATCGAGGTTCGACATACGCTACGAATACTCGTACCCATTCACCAAATTTGCTGTGATATTCGATGAATAACATCACTCACGGTGATCCGTCTGACTTGATACCATCTCGCATCCAATGTAGACAAACTCCAACCTATGCCATCTTTAATCCATAACGACGAACGATAGAAACTTATGGGCTCCTCAGACCAACCCCAGAATTAACATTGTGTAACACGCGGTCCGCAATGACGCGAGCGGAATAGTCTTGACATTTGGTGTAAGGCTGCTATGCATTAGCATCGTTCTCGGATGATATATGGCCTTGTATCAAGTAGGAAGGTAGATCCAGGGGGACAAACTGTCCTGCAGCCATCTCCAACGGTTCTTTCGCCACCATCGTCCGTCATTGGTGGTTGACACGGCCCGCGGGTTGTCTCCTTTCCGCTTTTCAAGAACTTGCTCGTCCTACTTTAACGTCTGAAGCGCCATGACGTAGCCGAGGTTGTCAACATGCGTCAAGCTACGCCTATCAAAATGATTCTATGAATGGGTCAGTATAAAAAGCAAACTGGCACGTGGTCGATATTTCTCGCGGGCGGTTCTACGTCTTTGTGAAATGTGATAGGTCGTGAACAGGCAGAGTTTGGTCCTGCAACCGGAGGCTTTTGGGTTGCTTGGGACATTTATGCGTAGATATGCTCTGAATTAATCAAAAATATTTGCTACTATGGAGCAGGTATCAAGTTGGTTATAAATGGTGTCGATAGTATAACGGGATCCTTATCCTGCATCCAGGGGCGTGTCTCCTGCAGACGCCCGGAGGCTTCGAGAGATATTAAATGTGAATGCCGTGCTGGGCGCTGCATGCTTATGGCTTTACACATAATTATCGTCGTACTGTTGGGAAATTTGTTAATCTAAAGGTATCTCTTTGCATAAATTATCTCGAGTATAGCTGTGCGACTGAAGATCGGTTACGATAGTATGAAGCGTGCGGTGATATGTACCAACAATCCTATTTGGCGCTACATGATTTATTACATCAAGGTCTCTCCGTAGGTGTTGTAGTAGATATAATATTGGTTATGTAGTAGGGATTTTCAGGGGTAATTTGGAAATAGAGAATTATTCAGGCCAATTAGAATTATAATGTTCGATAGTACCTCTTTAACTAAGGTAACTATTGGGGGAAAAAGGGAAAAAATGGTTTCGCTTGAGGTAATTGTTGGAATTAACCTATGCAATATTACCAAGATATATTGTAAAATTAAGTGGGTGAGGTTATTTACAATGTGGTGGTCGGTATCCATTCTCGAAAACCGAAAAAAAAAAAAGAAAAAAAAAAAGCAATAAAAGGACTAGTTAAAAAAAAGAAAAAGTCGAAAAAATTTTATCTGTGCGGAGGGTGGGGGGAATAAAACTTGGAGAAATCTGAGCGGCATAACCCTGGAATAATACCCAATACTCAATTCGATGGAGACCCAATACCTACTTCTAAGGAAGGTGCCTACTTCTAACAAGAATAAGACTGACTGCTTAAAAAGTTAGAGTATCTCATATAGCAGGTATTTACCTAAGGTTGGGTAATGTACATTCCCAAGGCGCAATTGTTGGAAAGGATGGAAAGAGCTAAGTAGCACCTAATTACATCGGAATTGCTTATAGATGTGAACCTTACATGTGTACCCTAAATCCTAAGGTTAGGCAAGTAACCACTTATGTACATCCAAGCCAACGTGGGATTCAGCTGCAAATTTGAGAAGGGAAAGAGAGAAAGAAAAAAAAAAGCCACCAAGGCGGTGACTATGCTCGACCGCCTTCGGCTTGCCCAGTTTAGTCCGTTCAGCGATCTTTAGGTTTAATTCCGTTTGGACCCTGCTTTTCGACAGTATCACCGTCGTCATACTTTGAAGGTTACCTATTACTACGATCCTTTGTGTCCATAGGTACCTATGAACCGTACAGTTATAGGTACCTTTCGTCTTTGTCCTATTTGTTTCATCTTGGTCCCTTCAAATCCCTCTGTAGCCGTGTTTAAATACGTATTACCTATTACCTATTATCCATTACCAATTATCTCTTCTTCCGATTTCTGTCTCATCTTCTGCATATTCCAATTCCTTCGAACCACGCTTGGGTCATATTGTGGGGGACGCATTATCCCCAATATATCCATATATATATATCTTATTAGATAGGCACCTTAAAAAGGCACTTAATATATCTATATATTCGGTAGTTGCGTGCGGAAATCCAACAAAGATTTTTGAACTGCATTTCGTATATATATTCTTCTTTCTTTCGAGAGGCGCGTAAGATTGATGGATGGTAGATGTCACATAAAACTAGCTTGTCTGGCAATGTCCCAATGGCCCAAGGTTAACATAAAAAGAGACTTGGCTACCATGTGTCGGCTTGCCCTATCAAGATGAACACATTCCAAACACGTTTTCAGTTGACATTGAATGCGACCCGTATGCCTGTATGAACGGATGTGCACGTACCACTATACATGATTATACGTATTAATACACTAATAATATGCAAACACACACGTATTATACATGCCTAAATGCTGTACCTAACCGTCAGGTACCGGTCTCATTTCTAAGCAACATTAGCCACCTCATGTTGGAAAAAAGCTTGAGCGGGAACATCAAATTAGATTTCTTCTTTTTCTTTTGTTTACGGAAAAGCGGGTAGACTGATGTAGGTATCGAGTTTAACGTATGTACCCTACATATGTATCCGTACCTACCTAGGTACCTGCTAATGTTCCTACCTAAACTTTAATGCCTCTATCAACTTTATCGGATTCGTCGATCCAAGGTAAATATCAAAGTTCGATAGAGGTGCGCGCTCAATAGACCCTAGCAGCCCTAGCAGCCGGTTAGTTACCAACCAAGCAGCCAGTCAACGACTCAACCTACCAAGGCAAGTAAATCATGCCCTATATGTTTGTGACACGCCCGCGCTAGTACAGAGTTATGTACTGTATTGTACAATTTTATAGTTAGGCTACGCAGGCAGGGGCACAGGGCAGAGAGGTATTGTACAATACAATACCTCAGTCTTTAGGTACCTGAATAAGTACCTTCTATATCTGAGGTAAGTATTGCAGTACTAATATATTGTGCTACTCAGCACTATTGTTAGCGTTAGGATTAGGTATAATGTTACCATAAGTACTGCTTTGATACTACTGTGATACCCAAAGGGAATACAATGGAATAATACATAGAATACATAGAATACTACATTTAATATTACATGGGTCCTTTTTTTTGTCCATGTCCTCCCATCCATCATCTGTCCACGACCTTCAAAAAGTGCCCCGCCATTTTCGGACGGCGCAAAAAAATAACGAGTAACCTAGAGTCAGTCTAACCTCACATAATTTTTTAAAACACCACAATTGGGTGCAGCGATACAGCTGAGCCATCATCATCACAAACTTGCATTTTCGGCGGTCGACTGCCTTTTTTTTTTTTTTTCTCTTCCACCATATCCTTATCCTTTTTTTTTCTTCTTCTTCGCTTTTCCCTTTCGTCGAGTCGACCCGGTCTAACGGGCACAACCCGAGTCCTTGCCGAGCAAGAAAAAAAAAGATCAACGTCATTCTCGTCACCCTCTCAACATCAGCCCCCCCCAAAAATACAACAACAACAGATCAGCATAACGTAACAATATTAGGAATCAATCATGGATGCCGCAGCCGTTCGGGCTCGCATCGCCGCCACCCTCTCCGCTGATATTAACGTGCGAAGAGCTGCTGAACTCGAACTTAAACAGGTATGTTGATATCATTATATTATGTTATTATTTATACCTATATATTTTATATATCGTGCTATGTTTACCCGAGGACCATTGTTTGCTTTTAACAATGTCATGTCATGCTAGATTATATGCTAGTTCATGTCGTATTCTGCCGTCACGGCCCGTGAGCGTTGTGCTATGCTACGCAATGCGATGCGATGCGCCAACCTACCTCCCTTCAACTTGCACTCGATATGTTTGACGCGTTTCTCTTCGAAGCCTCAATTGCTAATTCGATATTACCTGATGATAATAATAGGCTGAAAGTCACCCCGGGTTTATCGATGTTCTACTCGACGTCCTAACCACCGAAGCCGATGATTCTGTTCGACTCTCTTGTATGAATATATACCCACCGTCCGCCCCTACGATCCCGAGATCACCCCGCTGATATTATTGATCCCCTAGCTGTTATCTATCTCAAGAATAGGACGAATCGGGGCTGGGCTAAAAGTGACCATCATCCCGATGAGCAGCTTATAGCTGAAGATGAAAAGCAACGCTTTCGCGAGCGCGTGCTCCCTATCCTTACCGCTTCTCGTGGGCCCGTTCGCCAGCAGCTGTTACAGCAAATCCAGCGCATCCTACATTTTGATTTCCCTAGAAAATGGCCGAGCTTCATGGATGCCACCCTACAATTGCTACATGCAAATGATCCCCCTTCCGTTCTCGCCGGTCTGCAGTGCCTGTTGGTCACTTGCCGCGCCTACAGGTTTAAACCTCAAGAAGATACCAGGGCAGATTTCGAAAAGATTGTTGTGGCCACCTTTCCCAGGCTCCAGCAGGTTTGCAATGAATTGGTCAACCAAGAAAGCGACGAGGCTGGCGAGATGTTACATATCGCCCTTAAGGCTTACAAGCACACGATCTGGGTAAGCCTGTTACTTTACACGATCTAACCCTACCGTATTCGAAAGCTTCTCTGACGTGGAAATTTAGCTCGAGCTCTCTCCCTATCTAAGGCAACACGATGTCAACATTGGATGGTGTACCATCTTTCTGCAAACCGTGTCCAAGAAGATGCCCGCGTCTGCTATGAGTGAGGACCTAGATGAACGCGAGACGAACCACTGGTGGAAGGCTAAGAAATGGGCCTATTTTAATCTTAATAGACTCTGGATCAGGTTGGCATCGCCTAAAAATCGGGGGAAATTATTAGGATTACTGACGAACGAGTGTTAGGCATGGCAACTATACTGGCGCTGCCTCGAAAAACGACGACACGTCTAGATACTCCAAGGAGTTCGAAAGCACCATTGCACCTGAAATCCTCAAACATTACCTTCAAGAGATTGAGAAGTGGGTTTCCAAGACGTCGTGGCTCAGCAAACCATGTTTATCCTACACACTTATCTTCCTAGACGAGTGCTGCCGGCCGAAATCTATGTGGAACTTGATGCAACCTCATCTCACTAACCTGGTTACCCATCTAATCTTCCCTGTCATGTGTCTAAGCCGAGAAGATATAGAAAAGTTCGAAGACGAGCCCGAGGAGTATCTGCACCGAAAGCTTAACTTTTATGAAGAAGTCTCAGCTCCCGACGTCGCAGCGACCAACTTCCTCGTTACCTTGACCAAGGCTCGCCGAAAGCAGACCTTTGAGATCTTACAATTTGTTAACAGCGTTGTAAACGAGTATGAACAGGCGCCTGAGGACAAGAAGAATCATATCGCAAAAGAGGGTGCATTGAGGATGATCGCCACATTAGCGCCGGTTCTCTTGGGAAAGAAGAGCCCGGTTGCAGACCAGATCGAATATTTCCTGGTCCGCTACGTCTTCCCCGACTTCAAGAGCCCCTTGGGTTACCTACGAGCCCGCGCCTGCGACACCATCGAGAAATTTGAACAGCTCAATTTCAAGGATCAGAATAACCTACTTCTCGTTTATAGGCATATCCTCGACTGCATGGCTGATACGGATCTGCCCGTCAGAGTCACGGCAGCGCTAGCACTACAGCCTCTAATTCGACATGATGTTATTCGAATAAGCATGCAGCAGAGCATCCCTACTATCATGCAACAACTTCTAAAGTTGGCTAACGAATGCGATATCGACGCATTGGCCAACGTAATGGAGGATTTCGTCGAGGTATTCGCAGCTGAACTTACCCCGTTTGCTGTAGCCTTGAGCGAGCAGCTCAGGGACACTTACCTGAGAATCATCAGCGAGCTCCTTGCTAAGAACAATGACCGCGACGATGACGACTTTGGCGATTATTTAGACGACAAGAGCATAACGGCTTTGGGCGTTCTACAGACCATTGGCACTCTAATCCTAACCTTGGAGAGCACCCCGGACGTGCTCTTGCACATCGAGGCTGTTCTAATGCCCGTCATCCAAGTAACTTTGGAGAATAGATTATATGGTAAATATGTTTCCTCATCTTGATTTTAGTCGTTCAATCGATTAATGTCATTTTAGATCTCTACAACGAGGTTTTTGAAATCATCGATAGCTGTACCTTTGCTGCGAAAGGCATATCACCTACTATGTGGCAAGCTTTCGAGCTTATTCACGGTACATTCAAGTCTGGCGCCGAGTTGTACTTTGAGGATATGCTACCGGCTCTGGACAACTTCGTGCAATATGGCGCCGGTCAACTAATTCAGAAACCCGAATACGTTCAGGCTTTATACGGCATGGTCCAAGACATGTTTTCGGACCAGAAGGTTGGGGATGTCGACCGCATCTGTGCATGCAAGCTCGCGGAAGCTATGATGTTAAGCCTACGTGGTCATATCGACCAACCCGTCACTGGATTTATCACCACGGCCATGACGGTGCTTAGCAATCAGGAAATCAGGGTCAAATCGTACAAAATACACTTAATGGAGATGGTTATAAATGCCATTTACTATAACCCGCTCTTGACCATGGCCATCTTGGAGAATAAGGGGTGGACTAATAAATTCTTTAGCCTCTGGTTTAGCAACATGGATCATTTTACTCGAGTACACGACAAGAAGCTATGCATTGTAGCTATCGTTACCTTGCTGAGCTTGAACGCAGACCAGATTCCTGCGAGCGTTAGCGTTGGTTGGCCAAGACTCTTGCAGGGGATTACCGGTCTGTTCAAGACGCTGCCTACCGCCCTAAAGAACCGTGAGGAAGCATTGAAGGAGGACTTCACGTACGACTCGAATGACTACGGGTACGAGGACGAAGATGAATGGGCCGACGAGGATACTAGTTGGGCCGTTGAGGAGGGTACGGAGGGAGACACGGGAGATGTTCGCGATGAGAGCACGGCTTATTTAGAATTCCTTAACGAGGAAGCCGCCAAATTCAGTCAAATCGAGAACCAACATGGCCTCGTCGACGACTCGGATGATGAACTTGGAGAAGATAGCGTCTCGCTCGAATCGCCTCTCAACAAAGTCGAGCCTTATCAACTCTTCCGAACTGTCCTAATGAGTGAGTTGCCCATATGCTGATCACATCAATCTTCCCTTCTGATTCGTTACCGCTAACCTATTTCGACAGAGATGCAGCAAGAAAACCCGCAACTCTACTCCAGTCTCACATCGAATCTGTCAGCGGATGAGCAAGGCGTTATTCAAAACGTCGTTCATCAAGCCGAAGCCAACGCCCAAGCCGCCTTACAATTAGCAGCCCAGGCGGCACAAAATCCTCAAGGCATCCCAGGGGCACCGGGCAGCGGAGCGATATAGAACGGTATTCACTTCGATACCGGACCTCATAATGATATGAAGTTTGGAGGTGACTTCAATATTCATGAGACTCGCCAGTACTGCAATCCCGTAGTTACTCCGCCGATAACGCAGTACTGGCTCTCTGCAGCTGTTGAGCTGGGCGCATGAGGTGGCGTTATTGATGGATAGTTGAAGATGGGCTCGGATTTCATAGTGCAAAACCGCCACCACGAGGAGCGTCTTGGGTATATTATGGGCATGAACAGCGAGTTCCGTGCAATTATTAAGTAAATAGGTAGGTAGAAGTCCCCACTAGTGGCTATGAACATTATCCCCCGGAACACGGAAAGGAAGCCGGGAAGGGTATATCCGGAGGCTGCGCGACGGCACACTTTTTAACGACGGGCCAAGGATGGATGGACACAACGGCGATAGGGCCTCATGTGCCAAGAAGATTTCAGATTGTGCAAGCAGAGTATCCCCGCAATGCTCGCAAAGCTAGCCGCACAGACAGACACCCAAATTTGATCGTTTAGTTAGTTTTTTTTTGTTTTTTTTTTCCTCCTTTCAGGGGCATATCTGTGATTGTGGTGAATGGTATATGAACTACCTACCTGCCTACCTGCCTACCTAGGTATTCTGCGATGGGCAAGCTAGTAGCTTACCGTCCAAGGTCCGGCATACGTTGAGGTGTTGCGGATGAAAAGAGTTATTTAGTCGAATGCTTTTCTCGTTGACGAGGAATAAGGTTAGACGTTTTTAGATATTGATAAACCAGGTAGTGAGTGCGTGTAAATAATTGATGCATAACTTTACACGAGCGGAAAAAGTGATATTATATTGTTTTATAAGCAAGGTACCTAGATACGAAAGAGTTATAGAATCAAGAAGAGATGGTCTCTATTAATAGTGAATACACGTACTGTTTATATCTGTTGCGTAGGGTTCCCAGCATAAAAAGAAAAGAATAATATTGGCAATAGGTAACCTCGCCTCACGGCTAAAGATAATATTCGTACCTACGAGACCAGATGGCAAATACCGAGCTTACCAGCATAGAATCCCACCTCTGGGATTACACCAAGCTTAGTGATATCACGTTACAATCTTGCCTTTCTTACGTACTGGCTGACGGATTTATTTGTCAGTCTGTAAGTGGTACGATATCAGGAATACGATGATTAGGAGAAGGTAGGAGAAAGGGGGGGGGGGGGGGGGGAAGGGGGTGGAGGGGCAAACAGACGAAATGGTGGTGTTACGGACAATGGAGATATAGACGGTAAATGCAGTATACTCTTCCACGTACGACCATAGGATCTGGAAAACTCGGGATCCCGTCCGCTCTCCCATAGATAAGCCAGATACCGCCGGATCAGTAGTTGGGTCGGTGACGACCAGCGAATCCCCGGTGTTGTACGTTTTTTTTTCTTTTTCCTTCCTTTTTTGCTATTTTTTGCTTGGCTAGTTCTTACGTAATTACCATTTTGACCTCTCTTTTCGTAGCTGTGATTATTGCTCTGCTTATTTATATGGGATCCCTTCTTTTCTTTTCTTTTCTTTTTTTTTTTTTCCTACGTTCATCTCAAGATTGCGGATAGGGCACTCAGCTAAGTTAGTTAGCTTCGTCGTGAGAATTGAACCTACTTGGAGATCTGGTGCCGATCCAGGGGTTGGGGCTTATAGAGTAACGAACCTATGATTTGAAGATGGTAAGATTGTTATCGTGACAAATTTATTCCAAGCAAGATTCGATACTCTTGATAGTATGGCGAGTATGTGGGTCATATAACTATACCTACCTAGTTACGTAGGATGGGGGTTTTGTTTGGTCAAGTGGATGATCGAGTTATATACGTAAAAGACTCTTCGTTAACCATCACGTGATGGAAGAACACGTAATGGAAGAACATGTTCTTCCATTATCAGGTCGGATGGTGTAGTTGGTTATCACGTCAGTCTAACACACTGAAGGTCCCCAGTTCGAGCCTGGGTTCGATCATCTCTTTTTATCTTTTTCTACTACTAGTACTAGGAATAGAATAAATAGTCTTGGTATTTCCACTATATGGTGGAGATAAGTAAGTACTTAACCTAGTTAATTAGCACTAGTTATTTTTTATATCGTCAGTACCGTTCTGCTAGAATCCTGGTCGAGAGGATTCGGAGGTGGGACAACTTGTAATATATATAGTATTTGAAATTTTCGATAGCAAAATTATTCATATGCTTAAGTAGAAGTAAACCTACGGCCGCAAAGTACTGGGAACTGGGGGGGAATATCTAGAGTCGGAATGCTATTATAGCACTGGCGTAAGAAAAAGAAATGTGATAAAAATATAACAAAAGAAATGCATCAGCCGCGAATCGAACGCGGGGCCCATCGATGGCAACGATGGATTTTACCACTAAACCACTGATGCTTATTGGATTGTTCCCAGATAAGAGATTTAAGTGCAATTCGGTCCTATATCCTGAATTAGCCGCTTCCCCTTTTTAATCGGCTTTCTCCCCCTTCCTTACTACCTACCTACTGCATGTACCGCGACAATGGTGGTATCAGCGCTCTGAACATGAGCCTATATCGTTTTGGCAATTGATCTTGAGACGGGCGTATTGGGATACATCAGACCATCGCTTCGGAACTCAAACGATGCAAGGATATTTATACAATATTAGAATACCTAGAAGTTTGACTGTGCCTGTTGAGATTCCGATACACGACGACAAGGACTAGCAATAAAGCTTGAACTCCACGATCTGATCTGGTCTGATCTGATCTAATCTAACCAAGATCTTCACAAGACCCTGTTTCCTTACGAAGCAAGGAAACCGAGATCGTCATGGACTCG
The DNA here is from genome assembly GCA_025201765.1 of Daldinia sp. FL1419. NCBI lineage: Eukaryota > Fungi > Ascomycota > Sordariomycetes > Xylariales > Hypoxylaceae > Daldinia > Daldinia sp. FL1419. The sequence goes on from MU623361.1 coordinate 31,600, forward strand.
CGCGTTTGGGAGCTGGTGTGCTGGCTGGGTTGTAGCACTTGGTCCTTGGATCGTGGATCATGGATCATGTAATACGAGTATCTATATCGGAATATGTATTTTCTGTAATTTCTGTGTTTTCATGTATTTGAAAGAATTAATATAACGAGGTAGTTAATAAGAGTAATTACCTGTTAAAGCAGAATAGAACATGTGATGGAAATATATGAATTATGGGGCTTAGTCATCCAATAGACATGCACAGGTACTGTATTAGGTTACATACGTACCTCTTAAATCCATTTCCATTCTTTACAACTTCAACACAAACTTCCATTTGCACAACACCTCATATTCATCGGCGCATTCTTCTATATCCGTCAATTCTCGCTTGATATAGAAGCACTGCAACAATCAAATACCTAAACCAATTAACAATGGACATCGAAATGCAGCAATCACCGCCTTCCATCCCGGAGGACAGCGAGCCGAAATACGGCGGATACTCTCGCTTCGAGATCGAGCTCGAGGTGCGCATAACTCCACTCTACCGTTCATATCCCCCGGCCAGATCTTGCAACTGTTAACGCGAATCTCTATAGTTTGTGCAATCCCTCGCGAACCCCTTCTACCTGAACCATCTCGCCTCCCAAAAGCTGCTAAACGATCCCGCCTTCGTCGCGTACCTCGGATACCTACGATACTGGTCTCGCCCACCTTACATCAAGTACCTCATCTACCCAGGCCCCACGTTGAAACATCTCGAGCTTCTCCAGGAGGAGCGCTTCCGACAGGAAATCATCAGTCCCGAGCTAGTATACGCGCTGGCTAGCGAGGGGGCGAAAGCCGCTGTGGATTGGCACAAGGAATGATTGCGCAACTGCGATATTCTGGTTGTTTGCTGTGATATATGTGCTCTATATGTGCTCTAGGTTTTTAGGGTTCTCTCAATACCCTTGATAACGAGTCTACACAAACCTGTCGGCCCACAAGACGGAACCATACAAGGGGGTAGCTCAATATTGTACTAGACAAGGACATAGGTAAAACAGCAGGAAAGCATGCCTAGGGAAGAGTGGAAGCAAACTGGGTATCATCACTTTTGGACGAACGTCTCTGGCTCACGACCATCTAAACTAAAATGCCCAAGACCAAGACCAAGACCAAGACCAAGAACTCCACGATCTCCTGTAACGCCTTCCGGAGCCTTTAAAACGCCGCCCAGACAGGTTTTCGACATAGCATTCCTCGTTGCACATGTCGTCCGTCTAGTTTTCTCTCCATCTGTGGCCGCAGGTCATACACTGCACCATCGTCAGCATCATCTTATCCTATTCTTCATACCGAAACCAAGAACTCACCTTGAAGAAACTAGTCATAGGCTCATCGGCACTACGAATTTGGATCTGGTAGAAGGCAGCTTCCTTGCCGTTGCAGGACGAGTTGTTGCACTGGACGGGTGTCTTGTCCGCGTTGTCCCAAGCTCCAGCACCACCAAAGACATCCTCGCGTTCCTTGCGCTTGAAGTATCGTCGCGAAAACATGCTCTCCTCGATCAGGTGCTGGTACGGACATGTGCGGCATTCCAGGCGGTTGCGCCCAGCCTCTGCAGACATGGACACCGTCAGGATGTTGGAGCATTGAGGACAGACTGGGATGAGGTTAGTCGTTATTATCGCAGTTATTATCGTAGTCATTATCGTAGTCGGTATATAGACTACCTAAGGTAGTTGGATAAAACTCACAGAGCAGCATGATGAGATTCAACGAGATAGAATCCTAATTCTGATGTCTGCAAAATATTTATGTGAATTTATGAATAGACCCTTGGCTGGTTCAAGCGATATTTCAAGGTGAGTGAGCGGGCGAGTGAGTGAGTGAGTGAGTGAGTGAGTGGATGAGTGAAAGGCTGAGAAAGTATTAATAGAGAGGGATAGATTTCTAAATTTTGGTGGAGCTCCGGCAAGTTGCATTAATGGGACCTTGCAGCATGTGCTTGTACTTCTGGGATGTACTACCTAACTCACCTAACTTACTTAAAGCACCAATCACTGCAGTGGGTTCCATGTCCTCTGTCTGTCCCGCCGGAACACGCTATAACTATGTCCCGAGCCACCCCGCGATTCTCGCTACTTAGTACTAGGCACTTCCTTGTACCTCCTAGTACTACCTAGTAGGTTAGGTACGATACCGGACAGCTATGGATGTACCTAAAGACGCGTGGGTTAGTGGGCTGTGGTGGGGTTTCGACCGTATGGAAACGCCACGGCCTCCTTTTACCGCGCTTGCTTTGGCTTACACAAGGTACCTATCGGTATCTTTTAAGCGCTTCTGCTAGTTATTATATCTAGTTATTATATCTAAGTAGTTGTTACATCCTCTACCTATTCTTAAGAGGCTCAGCAAGGAGAACTAGCCCAGACGACTGCGTATGGAATTTGCAGCTAGCTGTACTCGGAGCATAATAAAGGGGCAGATCGCACAGCATCGCATAGCTCGATAAGCCAGCCCAGCCCAGTCCAGTCCACTATGGCGGACGAACACGAGGTTAGCTACGAATCCCAAAACCAACCCTTAGAACCTTAGAGCCGGTTCAGCTAATACATCACCTTGTGCAACAGGGTGCCTCCGTAAAGGAGCAGCTCATCGAAGCCTGCCGAAGGAACAACGTCGACCTGCTGCAAGACATCATCTCCAATTGCAAGTCCGACGAGGAAATCTCCGCCCTCCTCAACAACACCACCACCGTCATGGGCAATCACCTCTACCACGAAGCCGCCCTCCAGGGCAACTGTACGTCCTCCAACCCCCCTTCAAGTCAACGCATAGCTAACGTACCCCCCTCCCCTTCTCCCGTAGACGAAATCATCGACACCCTCCTCGACCAGCCAGACTTCGAATGCGACCCCCTGAACCGCGCCGACGGGGACACCCCGCTGCACAGCGCCATCCGCTGGATCAACAGCGAACCCCCCGCCCAGCGCGAATTCGGCAACGCCCTCGTGCAGATGATGCTCGAAGCCGGCTCCTCCACCCGCGTCCGCAACAAGGCCCGCCTGACCCCCTACCAGCTCGTCGACCCTTCCAACGCCGCCCTCCGCGACCTCATCCAGAAGCACGAGTACGCCGAGCTCAACGCTGGCGACTTCGTCCACGCTGACCCTGCTCCCCCCAAAAAGGATTCCAAGAAGGCTACCACCGCCGCTGCTACTGCTGCTGCTAGCTCTTTCGTCGACCTTAGACAGGAGGATGATGATGACGACGACGACGCCGAGTTCTCGGGTAGTGATGAGGAAGAACGCGCCGAGTGGGAGCGTAGGCGCAAAAACAAGGGCCGATAGAAAGGGGAAGGGAAGGAGAAAGGGAAAGGAGAACGAAAGAAAGAAAGATGAAAAGACCAAAGTAAATCACCGCTGGGCGACAAGAATGGAATAGGAGACATAGAAATACACACATAGAAGCATGTCTTAGGACGTGAGCTTGCTCCGATCCTGTCGTAAAGATCGTGGGTCTTGCCCGTGTAATGCATATATCAATTGCACAAATTTAATCACAATCCTTTCTATTAGTCTCCCGTGCACATAATAACAGGCAAGTCTAGCAGCACCTTTGGTAAATCATTCGCAAATAATCGCGAGTAACAAGTTAGAAAACAGACGCCTTTATTCCTCTTTGAAATACGCCTCGCTAAACCCCGTCAAATTTCACAAGCTCAATATCAACGCCATGCATGCCCCCCCAGGGATATGTCCCTATAATACCCACCCGGATATCTCTTCGACTAAGTGTATGTGTATAAAGTATGAAGCTGGCAGTATAGTCACCAGCATAGAAAGTGTTGATAAGAGTCATTATAGCGTTATATATCCCATTTCCCTCAATAATATGGAGGGTTTCCCATACCTGCAGGGAAGCTAGCTCGAAAGAAAATAAACCAGTAGATGCAATAAATAAACTTGAAATGCAGTTTCGAGAGGCAGAACGAAGAGAAGTTTCTTTGTAGTGTTTGATGGAGAGTGCCCAAGAGATTTGTGGTTGCTTGAAAACTTGGAGAAAGACGTGGTGAAGTAAGATATGATGATGTTGCTGGTTATGGCATGCGGAGCATCACCGGCGATCCCTATAATGCGGCATTTATTCTGTGCACACATCGTTGCCCTTAATGGTACTGGGCTTTACATAGACTCGGCACTGCCTATCGTTGTCTCGGGATTGGTGATGGCTTCTCCGGTGGTGCAGGATCTGAATAGATCCTTTTCGCCATCATATCTGATATCGGCCCAGCAATCAGGTATCCTTCCGGCCGTGGTGGTTAGAGCCTTCTCCTCAGCATTGGTCATCTTGTCTAGCCGGATGTGTCGACAAGTTAAGGCAAACCGATGTTTTCCGTGGGGCTCGACAGAATGCTATTCGAGGGAGTCAGTTAACGATCTAGAAATTTAAAGGAGTTAGTTATACGCACGAGATAAAGCTTTTGGATTTGTTCTCCATGCATAACTAGCATGTCACCATGCCTTAACTCCACCGACAGGATTGATCGTCTAAGTTTCTTGCCTATGTCTGTCGTATCCCCAATGGTCTTGTTCTTCTTAGGGTAAAATTTCATCACCGAAGGAGAACCAAGGGAGAGCGACGCAACATTTGGCCCGAGTTCCTTTTCACCATCATCGTGGGCCTAGAATATGATTTAGCATCCCTGTGAAGCAGAAAATCGGATAAACACATACACTGATCTTCGACTTCTCGAAATAACCTAGAACCAACTGCTCATTATAAGGCTCGAAATCGCTAGGTATAGCATCTGCGGTCACGGGAACATTCTTATCCCGTATGAGATTTCCCGAAACCTCAACCGCCGTCTTCCCAGCCCAGGTCAGCCGAAGGAGAGTTTCTAAGATTGGCGCTGGTGCGTCCTCAAAGCCAGTTGTTGTTTTCACAACCACTCCAAATTTATAAGGAGCGCCCTATAAGGGTATTAGTCATGTAATCATTGTATGATTCAGTCAAACCGCAAGACTTACGAAATTCCCAGAAAAATGGGATGTTAGCTCTTCGACACGGCAGCCTACATTAATCAGCATAGGTCAATCTAATGGAGTCTCGTGTTTACTTACCCGAATTCTTCGCTGGTCTTCGCTCTAGCCTTAGGTCCTCCTTTTGCAGGCGAAAATAAAGATCGTCAAGGCCACCTTTTCTTGCGCAGGCCCCCTCTGTTGGCCTAATTCTGGTCACAGTTCCGATATATCCCCGGCCCTCATCAGGAAGGAAGAAGGTTTTTACATTTTGCCCTCCTATGATTGACTCATAAGTCCGAGTAGATATTAGGCCGCAGCTGGAACCTGTTGCAAAACCTTTCTTCCCTTCGACCTGCTGGTGTTCTCTTTCAATATTTCCTAGCTGTGCCATCTGTATCGGCACAACGTGAGTGAAGTCGCAACCCTCGTTTTCACAGTACCAGCTATCCCATCTGATTCGGCGACTACAGCATCTACACTTAGGACAAACAATCCCTTGTTTGTATTCTTTTTCACTGCCGAGTGCGCTAGAATCATTTGATGGGAGTGCGGGGAGCTCAGGGACGAGTTTAGACACGAACGAAGCGCCGGCGTACTTGGTCCTCTCTCGGAGGAAAGCGTCATTGTACTCTAGCTCGTCAATGTCGAAGGAAGTAGCAAACTGAAAAAAGTCTGCGCATTCCTTGTTGATGCATACCCACCCCTGGACGAAGATTTCCTTGGTTGAAGTTCGGCAAGTTGGGCAGATACTCACTGCGCAGGAATATTCGCCGATGTGATATTCCCCTGCGTCATGGGCACTGGAATCCTTTGGCGCCCACCAAGACCTGTTCTTCAGGTCGACTTTTTCCAAGCGGACCATGTGAACCGTCACTGGATCGCCCTTACCCCCCTTGGCTTTCTCCTGCCAAATGTCCGTGACGTAGAAATAATCAAGAACATTATAATAATGAGGAGGCTTTATAGGGAAGTTATTGTTGCGAGCTCCTAAAACTTATTAGAACTTATATTAACAGTCAAAGTAAATTATTTATCATAGAACTTACCAGCTATCATTACGAAGGGGTGCTTTGTTTCCCAGGCACGCTTCATAGCCCTATAATTCTTGCCGTCATTTCCTTGGTCTTCGGTCCTGACCATCTGCCCGGTAGTTGGGTCTAGTACTCGCCCGCCGCCACTATTTCCAACGTTAATTTGTTTTCATCGAGGGTGAATTAGGTCTTTAGCTCACATTGAAGTAACGATGACTTGACTGGAGAAATAGTCATGTTCGCCTACAATTGCATCAATAAGCATGCCTTGAGGAATTAAGTCATTCGTATGCATGCTGCCTTGATGTGCTTTAAAGTACGTTAGAGCATCATTCATAGCTGCTCTCTTTTCAGCCCAAGCGGGAGGTTGACCCTGGGGTTCCGGCTTATTTATATGAGCGTCCTCGATGTTAAAGCGAGAACCGGCGACAGTTTTGGAACCCGTACTTGTTTTCGCACGTTTTGTTCGACTCCGTGTCACTTGGGAGGGCTTAATTTGAGAGGGCTTGGAGACACCGTAGGTGCTAGGAATGAGGTCGTCGTCGTCTTCTATTTGATCGTACTTTCGCTTAGGAGGAGACATGATAGTGCCACGTTCGGCGATGTCTGCGGTGGCGATAACTGTTGCCTGTTCGGCGACGCCCGAAGTATTCATAGCCGCCGGCCGACCAACAACTCCTGTATCGTTAATGGTTCCGGCAGCATCCACAACCGACGCCTGACCGTCAACTTCCATACGGCCGACGACTTCCATGCTGTCGGCGATCTCCATATGACCAACGACTTCCGTGCTATCGGCGATTGTATCCTCGGCGTCTAGCCACATAGCTTGCGAAATAGTGTTATCGAAGACTCCGGCCATCGTTTCTGAACCTCTATATAATAGATAACTGTAATAGTATAATAAAAAGTCTTTAAAGCCTCGTGCTTATTGACAGCTTTAGAAGGAAGAAGGTCTTAAGACTATCAGAGGTATGCTAGAGAGTATTTGGTTAGGATTAACTTAGTATAAGATATTAGACATATGATAACGTAGTCAAATCATATAGGTGTCATTATGGAATGACAAACTCAACCAATATAGATAAAGTTAATAGGCATGCCACGAAGGTGTACTTGTTCAATGGGTTATAACTAGGGGGCCCTTATAGGGGAAGAAGGGACAATACGACCAGCAGCGAGAAATATGATTGTAGGTATATGTTAGGTATATAAGGCATATTTTTCATGTGAAGGAGGTTCGATTACAGCGTTATAGGTGTGATAACAGCTGTGTAATCTGGGGTGTATATAATGGACAGAGGGATTAAGGTTTAGGCAAGTCTGAAGGTGATAAGTAGACCCGATAAGGTACCTTTATTAGGTATCGTTTCTATCGGAGCCAGCAATCGTGCTTTCCGACCGGAGGAATGAGACGAATAGCCTCTTGCGAAGCATGTGCTTTGAATGGGAAGGGAGTGTAGATAGGGATAAGACATGAAAATATAAAATGTAAGGGGTTAAAGGGGACACGTATAGTATGGGGACTTACAAGTTCTTGTTGAGAGAGACCACAGATTCCACGGACAGCTTCTTTCTGGCACTATCGAGGAGGTAGTATTAGACTGGATACCTGGCTTGGTGCTGGTATAAGACACGTTGCTGCGAGTAGGATTGCCGGAGACGATTGAAAGATGTCCTATAAGTCGATATGCTAGAAAGAGTAGAATGGATACGATGATTTTAGGACTGTGGCTATGAGAACAAAAGGCCTCTATTTCCCGGAAGGTTAGATATATATTATCGCGGTCAGACAACGTTTAGCACGCGAGGGTGATGAGACACAACGGTCTCTAGGACAGAAGATAGATTGTCCGATGGATTCGCTCAAAGAGGGATAATACCCAGTAGCACCGGAATGAATGATAACCAGGTAGGTTGGGTGTTAGTGGAGGGTGCAGAGTGATCTTTGATACGCGATTTGGAATGATGCTATGAAGGGAACTGGTATTGAGTAATGGTAATGGTGAAAGTGAAAGTGAAGGTGAAAGTGAAGGGTTGGTTGAAGATGGTGTGTGTGAAGGATTGGATGAAGGTGGTGAAGGCTGAAGGATGGTGAGAGAAAGTAAAGGAGGAGAAGGTGGTGAAGGTTGGGGGACGTCTGTATTTATGGTTGGGAGGGAAGATCCTGTCTAGGAATAAGGTAGAGGAAAGATCTATATCGAAGGCAGTAGCGATCCACTTTGGGGGATAACGTGCTATACTCCTGTACCATGAGGAAACATCCACTTATCCGGAAAGGGCATCTACGTATGAGGTTAATTACCTTATTCTAGAACAAGCAAGTACGAATTGTTGAGTCCCACCAGAAGACAATTATGTTATTGGATGCCCATTTTTTCGATGAGCAGGTCTAGGCCTATGACCTACATTCAACATGGTCATCAAATTACTATCAGGCCAATGATCAAGCGACCAAACGACGTATTGGCAAGTAGAGTGGTGATAATAGCAGTATCACCTCTATAGTATACCTGAATACCGTGTAAGTGGCACGACACTTCAGGTTAGTATATACATACCTGCCCAGTATTTATAAGGACATATGGTCTAAATAGCGTGACTCTAAGTTTTTCCACACATGATTTATTTCACTGCTTGCTAACCATCTACTGTGACAACAATTACAATGCTAACCCAAATAGGATAGCTACTAGCTGAGCTGGATTACCTTACCGCGGGAATAGCAAACAGATTCTCTTTGTATTCATGTTCTAGAAGTGACTGAGATGTCAAATATTGCCCGGTATGTTGGATACCCAGTGTGAATGACATGACGTGTATGGATCCTGGCTGCAGAAATTCCGATTTGCAAAGTCCACACATGGCTGTTTGTGGTCTTAGCAAGCGACACTTATTAGCCATTCTAGATTTTGTTTTTATAATGGGGTTTACTAGTTGCAACTGGATCATGAGGAATATCTGCTAAAGGTCTATATTGAAGAGACAAGGGTAATTCAATAGTAGAGGACTAGAATTATCTTGGATACGGTGTAATTTGCCTCAAAAGGGGTTTTATTATAGCAAACAAGAAACCTGGATTATACGGGGGTTTTGTTGACGTTGCCGCGACGCGTCAAGTCGCGTGTTAGATGGGTAACGGCGACAGCTGATCGTTGTCGTTATGCAGTCAATGTCAAAGGGATTTCTAGTGCTTTCTCAAACTGCCATCCACGGAGGATAGGTAAATAAATGCAATTGATTTTATAGAGTATTACTAGAAACTGATGATGTTATATAGTTGGAGATCCTAATTGATGTTCTCAGGAAGTTTATCTAGTATACCTACCTAGGTAGGTAGGTACGTAGTAATTTTGGATAATCAGACCACGTTATAACGGTAGTAGATAGTATCTAGGTCATGTAAGTTATAGTACTCATGATAAAATTAGTTTGCCGTACGATATGATATTTTCAGCCTTGCAGGTTGAGAAAGGAGGCTTAAATTATACGCGGTAAGTGGAGGTGACGTTAAAAATCGAGATATGGGACAGAGTGGCTTACACAATGCGATCAAGATGATCAGTTGTGGCTGAATTGATTAGCTTAAAGATAGCATCCAATTGGTCCGTCGCGACCGCTTTTAGGGGCCTGACTGCTTCGGTAAGTTTGTGGATACCTTGTGCTCAACCGACGGACTCCGAGGTCCTACATCGGGTAGGTACATCTATGTACATCATCTCAACGGAAGAGCTCCTACTAAAGTTCCATTACAAGATATATTTATGTACCTACCCAGCTATGGACCTCCTTACATAGGTATAACTATACCTAACGTAAGAAGCATTGAGAGATTTTATATTACTACTATATGATTAATCTTTGAAAACTTGTATACCGACCAACCTATAATATGGTATCGTTTAAAAATAGAAAGATACCAATTGGATATTTGAATGAACGCTTCGAAGATTGAAGTCTCTTGAATTAATGAGGGTTGCCTAGAAGGTACCTAAAACTTACGTATAATATGGCGTTTGTACATGCATACATCAATCTAGGTTAAGTTAGTGTAGATGAGATTAGGAGATAGGCTGACAGGTAGATACATACTAGTAGTAGTGTATTCTTACCCCGGCTATTGACTGGGATCTCTCCACTTCAGTGATACTAAAATCGATTGTGCGGGGGGTGGTCAACAAGGGGGGGCCTCTTGTAAATGGGGGACCACGGAGTTTAGCTCAACGGGAATAAACAAAGCCAAACTAAAAAGGTCAATCCTTCGGCATCTAAAGTCGCATCGAGCCGCCGATTGAATCCGCCGATGTTGACCGAGGCTAGCTACCTCGTTCCTTTCTAGACTGCGTCTCTCTTTGTGATATTCTCAAAAAACTAGCATCCCCTTTGTTTTGTAAGAAACTGTAAACTCGCAACGTCCCCTTAAAATTGTAATCCCAGTAATCTTCGCTCAACACGTGGAAACAAGTTGAAGCATTCTAGCGAACGATTGTAGCAAGATGGTGTTCACCCCACCGGCTTGGGTGCCTCAATTGCCCTTTGGTATGTTGTCGGTTTCTTATGTTATCTCACAAAGTAGTAGTAGTACTCACACAGGTTTTCAGATCCTCCCAGTTCGATTCCACTTCATGAGTTCTGGAGCAGTGAGAAGTATGGAAGGCAACCCCTCGCGAGGTCGCGGAATCCCTACACCTGCGGGATCACGGGGAAAACATACACAACCGCCGAGATGATTGAGCGCTACGAACTTCTGGCTAGATCATTGGCGAAGCATATGGGCTGGAGACCGAATGAGGAGACGCCTTGGGATAAAGTGGTTGGCGTCTTCTCTTTCAACTCGGTAGGTGGTCTAATGCTTTGCGACGGCGGCGAGACACAAATATTGACCAATGTCTTAGATCGATTACATGATGTCCACCTTTGCGGTACATCGCCTTTCTGGTATTGTAACGCCAGCTAATGCTATGTATTCGGCAGCCGAACTTGAACACCAACTCAAGTCAGCCGGTGTTAAAGCTCTAATCACATGTATTCCCCTCCTAGAAACAGCATTGAAGGCGACGAGAGCATGTGGGATCCCGGACAACAAAGTATTCATTATGCAATTGCCTGGTCAGTTCGAACCGGTTCCCTTTAAGAGTCTCGATAGCCTCATCGATGAAGGTCGGTCATTAGCGGAGCTTGAGCCGTTGGTTTGGGTGAAGGGTCAAGGCGCCCGGCAAGTTGCGTATCTGTGCTATTCTAGCGGCACTTCAGGCCTCCCTGTTAGTTTCTCCTCCTTTCTGTCCGTGAGTCCTCTACTGAACTGCTGGGATAGAAAGCCGTGATGATTGCACACCGGAACGTAATTGCGAATATGATGCAGATTCGATGGATGGAAGACCCGGGTAGGAGAGCCAAAGGCGTCGAAACTCACGCTCAACTTGGTCTCTTACCATTTAGTCATATCTATGGGCTAGTAGTTGTTGCGCAAGCGGGAACATATAGGGGAGATGCTGTAATTGTTCTGCCCAAATTTGAACTGAAAACCTTGCTGGAAACCATCCAGAGGTACAAGATTAATTTTATGCACATCGTACGTATCATATGCCCCGCATGATATGGATCGGGTACTAACTATGCTATCAAGGTGCCTCCTATCGTCATCCAAATGTTACGGAATCCAGACTTGTGCGCCAAATACGATTTATCTAGTGTTCGGATGGTGTACACGGGAGCTGCACCGCTTGGCGCTGAAACCCACGAGGACATGGTGAAGGCATTTCCATTCTTAAGCGTTGGCCAGGGCTACGGTATGACAGAGACGAGTACGGTCGTGTCGAGTACGGGTGAGAACGACGTGATGGTTGGAACGTCGGGATCTCTAGCGCCTGCCACCCGGGCCAAGATAATAGGTGAAGACGGTAAGGAAATTACCGAGTATGGTAAACGCGGTGAACTGTGGGTCCAGTCACCTTCAGTCACATTGGGCTATTTGAATAATGAAAAAGCGACTTCTGAGGCTTATGTATGGGATGATGACGGCCGTTGGATACGAACGGGAGATGTTGCGGTGGTTCTCAAGTCGCCAGCCGGGTATGAACACTTGGCCGTTGTCGATCGCTTGAAGGAGTTAATTAAGGTGAAGGTAAGACCCGGTATTCTGATTCCTCATTATTTCCAAGTTACTCATGAAACTACCTATTTAGGGTCATCAAGTTGCGCCAGCAGAGTTGGAGGCCCACCTTCTTAGCCATCCCGATGTCAACGATTGTACGGTTATCCCAGTCCCGGATGAAGCATCCGGGGAAGTGCCCAAGGCCTTCGTTGTGAAGTCTGCCTCGGCGGCGTCGAAGCCAGATGAAGTAGTCGCCCGGGAAATCAGCAAGTGGGTTGAGGAACATAAGGCTAGGTATAAGTGGCTGAAGGGTGGGGTTGAATTTATCGATGCAATACCCAAGAGTCCTAGTGGAAAGATCTTGAGAAGATTCCTGAAAGATAAAGAGAGAGAGAAGAGAAGGGCCAAGGGCGCAAGGCTGTGAGATAATACATGGCGTACTTCCGAAATACAACATGGGCGGTTACTTCACGTTGGACATCCTTGTCAAATTCATGATAGAAGGAATTTACAGTTTTTTTTATTCATGGTGCTATTTTCATGGCACCCCTGCTAAGAGATTCCTGGCATAGTCGTATCCTATGAGCTAATGGAGAGGGGTATTAAGATTTATTTTTTGCCCTTTTGCTTCAAGTATTCTTCCTCTTCCGCTTGCAGATCGGCATCGACCTTTGCACCCTTAGATGGTTCATTGCCATGTAGTTTAGCCTATAGTGGAGATTAGCGAGCAGTTTCGTAATAGAACAGTTGATCTGACTTACGGGCAATGTCGGATCTTGCTTGGAGGCCTTGGTCTCTGGGTCGTCTTGCTCTTCACGCTTTAGCTTGCGCTGTAGGATGTTAGTCTTAAGTTCTGTTCCTTCCTATAGGAGCAATTATAGGTACCTCTTCATTAGCTAGACGGTTGGCGATAGACCGTTCGTCCTCTAAAATAAATGTTAGATATGGTTTCTTATATCTTATGGCGCGAAGGTAAAACATACTAGAGTCGTTCGGCTGGTGAGAATGTTCTACACCTTCTTCATATCGGGGACGACCGGGAATCTCTGAGTTCTTCAGGTTCCTTTGGTCGCCGCTCTCATAAACGGAGCCTTGGCCAACACTAGAGTATCCGGACATGTTGATTATGATGTTGTAATATGGTACGTTAGATATGTGAAAAAATCTATTTGATTAATAGAGGAGTTTTATGATAAATATCTTTTGAAATCGGATGAATATGAACTACGCAAAACCGAGATTCGGTAGCTTGGATTGAGCTTTTATAATCATCTTCCCCCCCTCGAGTTTCTTGCTACTATTACCTACGTCATTAGGTGCCAGATCACCCTTATCGATATCGAATATATGAGATTGTTCAGGATGACACAATCCAAAAAGTTCTACTATGGCGGTGATAAACTTGTCCGTGGAGCGTGGAGAGTCTGCTTGCAGTTTAGAGATGTACACCGACGTCATAGATGACCCATATCATTTTTCTTTTAAGGCGATGCGGCTGACGTGACGGGCGTTCTTTAGGTACACAGAGGTACCACTGAATAAAATGGGTCCTCGGAAAGTTTGACCGTCATCTATCCTTACGTAATTTGTATGTGTGTGAGGTACTTTAGTCTAGCGGTCCAGTGCCAGGTGCAAAGCTGCCTGATCGGACCGCTCACCAACTGATTTGCGCCTTGCGGAAACCAATGCGCAAATTGAATAACGACTCCAAAATTTTGTAGGTTCCAGCTCAAGCTACGAAACGAAGGGTCAACTCTCGCCAATACCGTCAAAATGTCCATGTTCCGGGCCAAAAAGCTTGATATTGGCTGCTTTGTCAATATCAAGACTATTCGAGATCACTCTAAGAGAAAGGCCTACGCCCAATTCGAGCCTGAGAGGTGCGTCAATAAACAAATAAGACCGTCTGAACGTATATGTGTGTTAATAGAAGTTGTATAATTGAATAGACAAGCTCTGCGATATATCATCCGAAATACAACTCTACCTTCTAGGGCCCGAGCCGAAGCTCAGCTGCAATTGACACAGATGCACTGCTATACACGACCGACACAGATCCGTGGACGATGCATATTAGGTGGTAAGGGGAGAGGTATACTGCGCGACTTCAAGATGTCGAGAGTAAGCTCCTCTCATACGTGTGAATAAGCTTGAAGATGAATCTGATTTCTTTACCTAGTACAACTTCAGAATGCAGGCTATAGCAGGAAATATCCCAGGCGTGAAAAAGGCCAGTTGGTAAACCCGGACACGAGCGATGGTAATTGGGATACCTCTATGGCCGAGCTACATCTTATCCGAGCCTCGTGCTTCCGGCATGATATGTATATCAATATGAATTACAAAGGTCCGGTTGGGTGAACACTGTAATTCTATAGGCCGGCGGCTACGAATTGCCTACCTAGAGGTAGGTATAGTCAAAGAAGAGGAAAATTCCGTGATCGTGCCTCGGATTCGGGTATTCAAGGTTATTCTATCTTGGAATTTTACTGAAGAATTCAATTGTAATGTACCTAAGTAGGTACACAAGTACCTACTTGTGTACCTACTTACTGCTCAGGACGTCGTTCCTTCCCCTAAGAACATAAATGATATCTCAACATTTTAAACGAGGCAAGAGCAGTGCGCACCCTGTTGTGTCGGGTAGTACCTACATAGAGGTAGGTAGGTATTGTACCAGGCCTGCAGCTTCCCTTAGATGCAAACAGTGCCTAAATTTGAAGAACCATACCCGCACCTTGTTAACTGCCTCGCTACTTCGGTACCTGCTACCTGCCTGGCCAGGTACACACTTTTAATCGCACCTTAAATTCAGCAGCTAAGTGAAGTTTTCTCTCGTATGCTACTATTAGGCGATAGGGTTGGTGAAATAAACATCTATCGAACGTGGCACTTCTTTCATATTTGCAATTGGAACTTGTACTAGACCGCTCCAAGGTTTACACCAGACGATATCTATACTAGGCACCTGCTCTGGTTTACAACGGATTATCTACTATTCGCCCGCCCAAGAAGCTTCTATATCACCCGCCTAGGCAACCAGACACCTCTACCAACTCCTCCTCTCAAGTTTCGGCGCGCTGCGATGTTTCGACGAAAGTGGTCGGGTCTGCCGGCGGACCCCGACTTTCCTATTGACCTATCTAAGCTCGGGTAAGGGATACTCTACTAGGGTATTATGTCTTGTAAGTCTTGACGCTGGAGTAGCTTTGCTAATCGGATATGTCCTCAGTTACTTTATCAACGAAGATGACGAAGTACGCGCTATCGACAACCCGGATAACTACTTCAAGTTCTTTCTCAACCGCAATACTCGATGGAATGAGCGCCAGCGATATGCTATGAATCGTAAGTTTACCTTTTCCTTTAGCTCCCCGTAGCGGTCCCGGGTTCAGCTAACGCATATGGTGTTGTAGTGGTTTTGCAACGGGTCATCTGGGAGCGCCTTGAGAATTTGGGTATGAAAAAGGAGCTGCTGCCTTTGGGTACTCTGGATACGAACAAGCCTCACGTCCCTATCTTCATCAGTAGTGACATTGCTACGAAGTCCCGCATCGTTGTCATCTTTGGTGAGACGACTCAGGATTTAGGTGTGCTTGCGCATCGCCTCGTTTCTGGTCCTGGGGGTATAACCAAGGGTTCTATGGTATCTATCGTCTCTGCTCTCCAGAAGCAATGCTCTTCGCCCTCCGATCCGAACCCCCCGGGCATTATCCTCGCCAATATGGGCGAGTTGATTTGGTATCCAGAGGAGAAGCGCACTCTTAGTCGTACCGCTTTTGCTGCGGCGCCTATGCAGAGCGCTGTGCACCGTACCAACGCGGTCGGAAAGGACAACATGGTCGAGAAGAATTCGACTGCGAGGATGCATGTGGGGTACATTTTCCAGGAAGTGATCCCACACTTTACTAAGGACGATGCCAAAATCGACGTCGTAGTAATAGGCGATAGTGCTGATTATGTCGAAGAGTTCCTGGATTTACCCCCGATATGGAATACCTGGAAGAAACGAATCAGCTGCCTCGCAATCGTGGGCGGTTTGTATCCCATCTGGGATCTGAAGAATGACGAATTTATTAACGAGTTCTTGCGAAACGTGAGTATTTATTTGTGATCTCTATTTTCCAAATTCCCAACTGAACTTCCATTGCCACCCTTTAGAATTTATAAACTAACTGTAGGTCCAACACACAGAAAGCTCGCGCTTATATAACTTCAGTTGAGCCTGCCGGCATGGTCATTTCAGGCCCTGAGGGTAACCCGAATACCACCACTTTCACACAGATGGGCTGCCCTGTCTTTAGCAGTGGAGAGCAGATGCACATAGAGAAGATCCTTATTACTGGTTCCGACCTCATCCTTGACTGGCTACAGGAAGTGGCAATGACACCTCAGGGCAAGGATTACGCTAACCCATACTATCACGTCGAATTCGCTGATCCCGTCTTTGATAACGAACCCGATTGGAGCCCATGGCAGAAGGAGGAGCTGTTTGGTGAAACAGCCTTGGAGTCGAAGACACAGGTTGAGCAACGCCATGAGAAATCGGATAATCCGGAGGAAGAGAAACCCAAACTCGTAATCTTACAGCGCAGTGAAGATGAACAGGATGACAAGGAAAACGTCAAGGCCGAATAGGATGAGGATAAAGACTAGCCTACCTCATTAAGTCTATCTAATCCATCAATAAGCGAATTTCTTGATGGGGGGACGAATAAATCAAATTTAATCCTTTATTCTTCCAAGCTCCGCTGCATTAATTGCGATTGTATTCTAGGCGTCCTAGCAAGTAAATATCGAGCGCATTTTGTAATCGACACGTCGTGAACCTCCTATTCCATCTAGAAGTGAAGCATAGGTAGGTACCTAAGCATAGCTGCTGTTGGTAAACGCCAAGATATACTACAAGAAGCCAGGTGACCCAACCTTTAAATAATATAGGCGAGATAAGATCTGGGACATATTGCCGAGTGTAATTCTAGACGAGCGCCTCATGAAGCCATTTTTACTATTTATTGAAACATCTAACCTAGGTACGCGCATGTTACGTGGCATCGCATTACATCACGCCCGGAACAAGGCGCCAAATCCGGCCTTAGGCGCTTCGGATTCCTCCAGCACATCCCGCGCCCTCCTCGTCCGCTCCTTGACCACATTTTCCTCGGCAGTCCACCGGCCTCCGGCTTCGGGGCCGGTCTTGCCGTCTCCCCATAAGCTCGCTAGCCAGCCGCCGCTTGACTTGGCTGGTTCCGCGCTTTCCGACGCGGCCTCCTTTTCGCGCTCTTCGCGGGCAAGTCGCGCCACCATGGTCTGCCAGTTATCGAGGCCGGCAAGGAGACATTCCTTGCATGTGTTTTTGGCGTCTTCGCGGGCGTCTCCGCTGACGTTTAGTTTATGCAGTTGTTCCTCTGCTAGATCGACGGCTTCGCGCGTCCAGGCCAGACCGTCTTCGCGGCCCTTGCTGGTGCCGGAGGACGAGGCGTAGATGATCTCGCCGATGTATAGGTTCAAGCTGGCTTCCTCGCAGAGCTCCTTGGCGTCCCGGACCGGAGGAGATGTGCCGTCGTCCGGGGGCGGCGGGTACGGCGGGGGCGAGAGGAGGCGAGATGCTGCGCCGGTGATGTTGTGCAACGTCCAGGGGGAAGAAGACTGGACTTCGTCGGGGTCGATGTAAATGGGTTTTCGCTGGGGTTGTGGATTGGGCAGAGATCTGCGTGCGCGGAGGACGGAGATTAGGATCGGGAGGGCTGTGGCGACGTCGCCTGTTCGCGCCTTGTGCGTAGCGAGAGCCGTAAGAGTATTGAGGACGTTGGCGGAGGGTTGGCGTGAGAGATCTTGCAGGACGTATGTCTTGGTGTCGTAGGGAGGTGGGGAGTCACCCGTAGCCAAGGCCAATGCCCATTCGTACGTAAGCTCGGAGGCGTCAGTAAGGCCCTTAAAATCTAGCCACGAAGCGTATTCCAGAGCTGCGTCCATCTTTTGTTTGGTCGTGAAACCTCGGGTCGCCAGTATTTTCTTGTAGAAAGTCTCAGGTGTTTCGAAGGCACGCTCGCAGTCCTCTTCGCGTGGAGCGCTCGGCGAGCCCGGAGGGATGGGCTTTCGGTTCGGGTTCGACGGCCCTACGATCTGGTTGGCCGGGAATACCAGGTGCCGGGTCTTATCCACGACTCGGTCGTCGAGATGCTCGGCCACTTTGGCACAGAGCATGAGAGCCTCGTAGTAGCCCCTCCTCCACGGCTCGCTCTTTGATGTTACGTCATATCCTCCATCTTCAACCCGATTTTGCGCAAGTCCGGCGCCTTCGATTTTCTCGTCTTCTAACCTCTCGAGTACATTTTTGACACATTCGCCCGTGAGAACCCAGTCGGTTTCAGGCAAGTCGGACCGTTCGGGAGCCCATTTCGCGAGCCTGAATCGCAGCCGAGTTATGAATCCCCAATCATGTGGGGTTGGGTATTTCCTCTCAAGCCACTCCTGCTGTATGCTCCAGTAACCGGCGATGGAGAAACCGGCAATAGCCCATATATAGACGGTATATTTAAACCCGAGAAAAACCTCGTAGGCTAGCCATCGCTTTCGCTCGGTGGTAAGGTATCGGAATTGATGGTTCCTGGCTAGTGGCACCGATAGGAATGGGATCTGAGGTCGCCCTCGGGACGCAAGGTTCGTATGTCTCGTAAACCTGCGAGTTGTAGGAGGGAGTTTGGGGGAACGAAGGGCAAGGAGGCGCCGGATTAGAGCGCGTGGTGGCAACATCATGACGGTGATCGATGTTACCTATAGACTCGGGTGTGCAACTCAACTCTCTATTCGGTCATGTACTGAAGAGATGCAGGCTCTTCAACATCGAAGCGCGCTTTCGTAGGCGGACATTGTGCAACCCTAGAGTATGTGAAATTAGGATATGTGGCTAGACATCTGAAAACATCATGATAAAATGTCTAACGTAGGTTAAGTTGTTGGTATAGATTAAAATTGCTACATGTAAAAATGCTAGGTTAAGGCTCTGATTGCGGGACTCAAACTCTATTTCTCTTAAGATTTCGAAGCTAAAATCGATGCGCATACATAGTACCTACACTATCTGACTATTAACGGCATTCTCCACTAAATATTATATAAGCCTTCATACCCCTCCGTCTTCCTCCATCTTGGGAATACAACCAAGTGATGATTGGCCAAGTACATATGTAATTCAACTTAGCCCCCGAACCCGCAAATAACCATCATATAATCATCATTTCATCAAAGCTATCGTGAGTTGATATACTATTACGACATCTCTTCCTTTGGGGCTCACTGAGATTCCAAATGGTCATTACTACAATACGACATCAACGAAATACAGTTAGCCCCCCTTTTTTCCGAAAGTATCCAAAAGTCGAAACCATCCATAGGAGGTACCCGGGAAATAGAAAAGGACATCCTGAATTTTACTGATTCCGAATACCTTATAAAATGCAATCGATACCGAATGGTTACGGTTGTGTTGATTTATTGTGGGGGCGAGGTCTTACTACTGAGCAGTTAGGTACCTGGTAATTTAGAATCATCCATGATTCAGTCGCTCACACAGGCGCTGAGGGCATGTCCAGTGTCTTATAAGGAATCCAAAGACTCGTATAGCTCAACCAATTTAAAAGCTACGAAATAGCGGTGTCACGTCTCAATTTTCATTTTCGATTCAATGGAATACAAGGTTGAGCAGAGTACCTATGAACTAAACGTGACATTGTTCGTATAACGATTATTCTTCTGGCAAGACACCGCCTATCTGGAGAAAATCTGCCAAATTCTAACTCTCAATAAGAGTTATGATCTATAAGAAGTAACTTAGGACATGTAGCATGCTATAATATTAGACTCCAAGAACCGTAGTCGTTGCTTACGAATTATATGAGAGACGATATCTTGACATATGGCCGTCGATTTGTTCGTGCCCCAGGGGATTCATGAGTTGTTAGGTATTCCGCACACGACATTGCCAGGTTTCTAGGCGTCTTACACACAGAGCAATACCTTTGTTATATATATAAGACATCTGGTAGAAACCAACAGACATATGGAATACCTAAGTGCTACGGTGGATATATAAGCTCGTCGAAAGAGCCCAAGTATTCAAGCAACCTTAACACATTAGAGTCCCCTAGTCGTTCAATAGGTTTATCTCCCAACGCCAGTAAGATTAGTCGTTTAATCTACCCAATATGCAGTCGGATAGTCTCCCCGACTACTTGAAAAATCCGTCCAGACCGACGCCAAGTTCCCATAATCGAATCGGTAAGCACATCGAACACAGCACTATGCGAACTAGCTATGGGGGATTCCCCGCCCCAGGAGAGCAAAACCCGACTCCAACATCTGTCATGGCTCAAGAGTATTTCGTCGAGTATTAAAATTAGCACGTGAGCCCCTGTCTTTTTTCAACCCTACTGACTTCATCTAAGCGATGCTACCTGGGATAACATCCTTGCGCATGGAAAATTCGACTACATCGTGATTGGGTCGGGCTTTACGGCTCTCGCCTTCATCACTGAAACCTTAAAAAACGACGAGAATAAGCGAATCTTGTGCATTGAACGAGGAGGTATGTGGTGATAGGTAGTATCCAGCGACATGTATCATCGTCTAACCATCACTACGATCAGGCTTTTTGCTTCCCTCTCACTTCCAAAATCTTCCGCTGCCATTTAAACTACTACTTGGTGGTCCGTCAGAAACATTTCCGTGGACTCTTTCAGGAGAGACGTTCAAAACGAAGGATCTAGGGTACTGTCACGGTTATTACCCCTTTTTCGGTGGAAGAAGCACATTTTGGTCTGCTTGGTGTCCTCAACCCGATAAAGATTTGATGAGAGACTTTCCACCGGAATTAATCAAGCCGACAGAAGAGAAGGGCTTTTGGTCGTCAGCTAAGGAGCTCCTTAATGTCACAATAGCTTCGAAGATCGGTAACGATATATTTTCAAAGCTACAAAACTCTATTGAAAAGATCCTGAAGGACCATAAAAGCAATATTACATCAGCCAAGTCTGTGGAGTCAGCACCTTTAGCTGTAGGTTCTAGGAGCCGTACATCTTTGATGCGCTTCAATAAGTTTTCTGTCCCTGGCCCATTGCTTGCGCAATATGAAAACCAACGCATGCTTGCTAAAAAGGGGAAAGGAATGCCGTTGGAGCTAATGATCAATTGTACTGCTACGGGGCTGAAAGCAGACGACGATGGAGTAGTTCGTGCTATCGAAACGAGCCGCGGTGTACTCTCATGGATCGACGATAATACAAAAGTAGTGCTTTGCGCCGGAGTATGTCTTATGAGGATTCTACTTTACGCCAAGAAGCTTGTTAACATTGTCTTAGGCTATTCCTAACGCTACCTTGCTTCTCAACTCGTTTGATACTTGCCGGAAAACGGTAGGTAAAAGACTAACAGGTCACTTCCAATCACATATCGTAGCACGTTGTCCGGTTGAAAATATTACCGGATGGACGCCGAACACTTCCCTTGAGATCGCAGCAACGTACCTTGCCGGACAGGACCCCGATACCAAACGGCAGTATCACATCCAGATAACGGCAATGCACAGTCCCAACCCAGAAGATGATGCTAATGATGCTGCACGGGAATGTCCGGACTATGCAGCAGCGGCAACGTATGAGCAACTGAAAGATTCCAAAAACCATGTTGTCTTTGGTACGTTTCCACGGCATCCTTAGTCAACGGGTATTTATGATCGAACTAACAACGTTAGTGTGCGCCTCACTTGGCGAGTTAAACGAAACCAATAAGGATAACTTTGTCCAGCTAGATCATAAATCTAAGGACCCTTCAACTAACGTAACTCTTCAGCTAACTTTGACTAAAGAAGATAGAAAGCTCTGGGATACAATGGACGAAGCTACGTTCCAGACGATTGAGACCATGGCTGGCAAATCAGATGGCAAAAAGTCAAGTACTATTGAATATTGGGACGTCAAGGGTGAAGAATGGAGCAAAGAGAAACCTAAAGGAATTCGTGTTCCTGGCGTAGTACACGAAGCAAGCACGGCTTTCGTTGGACCGCAATCAAAGGGGGGCTCGCTCGACGACCTGTATCGGCCGTACGATGTTTCCAATGTGGTGAGTTTATTACTCCTCACTACTAACACAATCACGAAAACTAACCTAGAACATCTAGTTCGTCACAGGAGCAGCTCTATTCCCTACAGCAGGAAGCTGGAATCCGACATTAACGATGTGTGGGTTCGCACAGGATCTTGCCAGGAAGCTTGCCAAAAAACCTGGCTTGATACCACCGACCAAGGGAGACGCCGACATAAGGTCTCGAAACTGGCGATAGAACTGACATTGAGGATAACTGGTTCCTAGCAAAGGCTATCACGCTAGTCACAGCATTAAACGGATGCTTAGAATGAGGAAAAAGTACACGGCAAGGACCTTGTGACTATGGTGATACATTCTTTAGATTAGCTCTCCTTTACCATGCTTCAATATATCAACAACACTCGCTTAATCCACCCGCCTTTCCACCCGGTCGCTATATTCGCAACCAAGTACGGAGAAGTGCTTCGTATTGCTCCCATCTGTAAACCAGAGCATACCCATGAGCGACCCCGTAGCCACAACATACGGCCGCTACAACTATGTAAAACTGTCTGCAGCCCCAAAAACCATTCGGTGGGACAGCCCCATCGAGGTAGCTGAAGCATAGGATCGAGCCGATATAAGAATAGATGGCGGCGCGCATGCCAATAACATGCATGCGATGAATAAGGTCGAATGGTCGACTAATTGCTGGCTGATCTGGCCTATCTGGCGGTATTGGAGGCTGTGTCTGTGCCTCTTCATCGTGGCTTTTATGCATATTTTGGTATAGTCTATCAAACAGTGAAGGGTTGGTCCGTCAAATAGGTCAGTGAGGCCGATTCTCAATATCTAGGATTTATCAAAAATTTAGGTGGCATCGAGAGGCAGGAGATTTTAGTGATGAATTGATGAAAGGGGGCGAGGCGGCAGCTTTTATGATGCTATATTTAGAATGATCAACACACAGCCCGACCAACACTTATTAATATCAACCCACACTAACAGCTGAAGAAACGCTCCGTCTTGTTGCTAGTATTGTGTATAGAATTAGAGGTT
Source organism: Daldinia sp. FL1419 (assembly GCA_025201765.1). NCBI lineage: Eukaryota > Fungi > Ascomycota > Sordariomycetes > Xylariales > Hypoxylaceae > Daldinia > Daldinia sp. FL1419. Next base: position 54,861 of record MU623361.1, read on the forward strand.
GACGCAAAAACACCGCCACTCCAACATACTAACAACTCGACGATAATGGTCTAATCACCCACTTACAGGTTAGGTATCATGACTATTAGTAACTTTTTTGATCTAGTGATGTTGTCTTGCGACGAGCAGCCTCAAAGGGGAGCAGCCATTTTAATACCCCCTTAATGATTAAGAGCCTCATGAGACTACTTGAAGACTTCGTTGCGTATTACCTACATTTACATTAATAATACTTTGAAATTGCCTCTTGATATCACAAGGGTCAATGGCGGTAATACTTATATCATATATTCATTTTTAGGTAACTCTTCAACTGCTCACTTGATAAACGACTATCTGAATCCGGAGATATTTCAAAGTCAAGTTTGTTGCTCCTTATGTTATTCTGTTAATATAAAATACCTGAGACCACGTAAACTCTTAAAAGCCGAGAGCGTACAGTATGGTATAATAAATAAATTCCAAATATTGCTTATATGTCAACGTGACTTTAAGCGAAGCTCAAGGATGTAGTGGCATTTGTCATTCATGGAGGAATATTATCATCTTGCAATGCTTTGGTGATGATAACTTGAATCACTCATACAATAATAATATTAAGTTGTGTTTATATAAGATGTTGGCAATTATTCGTATTAACTTATAGTCTCTTGTTGCTTATCATAACCTTCTATTAAACGGGCAATCATAATAAAGATATTTATCGATGCAACTCTATAATTTTCTCAGTAAACTCGGACCAACCAATATGTCAAACGCTGATATGTCAGGCGCCTCAAACGCTTGGCCCCAGCTTTTGTAGCTGTGGAGAGGTACTACATATGTGCATCAACTCCAACCCCTGATCTGAGCTCGGTGAGATAATATCTACTAGGTTACATAGTATGTATTATCTGGTGGTTATTCCTTGCCAAGGCCTGTAAAGCTACGGGTTTCCTAAACAACTGACACTGTTTCTATACGACCGACCGTACCTCCCGTTCTAGGCCCTCCGTAAGACATCGTGGGGAGATCTGTGGTAGCATTGAGTGCTGACATTGGAAAATCTCATTTTAATAATCCTTGGTCGCAGTTATCAGAGCCGAATCTTGCGCGACGTGATAGCTTTTTGGCTGACGGCTGAATGCTGAATGCAACGCCGTAGCGCGCCTTAAAACCCGAGGGAAATTCTTAAAACGCGAACGCTATTTCATATGTCTTTTTGGAATTACTCTCTCGATAATCGGAGCGACATCCGAGAATGGCAGCTCGATAGTGGCATTTCCATTATATAAAGTAGAACGTTGGGATGGGACTTTGCTACCTGGCTCTGCTGTTTTCCCAAGGTCTTGGATACAAGTCGTTCACCTTACATATTCCCCGATGCGCCTCTTTGCATGATACATAATTCTTTTTATTCCCGAACCCTAAAATGTACATACAGCAGGTCTTGATCGCCTTGGTGCTGGCCGGCTCCGTGAACTCCGGCCCAATCGGTCGGATGCCGGAGTTACAGATGAGCAAATCTCCGAGCAATGTCTGTGTTCTAATCGACGGCGATGACCCTTACATTCTCGATCCTTTTAACCGCCCTCAGTGCGCGTGCAACTGCATCAAGCAGGCTTGCAAGCAGGCGAGTCTTTTGAGATAAGCACTTTCTTCATCCTCCCGCGCTGACGAAATCGATCTTGTACAGCCCGACCCTGCCCAAACCGAGTTATGCCTTCGTACACCATGGCCTAGCCCCAATAACACGGCTTTCCCTGATACGCTAGTACGCTACGGAGCCTGTGTTGGGGTAAGTAGTTGTTAGTTCCATGTCAACCAAGCTCTATAGCTAATGGCTGTCTTTAGTCTACTCATTGTGTTGGATGATGGGTTGCAAATACGAACAACGACGTGATCCAGGTAGTACGATTACTTGGTACCCGCACGTTGTTCGCCGACATAATATGCCTGGGAGCTTCGATATGTTACTTATCACCTACCTACCTATGTATGTACCTACCCTAGGTAGATACTGGGCGATATCTGAATGGCTAGCCAGGAAGTTAGACCGTTGATAGTTATAACTAATACCCAATCCACATTATAACTGATAACTAATGAGTTCAAAGTGACGAATTGGATGGGTGGACGCTTAGGTTTGGCCGCCGAGAACACGTCAAGAACTCTCTTTCTCATCGCCTTCGTGGGGACTTACAGTGGGCTGGTGGTGTGATCTCCATTCGTAAACATTGGGGAACAAGACCACTTGGACGTTGTGTTTATTTTGGAAGATGCTGTTGTCCGTGGAGAAAAAAAACATAGACAGAAGAGCAACCATCCCCACAACGAAGAAGCCGGATTTGTATCACGATCCAAAGACGTAACTCACATCAATACATTATGTAATTCTCCTTGGCTTATCTATAAGGATATTGACGGATCTACGGCCGAAAAGCTGTCACATTTTATATGCTGATTAACCTGGGGTGATGATTGGTGGCTTTGAAGGTATATCTTTAAAGCGAACACGGGATGTCATTCTTATCCACGCAGGGAATTGGAACGATTTTTAACTGATGTAGCAACTTATAACAATAGAGGACTATGTAAGCCACGTGCTTACCTATTGCGACATTGATCCTGTCATCCGCACGCTACCTAGCCCCCGTCTTGGTATCTATCTGTCTAGCCTACCTACCTTTGTGCCGTCCGGTACGTTTGACTCGATCCAGCGAAAGTTCGTTTCATTAAACTCCGAACCCATGTCCACGCTCAAGTTGATCGTATCAGTTTATAGTCTCGAGCTTGGACCTCTTTATACCGGGGACCCTCCGGGTATAATAATGCTCTTATGACGGGATGAGCGTACCGAGGAACGCGAAGCTTCTCCACACGAATCCTTTGTACAATAAACCCCTTGTACGAATATTAATGTTAGTTGACGGGCCCCCGGAAATACTTTGCTGAGATCCTGAAGCATATCTTTAAAGCCGCCTTGGGATATTATTATAATTGTGGGTTTAAGGTATTTTATGGTGTAAACCCCTAGTGAAATAGATCAGATACTTTACCTAAGAGGCGTCGTTTCGTTCAGATTTCGAAGCCTTATTCTTGTATTGTACACGGCTGAGAAACCAACATCAATACAGGGGTGTATCGTATGTAGGACAAAAGTTGCGGCTTACACAGCACACAACTACATCTATCTTTCAAGTGGCGGTCAACCCTGCATAACCATGCCATATCTGATCCTCCAATGTACAAAATAATCTTTAAGAAAGCGGTGAAATTGACATCCAGACCATCTCCAGAAGTGCCATACATATGTATGCACAGCAGCCCTGTATGATAAATCGACCTGTCATATTAAAGGAACGAATCCCTGAACAAATAGCGCACCACCGTAAGCAGTAAAGACTTAGCGCCCGGTGACAAGGAACACCCCTAAGAGACCCATATGCTAATACGGAAAGGGTATTTGGGACCTCAGAGCTATTGCTAGATATCTCTTCGAGAATAGTTGGTCATCAGCCTTGTTATAACGGCGCCATTTTGGATGGCTTTGTGAGGATATTCAATCGACGACAACTTCAGCTTGAGGCTCGTAACTTCTCACATTAGGCTTACACTGAGACAAGCAGCATGCTACCGGATCTGACCGAAGAGAGTCGTATTTCAGTTCTAGCCCTACACTGTTTCCTTGGTTCGGGATGACACGTGTAGTCCGTTCCCATGGGATCCTATCGGCGTTACTACCTACATCGCCGAATTGGACATGATAACAGTCATTTTCGCGGGAGTTTGGCAACGTAATCATCATACTATACGTCACTGGCGTGTTAGGACATGGTATGGGGCGGCCGTTCTCCCCGCGCGGTGGTGCGTCTCGGGGATTATGCCGAGCTACGTTTAGGTCACGGCTAACCTCTAGACGGGGTCTTACCTGGAGGGCGAAGAAATATTTAAACAAGCAGATTCTCTCTCGATTCTCCCGTCGTCACTTATACGAGCGGGCTCTCTTCGACAGGCGTAACGAACACCATATCTACTACACTTGCTACATTCCTCTTCGTAGAACTTTATCGCTTTCCATATCCAAAATGTCAGGAGCCTTCAACGTCACCGGCTACGCGATCATCACCGGCGTACGTATTCCCAGAATAGAAAACTATCCGTATTACTGCTGACCCCTTTTGCAACAGGCCGCCGGTGGTATTGGTAACGAACTTGGTGCCTCGTTCGCTGAAGCGGGCGCGAGGGGCGTCATCTTCGCCGATATCAACTATGAAGCAGCCGCTAAATCTGCTGAGGACAGCAAGAAACTCGCTACCGCCAAGGACTACAAGGCGATACCCGTGAAGGTGGATGTATCAAACGCCAAGTCAGTTCAAGATATGGTCGACGTTGCGGTCAAGGAGTTTGGCAGAATTGACTACGTCGTCAACGCGGCTGGTGTAAGTTTCTGGTGATAGCCGCACGCAGAGCTAGGTGCTGACGGACATGGATGATTAGGTCGATAACCGCAAAAACGTCCCGTTCGACGAAGCAGACGTTGACGATTTCGACCGTATGCACAATATTAACGTGAAGAGCATTCTATACGTCACCCAATCTGTAGCTAGGGTCATGAAGAAGCAAGACACGGCTAAGGTTGATTTGGGGCGCCACGGTATCGCAGACGTAGGCCGCGGATCGATCGTTAACATTTCTTCTCTCTTGGGAATTAGCGCCCTGCCTAATAAGGTGGGCTACACTACCTCCAAGCACGCCGTCGCAGGTCTTACCCGGGCATGCGGTACGTAAATTCCCGATCGTGTTCAACATATCTATGCTAATTGTCGTGAATAGCTGCCGACTACAAGTCCATCGGTATCCGATGTAACCAAGTCTGCCCCTCGTGGGTCGACACCCCTATGGCTCAAGCGGAGTATGAGCGAATCCCTCATTTGCGCGCGCTTATCGAGAAGTTGCCCGCTGCTGGACGTCTGATTGCACCCTGGGAGGTAGCTGCTGCGTGCCTGTATCTCTGCACACCGGCAGGATATTATATCAACGGAAGAACCCTGTCATTGGACTCGGCCGTCCTAGTTGGACCTCCCGTGCCAGCCGCGGCGTAAGGGTGATCCTGTAGGAATTATGCGGGGCTAGGGAAAGGGACCTATTGGGGCAGAAATCTGCTTTTAGAGTAGCGCTTACGCAAGTGACAAGGAGCTTGTTGTAGTTTATCTTTCTGCGTGTTTTACAGGTTGAGCTCAGTAGGACCACTCTCTACTTACCGGTAGTCTTATTAGAGGATAACTACAATAAAATGAAATGTTAAGCTTGTGAATATATTTAGTATGTGCTACTACATATGGTGGTCTGATCCAAGACGAAGTCGTAAGAGGTAGGTGTCCTAGGGAGTAAAAGTGACGATGGAAGGATGGTGTTTGTTCCGCATGTGCATATAGAAGGATCTGCTTACGTGATATTCTCCCCCTTTTTTTAGATGAAAAGGAGGAAAAAGAACAAAACGTGGGGGAGACAGAGCAAGGATAGGTAATCTAGTCCGTGCATAAAAGATAACTGGATAAAAAAAGCAATGCGTGTTGTGATTTATTACGTAACTGAAACAAGACACCTGATTGGAAGGTCTTCTTCCAGCCCCACTAATCAGGTTGTGGCATAGGTACTCAAGTACACAACTTACTCAATACAACAATACTCGATACAACAACAACTATCGTAACCCTTGGTATTCCCTTATGCTATCCAGCATCCCCTCGCCAATCCAATAGCCCGTGCCTCTTATTAATTTGAAGTCACTGGTTGCGTAGCATCTGTCCGACTTCTGGCCCGTTTAATGACAGAAACCGCTCATTGAGTTATCTAAATATCTTGGGCTCGTTCTTGTTTCGGTATCATACCTGACGATGATTTGAGGCGTCGTGAGATCCCAAATCGCAACCGGGGCTAGTCTTGGAATCGTATAGTCTGGGCTGGGCCAGTCCATCAACACCATGCTATTGCTTATTCCCGTCGTTTCTTCCAAACCCTGAAATAGTTTTATGGGGTATGTCGCTTTACTGGTGGGACCCGACGGCGTTGATGGTGAGCTGCTCCACAACGGCCCGTGCCTAGCGGCTTCAACCTTAACTCAAAACTTGGATCGATTGTATTAGATTGAAAAGGTGTACATATGTGGAATCGTAGCCTAGAGCTAGTGTCCCATATACCCGGTACCTACGATCCACGCCATGATGATCGGGCTTATTGCCACCATCTACCTCCTCCTACGAGTAAAGACAATTGCCAAGTTCCGAACCGAGATAGCCTCGGCTTGCGTGGTGCTAGCAACTACAGCTCACCGCATTATACGTATTTCATAGGTATTTCATATTTCATATCTCATATTTCATATCGTCCTCGTGAAGTGCTTCAGGTCGGAGTAAGTTTGACGACATAGAATTCTCATTTAAATTGCTAATATTCTGCGAGGCTTGGAGGTATGGTCTGTATCACACTGTTTGTCGTAATTGTATCTTCTATCGGTACTGTATCATCCAATTGTATGTATCCACACTGTGAGTTCCTCAGCCGCACTCTTGGACTACGCTTCCCATCAATAATACCATCCCAACCCCACCCCGGCTCCCTCCATCTCTCCCCACGGAGCATCCACAGCGCGTACTAGCTTCCAGGGAAGGCTTTGGAATAAAGCCTATGATAATCTTAAAAACGAACAACCGAAGCTAGTAGGCGTCTACAAGGAACTCTTATCGATGAACTGGAGAAGTCGATGTCTCAAAGCCCATTGGAATCCACTATCGTCTCTTGGTTTCAAGCCGCACTACATCCGACATTGAACGGCAACTCAAGCTGGATGACCCAAGAATGAGGCTTAGTCTTGAACTCACCCAAAACGCGGGGCAAGATTCCTGTGCTGTCAATGCCTAGGTAGGTATATTGACTTCAAAATATCGGAAATAGCGTGTTTGCGGGATGATGACTACCCCAAAGCCAAAGTGCAGGAAATCACGCACGAAAAAGTGGCTGGCACGTTCCTCTGGGTGGCTTCGGTCTTCCGCGAGCTGTTGGCCATGAGGCCGCATGGAGGCCATTTCACTATTTTGGATACATCAACAGGGTCCGTCTAAACGACGTCCGATAATCACGAGAATCGCATAGATACAATCGCATTCATCCATGATTCCAGGTTTTTTTTTGTCTTTGGAATTAATAAATAGTAGCATTATGACCTTGGATACAACGGTGGCGGGAAATGTCAGGTCGACGTCTAAGGACGAGGGCCCTACATGTCTGATTAGGTCTGCTTTAATCCTTCTAGTATTACATGACAAGGATTCTACTAAATGTAATACGACAGTTATGCTATCCGACGACCTAAAATTTGTGGTCTCGAAATTGTTACTTGTCGACACCAAAATTTGGAATCTGGAATTTGGAATCTAGAATTTGGAATTTGGAATTTGGAGTTTGGAGTTTGGAGTTTGGAGTTTGGCAGCATGGTCCCTCCAACAAACGCTGGATACAGGGGATGGGAATTCTATATTACTCCGTACTCTAACTACGTTCTCACACAACTCGAAGTATTTCGCAGCTATAATTTTCCATGGCAAAGAGTGCTCCCGCCTGGTTACCGTCCGGTACCTCATGACTTTCCATATCGTCGTATGGATGCATTCCAGTTTGCTACGGGTTTCGGGTCACCATCCTACAATATCGGGGCATTTGCATCACCTTCTGATGGGTCGGAAGTTGTAATAGTCACTATCGGATGTATGTCGGGAGAAATCATAGTGGTCGGGTTTTCGAGCTCGGGACCATCCCTGGCATGAAAATTAAGGGGGTTAAATTTACCAGTCTATATATTGCTACCATTTTGGGGACAAGAAGTTCCATAACACTTGAGCCGCAAACCGGCATATATGGAAATACAGTAGCCAAAACCTTCACATACGACCATATATCTGAAATACTCGGGATCCCGTCCGTTCTCCCTGGTGTTGTATGTTTTTATTCCATTTTTCGGGTCCTGAATTATGGTTTTGACTTGCCTGACCTACCCGCCTTACTATCGCCTGAGTCGTATTATCAATAACAAAAACTTATCTGCAGTTGTGTTGGCAGATTGGGTAACTACTCGATTTATTACTTGATTTATGTAAACATAGGATACACCTAGGTGGGCAACATCCAGGTATGTAGGACATATACTCCTGCTGATGTTAAAATTTGGGTGTGGCGGTATCAATTCGAGTGCATGGTGGATTTAGCTATAAGGGTTTCGGTATTCGAATGAACGGATAATGTAAATACCCCTATTTTTAAAATTTTAGGGGTTCTAGAACATGTTGCGCACAGATTAGCCACAATATCATATATCATATATCATTTCCTACATTCGCATTTCAATGTCATCGAAATAAACCTTTCACGGCACCTAACGCCGAACACCGCCTACAATACGGAGTAAAACGGGGTTGGGGGTTAGCCGAATATTGGACATAGGGCCTCGCCAGTAAGCTTGGACCGACTCGGGCCTAGGTAGAGTAGACGGGATTTGATGGACGGGATTTGGTGGACGGGATCTGTCCTATATACAGACCTACCTGCTCAAACAAGGTCAGGAATCCTAGCAGGATGATTCCGGAGTAGTGACCGCTTTTCTAAGTCATGCGGGACGGAAGGCCTACTAAGAAGTTATTTCGTCTCACACTTGAACTGTTAGACCGTGAGATACGCAGAGTAGTTGCATAACCGAATACCCGCTCTAATTACCCTGTTCGTATCATCATCAAAACGTTGCTACTAGGTATTCTAGTTTAGCAAGCACTTTAGCTATCACATACGAGTTGCGTATGTGCCTATGAATTAGATATCGAGTAACAACAAGCTAGTATTGTAAACCATCAAACTCCCATATAGCTAATTTCTTATTCTAGGTTCATTTGAATGGTATGACGGAGTCTAACATGATTTGTTATAAGAGCGCTGCTGTATCTGCTACCCTTGAACCTTGGCCCCTTCCATAACTGGGGATTTCTCTTGAACGGTTACATTGAGCTAGTCTTCCCCGGATCGACACGCAAGGAACTCTGCATAACACCTCAAATCTACCGGGCTGTTAACGGGAAGCTCCGTTCGCCTTAATTCAACATCGTTCGGCCCCATCAAAACCCTTACTCCTCCAACCAAACTTTCAACAACAGTAGATATTTAAGAGACAAGCGGGGGAATCGCTGCATTGTACGCCCACGGGGTTTCTTGATGGACTAAAACTCGCATGACAACTGCGTGAGCCCCTGTTACGTTACCCAGAATGCTCAGCTCTCTTAAAAGGATATCATTAGCCTTTAAAAGTTCCTATTTTCAGGTTCTTGGTTGTATTGAAAGAAAGAAAGAAAGTGGTTTCGTCGAAGGGACCAAACCTGACGCGTCGTCGGGCAAACTCAGTCAAGCAATGTGGAATAGGAAGATAGGGGTACCGTTAAAATTTGGAGTATCAAATGTCGAGAATATCTTAGACAATTCCGTTATACTGAGTAAAATTTTCATCCCCGCAATATTTCACATGTGATACCATCTTTGCAGTTTAGTTATTTCTCCACATTAGCTGTGAAAGATCAATCGTCAAGGATGCTATTGGAAGTACGACCTGGATATAAGCACCTTGGGGGATAAGAGGTAGGTAACCAGTTAGGATGGAATGCAAGAGAGGGTCTCCGAAGTGTTACCTTGTGTTAAAGGACTCGTTATGAATAAGACATGATCAACTTCCCCCATACACCGATTAATTCTCAATAAAGTCCCGGGCTACGAGGCTAAGTAAACAGAGAAACAGAGAAACAGCGTCAATAGGAAAGCAGAAACGTATCAATTACTTAGCCAGGTATATCCCTGCGTTTCAGCAAACTATAAGACATAATACTTTAAAGAAATGGGGTTGTAATGTGCGAACGATATTTATTGCTTGAATGGGTAGCCCCGGTCAAACGATTAGATTAAGAACATGGTCGGGTATGACCATCTAAAAGTCTAATACTGAATCAAGTGAGTTATAGAAGCAGTCTAAATAATACTCATACGTTATATTACTGCAAGTCTAAACCACGATACCATTCACAATGTCCACACAGTGTCAGGTTTCTAGTTGTCTTACATATGGAACAAGGGACTTGTTATATAGGTACCCATGTAAGAATACCATAGCCCCATAGTAGATAGGGTTCCTCGCGGAACAACGAGGCTATTTTCTCGCTTCTCAGTCCGCCTCGTGACACACAGCTTGGTATTGAAGCGTAATGAAAACAAGGATTTTAGTATAACTTTACTTATAAACGCCAACCTACCAGTGCTTAAAAGTGACATGTAGTGAAATTAAAAACGAATCCCTTCAAACAAGAAAGCTTGATGGGGTAAACTGTGGTTACGGCTCACTAGAACTTAGGTATATCCCAGGGGTAGTGGCCTAGGACGGCAAACTTCTAGTCTAGGAATATCTGTACTGTATGCAACTATTAGATCCATACAAACTTCTGGCTTCACTACCTAACGATATGGATAAAAGTGAATATTCTATAAACCCTTGCCCCCCACGCGGCGGCAATACTGCAATTGACTCAAAGGAGTGGGTTCCTAAACTAAATTGGCTAAAATTTTCCACCGATTCCCGGGGATGGTATAAGGGCCATCTGGGGTCACTATAATGGGTTATTCACCTTCTTATTGGGGACCTCAAATGTCACACACTATAATCCAGAAGAACGGCAAGGATGAAGTTGTGCAAGCGGGCATGAAATGAAATGTCAAACGAAATAATACCATAGCTGCTACAAGGGTCACAAGAGTATCTGAGGGTCCAAATGCCCCTTGACTTAGACGCCGAATTATCTTTGAGCAATATAAATAACTGCCATGTATCGTGCCTCAAGGAATTTGATTTGAGAATCATCATCAGTGACCTAACCTCGTGGAACACTAGCTTTGTTTCCATCAGTGCTTGGTTACCTACTTATAAAGACATCCATAGGCGCTCTGAATATCTATAAGTCCTTTCTATCAATACGGACATTACCTACACACGAATTACTACCGTTTCGCTATGTTTGATCTCGACCCAAGCACGTATTCTAACCCACGAGTCCTATGGCTTGTCTTGCTAGCCCCAGTGCTGTTGGCCCTCAGCCATGCTGCAAGAGTATTTAGTCGAAAACCCGAGACTAAGATCCCTAACGAAAAGGTATTCAAAGACGAAATCGAGCCGTTATGGGATTTCGACTTCCGTGAGGTCGAGCCTATCAAGTACCAACCATACAAATCGCAAGGCCATGTCACCATGGGTAAGTAAAACAAACCTATATATACTCCCAGCCAAAAGCTCACCGCGTACAGGAATCCAAAAGCGTGTTCGTTCCGACTGGATCAGAATGGACCGTGGATACCTTAGCCGTATCCAAGAACGTCTACCCCTGATTCGGGACAAGGCGGAGTTTACGATCGGCACCGGCGAGGTCGTCAATCCAGCAATCGAGGAGCTGTACCAAGAGATCATGATCCGGTATCTACCTGCTAGGTTCCCAACTATGTTCAAGACGCAAGGGATGATGCATAGGAAATCAGTCAAGAATCTAGCTACGGGTACTACTTACCCACTCACCACCGAGGGACTGACTCACGCCCAAATGTTGGCATATATGGGAGAAAACGTCGAGGTAAAGCTTAATGCCCCTTATATTTGATTTCTCTTTTCCCTACGAATGCGTAGGTAGGTATTGTTCAAAAAGTCCATCGCTTACCCCGAAATACAAAATAGGAAGATTTTTACTTCATGTGCCCAGACCCGAACGGGGAATACCGTCTACAAGGATACATTGCTTGCTTCCCGGGTGGATTCCTAAGCCCAGGCCGAGTCGGTGAGTCTGTACGTGAGATTCATCAGCCAGTTCCGGGATACGAGAACAAGCTCGGGCATAGCGTTGATCGGTACTTTACTCGGATGCAACCTGGAGACTTCATAGGACGCATGAATGTAAGTTGTCTTTATCGCGATCGCAGTTATTCGCGCCGGGCTAACAGGTAGGGATAAAGTGGTCTCTCCAAGTCGACGGCGTCGATCTCTTCCGCACCGACGGTAATAATTACTACCCGGGAACTAGTCAGGGGGTGTCAGATTACAAGGAAGATCCCTCTCTCGACGACTGCTATCTACGTGTGGAACACCAAACCCTTACCAAACTACCGCGTACAGGTGCTATCATATTCACGGTTCGGTCTTACATGACCTCCCTCCATCAGGTCAAGGCGGAAGGGGATGGAAAAGCGCTGGCCGAGGCCATCGAATCTATGCCACAGGGATTGGGTCATTATAAGATGCGGCAGTATTGGGGTAAAAAGGTTTTGCCTTGGCTTATGGAAGGTATCTAGAACCTTGATGGCGGCTAAGAGGCGTGGTTCTACGTCTTCTGTGTAACGAGGGACAAGACTTTGCAAATATCAGGGAATAAGTGGGCATAGAGGAGATACAGGGGTGTATCGAGTATATAAGAGGTGCTCTGCGCCCTCGCTTCTTGAGAGAGGTCAGGGGGTCACTCCTTGCCAGGGCCTACAAGCCACGGGTTTCCTAAATATCTGACAGCAAAGTATGGAAAAGAGGTACCTTAGGTGCTCAGCCATTTGACTCTAAATTGGCAGATTGTTAATTTCAAGTGAAGCAATCAAACTAATCATAAGGGTCTAATAGGAAGATGTAATTATCTTAATATTGTGACTGTAATTGGACAGTGAAGGCCAGTGCAGTTTCGGTATCGGATGTTTATATATGAATTCTACATCGCGTCCGGAAGTAAATAATCTATTTGATAATTCACATCTTGAGTAGATCCGTAGTAGACTAAGAATAGTATCAGTGAATCATTAGGTACTTATTTAGGTATGCTTTATTTCTTATGTCGAGGAATCAGCTAGAGCCAATGTTTCAACATCCATATTCTGGAAAGACAACGTCAAGAAAGAGGTAATTTCCTGAACGGAACTATGATTTGCGGTTATCAAGATTACAAAATCATCTTAGAGCCCTTCAGTTCCATAAAAGGGATGAAGCAAAGAACAAGAATTCAAATCTCTTAACCGTAGATAGATACCTGACCCAAGACACGAACCTTAACCATGACTTCATTTATCGTCAATGTCGATAAGTAGACCGAGTTTTGTGACCTGTTAAACATCATGTTAAATCAGCAGTGGCAGCCCAGCAAGACTTTAAATTCGAGAATTGATGTCGTTATATTTCGCGTGTCTAGACCTTCACATACCACTCCTTTGTGCGCCCCTCTTAGAAATTTACCCCGATCATAGTTCTCGGGATTGGCCACGCAACCAATGCTATCAAGCGCGTGAACAACAGCAACGGCCTTCTAGCTAGTGAATGAGACTGTTCCAAAACTCGATAAGAGCCTCCATGTCATAAATAATACCCCAAACCAGTCCCATACCAGAGGCTCCTACCTGGTGCTTTTTTTTTATACACACCCACTTTCTTCGATAGGCATCTCGGAATTATATTTCGAAATATATAATCCATTGTCCCCAGCTGTGAAATTCTAGTCTACATACCTCCGCCATAGGAAGTTTTTCTCATTGCCTACGTTGTGAATGCTTGACCTTCTCTGTAGCAAATGGCGGCCGGTCCTACTCTAGTGCCATTTCGCTTGCAACTGGTTCGCCAGACTGCGCAACATTGGAGCTCGAAGCTCGGCCCAATGTGGGTGGTCGTCCGTCAACATGCGGACGTTTACTATCTCGCTGGGATTCGTGTGTTGAAGGCGGTCGCTTCTTTTCCTTTTCGCGGCTGCTGCCTTCCTTAGCGGCACGTCGTGCGTCTCGTTCCTGCTTCTCCTTTTCTCGGCGTAATGCCTTCGACTCGAATTCGTGCCATTCACCTGCAAGCTCTCGGAGCCTATAAAAATTAACATGGGCACTGACGATAAATTAACGAGATAAGTGAATACGTACTCAATAGCCTGTCTTGCAGGCGGCTGCTCCGTAGTGAAGTAAGGATGTTCCAGAACTTCAGCTGCAGACGGGCGTTTCACTGGATCGTACTGAAACATGGCAGCGAGTAACTCGAAGGCGGCTGCTGGCACTCGTTCCTTGTATTTCTCTGCAAATACGTTGGGCCGTCGATATCCAGGCCTTAGTAACTCAAACCAGGGCATATCGACAAGGGCAGGCCAATCAGTCTTGTTCGGCGTACCGAGCACTGCATATATCTTCTCAAGCTGGTTAATTTCACCGCCATCGCCGGGAAAGATGGCATGGCGTGTAAAAATTTCCACCATGACACAGGCGGCACTCCATATATCCACGGCAGCACCGTACTGTGTCTCGCCAAGTAACAGCTCGGGAGATCTATACCAGATAGTGATAACTCGGTTTGTATAATCGAGTTGGTGACGTTTTGCATAAAAACGTGCCAGACCAAAGTCCGCTAGCTTTAGAACCCCTTCATTGCTAACCAGGATATTGGCGGCCTTTATATCGCGGTGCAATACCCCTCGTTTGTGCAAATAATCTAAGCCTTCGAATATCTGCAGAGCAAGGTGCTTTTTTTGCGCGGCATCAAGTTTGTACGACGGATGATTCAGCAAACCCGTCAAGTCGTGAGACATATATTCGAAAACCATAAAACAATCGTTCTTCTCGACCATGACTTCCTGTAAACTGACAATATTTCGATGCTTCAAGGACTGGAGAAGCTTAATTTCCCGTACCGCAGTAACTGGGAACCCATCCCTTTCTCCTTCCATGCGTATCTTTTTCAAGGCAACGAGCCTCTTGGTGTACGCATGGAGGCCTTTGAAAACCTTACCATACGTACCCGACCCTACAACCGACTCATTGCCAGGCTTTCTAAAGAATACCGAATCTGATGCGGCGAGGTCGGCCGGTAATTCGGGTTTCGGTTTCAATCTTCGCTGTATTCTTTTTACCTTTCGTGTTCTCGGTAGCTCAGGAGGAGCTCTATTAGCGTGATAATCCGATCGCGCCCTTGCAGAAGCAGGCTCCCTTGGAGTATCTCGAGGTAGATCTCGGTCCCGATCCCGCTCGCGCTCTCGTTCTCGTTCTCGTTCTCGTTCTCGTTCACGCTCCCTTGCGCGCTCTCTATCCCTCTCTCGTTCCCGTGCCTTCTCCCGCTCCCGCTCTCGCTCCCGATCATGATCACGGTCACGGTCACGGTCACGGTTGTGGTCACGGTCTCGATCCCGGTCCCGGTCCCGATCTCGATCGTCAGCAAAAATTTCCTTTTTAGGGGCTGTGTTGAACTTTTGCGAGATTTCTGGCTTCGGAGTTGCAACCGGGGCTTTGTTTGTTGCCTTGAAAGCAAAACTGAATTTCGAACTTGCAGGACCCGTCGGAGCTGTGGGGGGCGGTCGAGGCGGAGGCATCTGCTCATTAGTTTTCTTCTCCGCCAATAAATCTTCGTTGTGGGTACCTGTTACCCTGGGTGTATTATTGCCATCGTCTCTGTCTTCCTTTGCGTTGGGTAAATCTGAATGATTTGATGTTGAGTGTTGCGGACTGTGGTGATGTTGAGGGGTATTTTCTCTGGAGTGACTGGGGATACCTCTACCAGCACCTGATCGTTGAACACCTCCTGCACTCCGGTAATTACCTCTAACAGCATGGGAACTGCCCCTGAAGCCGCCCCTAGAAAAATTACGACTGTGGGAGTAAGATTGAGACATAGGTCCAGTAGGTGGTTGAGGTGATTGACCTGGAACGTGGTGACCCGAAGGGCCACTAGGAGGTCCATGGTTGCTTTGGGGGTGTTGTGTAGAATACTGACTAGATTTCTGGTGGTGAGTAAATGATTTTGACCTGCGAAAAGCTGGTTGAGCATACCTATGGGGAGAACCTGGACGTTGATTACTCCAAGTCGCTCTACCACTACCATACGGTGATTGCGGCGTTGGGGAATCATGAAGGGATGATCCCGAATTAGGACGCAACGGCGAGCGGGCCGAGTGAGCAGGTCGGCGATCATTATATTGGGAATTCATAGGACGAATAGGGGGTGCATGTGTACTTGAAGCACTCCGATTTTCTAACCGCCTAGACATATTGACCTCTATGCTGTTCGCACCGGACACCAACTGCCCCCCAGGAGGAAATTTGGAATCTTCGCGATGCTTACCCTTCTTGCGAGAACGACGGGACCCGCGCTCTCTAGGTGACCTAGGCGGGAAATCAGGTTTGGGAGGTTCGAAACCAGGGGATGACCGACGTGATCGTGAGCCGGCTTCTGATGAACCGTGGTGCTGTTGATCAAGTAGACGAAGTGGTGAATGTGTATGAGAGAATGATGATCGTCGGGAACCCGAATGCCGAGAGCGGCTACGGCCCCGACTTTGTGAATCTCCTCGTGGGCGAGGCAATGGGAGGGAATGATCCTGTTCAGAATTATCTTCACAAACTGGCGAGCGACTATGATGATGGTTTCGACGCGGCACGAACGGTTCGCTGCGGTCGGCACGGCTAGAGTAAGGCTCGTTGTCGTAGACAGGCGAAGGAGAACGTCTACGAGATGAAGGGGGGATTGAACCTTTTGGTTGGTCCTTCTCTGCTCTCTCTGCTCGCTCCGCCCGTTCTGCTCGACGTCGACGGTCCCGTTGACGTTCGCGCTTAGATTTCTTGGATCGCGAGGGTGGGAAGGGGAGTGGGCTCCGGCTTCTCTGCCTTTTTCTAGATGAAGGCGAAAAGGATCGACCTCTAGGACCGTGATTCGCGTAATCGTTGTTTCTTGGACCGTGTCTAGGAGAAGTAGGTATATTGCGGTGTCTACCGTGATCTAGCTTTTCACTATGCTCGTCCCTCGAAGAGCGATCCTTAACCTCACGAGAA
Organism: Daldinia sp. FL1419; assembly: GCA_025201765.1. Taxonomy (NCBI): domain Eukaryota; kingdom Fungi; phylum Ascomycota; class Sordariomycetes; order Xylariales; family Hypoxylaceae; genus Daldinia; species Daldinia sp. FL1419. The sequence continues at coordinate 71,730 of MU623361.1, forward strand.
CCGTCGTCCTCTAGATTCCTACTTCGATCTTGCGATCGACCGCGTTGATTGACATCGGACTTGTAAGGCCTATCGTTGGGCCTTGGAAATGGCTCGTCGCGACTATTTCTAGTCCTGGCACTGTGGCCTTCCGGGCGTCGGGAAGCGGGCGACTGGGATCGCGATGCAGGTGGCCTAGAGTGGGAATTGGTAGTTGAGACTCGACGTTCTGAATCAAATCTATCTCGATCCCTACGATCGCGGACGCGGTCGCGTTCGTCTTTGTCGTAACCTTTATTGCTCTGATCGTGTTTCATCGCAACATCTCGAGAATGGGCATGAGATCCAAATTTGTTGTTTGGAGTTGGAGCTGAAGGTGGTGATTGAAGACCAGGCGGCTTGCTAGGGTGTCGGTGCATTGCTGAATCCATGTCGGCATCTCTCATTTTAGTACTTTTTAGCACTAATTGACCTAACTGACTTAACTGAATTGCAGTGATTTTAGTGCCAAGGCCAGTGAGGGAGAACCGCTAAACGCTAAATGCTAAATCAATGCCAGCCTTCTCTGTCCAGCAGTACTTCTCATTCAGTACCTTCCACTCCAGAGATGGATATGCACCTAAGAGAAAGAGGACGGTAAAATTATGTCGCCGGAAGACATGGGTCAGGCCACCTCAGCAGCCTCATTCACTGACAAAGATGATCGATAAGTGGTCGATAAACGTGCGCCGGTACCTTTTTTTTTCTCTTACCCTTGTCTGCCCCGCAAGGCGAATATTGGATGTGATCTTTTGCAAAATAGATGGTAGTGAGAAGAATAAAGTAAAAAGTGGAGAAATATCGATGAATGTCGAAATTTTGGTGGCATGAAAAGTTTAATGAGAAAAGGAAAGGGAAAGATTGAACCGAAACGAAACGAAATAAAATGAAATGAAAGCGGGCTGATATTCTTTTTAGTTTTAACGCCGGGAAGATTGTAGTGTCAAAATCAGTTGCTGGTAAAAAAAAAAAAGGTGTAGACAATAGGTAATAAGTATGCGCTGCGGTGCTTTGAAGGTTTTCCCCGTCCAAGTTTTTTTTGGGTCGCGAAGTTCTGGCGTTTCTGCCCCGGGAGCCTTGCGGCACACTCGCTCACCCAGCCTAACCCCAGCGAACCGGGCACAAATAAGGTACCTAAACCTACTAAGCAACTGAGGTTCCATCTTCCACTATCTTAGGTAAGAGGTACCTAAGAATACCTACCTAGGTAGGTATTGACACCACCCAGGTCAGGTCTTGTAAGTGCAATACCAAAGAGATAGGCATTGCAAGCGAGTGCATCTTTTTATCACCACTATTACCACCGCCTTCTAGACCGCTGCGCATCCAAAGGGGCAGAATAGCGTCCAAAGGGGCAGAATATTGTAACCTGTTGGATCTTGATCCAATTTTAGTCCCGTGCCAATTTTAGGGACTGCTCGCGCTGCCGAGACAGCTAACAGAAGATATCAGCGTGCAAGTCGCCGCTCTTTGCCACAACACTCGAGTATAGAAAAGGTCTCGAGCGTTTCGCTCCATCTTTCTGATCGAGACTGAGCAAACATCTGGAAATGTTTCAACACTTCCAGACTATAGCGACTAGCCTAGTAAAAATAACTAGGCAAGTCAAGTAGCAGAATAAACCAAGGACATGCTATCTACGATGATGTGTGAAGTCTAAAAATCATTCCGCCGTCCAACCCATTAGATAGATAGTCATCTCTCTCTTACGTCGCCACTCTAGCTCCCCTAATACGTATAAACAACCAAAACTGTCAGATATTCAATGCCCAGCCCGTAGACCTAACCGTAGAATGTGTTGTAGTGATATCTCGGAGAATATCATTCGCGCCTTGGTTGTTCGCCAACTCTGCTGTCTCCATGATCTTGTCGTAGCTGGATAGCTGGATACCGTCTTGGCACAGAGTTAAAGCTAGATTCTTTTCCTATAAAAATTAACGGTAAAGAATGTTTGAGGGGCCGCATATTAGGATTCTGAAGAATGGTCGACCCGGGCTTCGTCGACACCTGCTTGAGCGAAATGTGCCCTAAATCAATCCCGAAGGCTTATATCCATACGAAGATACGACCCCTTTGTCGGCCCTCGTTGCGTTCTCGAAATGCAAATACCACATGGTAGGAAATTACCTTCCGGGAGCTAAGCTCTTTCTATGGTTATGCAAATCTGATGCGCAGCTTGACACAAAAACCCAGATAAGAAATATAGAACTATCTGATATTTCTGGAAAGGGGTAGTAAGCCTATGTTAGGTCACAAGGAAATAAATATCTTGATCCCCCATCTCTAGATGGGGACTAGTTAGGCGGCCTCGTAAAACGTAGGGCTGCCATAAAGCCGGTAGGGCCAGGGTTTGTTGACAAAGCGTGGTATCATTACGCCTGCAGATAGTTTGACTACATCTAGTTAAAGTAGTGTAGAGCCTTTCAAGTTCTTGGGGTCTAGGGCATTATAATCCGATAGACTGATGGATATTATTCCCTCTGTCGGGTAGTATCAATGGTTTTAACATCGACGATTATGACAACGTGCATTGCGCAAAGCCATATCGAAATGCTTGCCATACTGAATATGAGATAGATGTTTGTTTTTTTTCTCTTTCATCTAGACAGGCATAGGTTCGACGCTGATGGAAATCGTAGACTGGACTCGCCGAGCTAATCAGGGATTGGGGGAACGAGGATTTTCTCGGCCGAACCCCAACGGAGATTTCTTTTGTAGAAGGAAATTCGGTATTCCAGCCCCCTGACAGTAGCCGCTATCCAAGAATATATTGCCAGAGAAAGAGAGAGGTGGGTGTCGAGAAAGCGACTGGTCCGTAATTGATGAGTCGGTCGGACCCACGGTCTCGGTCGCGTACGGACAATCATAATGTTAAAACGGTTCCAAAACCAAACAAGAGAAGGCTGAAGGTTCTATCCAGAGCTAAGAAAATAAAACAAGACAATAGGTGGTCAACGGATAAGTTTCAGAGGCATAGGGATAATTGACTTGTAGACGGAAAACCGTCATTTTGTAAGGTGTGGTGTGTTGTCAACTTTGGAATACTGGGGTTTGGAGAAGGGCGAGATTCAGTAAAGAAAGTCAGCTGTACCGTGCTATTCTTTTCAAAAATTCGTGTGTTGGGATACTGTGTAATACTAATTACATAATCCACTTGGACAAGATCTCTGTACCTTAGGTACCTACACGTGTAGGCAGCTAGGTACGTTTTTAGTCCACCCAATGGATGGATGATTGGAAGCATGTACCCCACCTGCCTTACTTCCATACCCCGTGTACCCCGTGCCTCCGTTTTATGATAATAGATTGATTATTGGAAGTCTTCAGATAGCAAGAAACAGGAAACGGGAAACGAAATGCAAAAAGCAACACACCATTTCCCTCTTACGTGGTGCACGTTGTTCAACCCCCGAAACTATGCCATGCTCATCCGTCCGGATACAATTGGTTCCTCCAACTGAACAATGCGTTATCGAGGTCACCATTATTGTATTGCCCATTTTCCGTGATACCTATTCGCATCTAATCACGATCCCCGTCATCTCGGATCGACACTATTCCCACCAACCAAACGCAGCTTTAAAAGCCAAGCTCTAGGTTCACATACTCAAAATCTATTTGGATGCATAGAACCCATACGCTACCCCGCGACTTGGACGTGATAGGAATCCGGATATCATCCTATTCTCCCGGCACCCATGCAAATACCAGCCCTAGCACGAAGAAATACGGTAGCCTACTATGCCTTGATGATTTTCAATGCCGTAAACATATCTATCTAGACTTCGGCTCACGAATTACAGGTTATATACCATTGCACAAAATGAAATCTCGATAGCCGAGAACAGGCCTATACCAATATTATAGGTGAGTCCGGTTAGTATGAATAGCTCCATGTTTCATTACTAACCGTAGAGTCGGTAGACATTGGATCTCATTGAGTCGACCACACACTTCTGGATATGGGCGACACGCCAGCTAATCAACTTCGTAAGTTTCCGTCTAGGTCGGACCTGTGGTCTTATAATAGATCTAGGAGTTTCTTCTCGCGGAATTTTCAACTCATGTTCGTTCGTCTGAACAATTGTCGGCAGAACCCCACGCGTAAGCCATTTCCTGTATCACACCCGCAGCGATTCGCACAAGGGGTTCCCAATATATTATGACATCTCTTACGAACATCGCTTCAGACTCTAGCCAACGTCTGGGGAACAGGGGGCGTAGATAAACATTACTGCTGAAGTCGGATCTTGATGTCACCGTTATGATCGGCTGTTAAGCTGGACACGATCACACATCACCTCTATTTCCGTCCGGATATATTTGTGTAGACATATAAGTCGTCATCAAGAACAGACTAGTGTCTATTCACGACACGATGAAGTTAGCCAAGAAGCCACGAGGGCAGGATACTCTCCTTCTCCAGCCACTCGCAGGGCCTAGATTTACGTTTTGGGCAGGGGCCATTTCTGATAGATTGTAACGCAATCTTTCCACTTCACCCTCGCCAGTAGAAGCTATTCAGAAACCATTGGACCGATAAAAAGCTTACTTATCACGCCTAGAAACCGTACAGAAACAACCACGCTGCGCGTACCTACAAGAATCCTTCGAAATATACGAGAGCTCCAAGTAAGGATTAATAGGCGACACAGTGAGCTTAGAACTTAAGAGGCATTCGCGTAGCATCAAATCCGTCGATGGTCTGCCGATAAGGTCCAAAGATTGAGGTTGAAGTCAGAAAATATGTTACAGGGGTACGTCTGGCTTGCGTTCGGAACGGTTAACCCCTGGCCGCGGCAAGCCTCCCAGACTAATCTTTATTGGGCTTCACTTTTCCCTAATGAAGTTCGAGTGGTCCGGGCCCCAACCTCATTGCGATAATTTAGCGAGGCGACAAGGGACGCCGAAACCACTACGCGTTCCATCTCTGCCTCATCTACTCTTACTACTCAATGCTCTCTAACAACAGCGTCTTGGTCCCAGCCATGGCGGGTCCTCCCTCTCTCTACCCAGCAGTTTAGGTACATACACTGTTATCGTGGTTGCGGATTCTTCGAGAACGGGCCATCCTAGCTCAAATTGGTATTCCCCGTGTCCTTGGACCCTGCAAGTCCATAGGATCTCGTCTGAAAGGTACTTGCGTTGTTCATTTTGGATGAATCGATATGGCTAGTAGGCAGCCTCACCAGTGTGGGTTCTCGCCGCCATCGGCCAGTTGTAACCAATCGCGAGTCCCTCTTATTCCCAGCTTGGACTGTGCAAAGCTCTACACGCTAATATGGTGACGGCACCCTTGAACGATCTTGCAGGACGAGCCGTTAGTCGAACCCGGACCTGACTGGTCCGCGCGGAACTGCTACCCTCGGAGTAATCCTCTAGGTGCCTGTCTCTTATTATCGATTTCTTCTATGCATTCTTCCCATTTTTGCCATCTCCTCTGGAGGAGACTTGCGGCCAGGTGCACGTTCTTTCACTTCACCGGCTTACGCTCGTCTGTGGCCGTCACCATCTTTTCGTTTCCCTTCGTTCAGGCTTGACCTGATAACTGCTGGTTCAGGAATTGTTTTTCCTAATTTAATGAGCTGGCTCTTTGTATAGCATTTTTTCCATATTTGCTTTGCATCCTGTTGTCTTTTCATCCTCCTGTTCGTAAACGAACGACACTGTAATATCGAGCGCGATCCCGGTACCTTCTCTAGTTAGATGACTTGGCTACGACTACAGGCGACTCTTTGGCCCGAAGCCCTCGCCTGATATCGATCAAACCCGGGCATCAGTCATGTTAGACAACATGGATAACTTTCACGGCTTCAGTAATATGGGCGATGGCTGGCAGCAAAACATAAGTTCATTAGGCTACCCAAACGGATTCTCACAAGCTGCGTTTAACAGCAGCTCGGCATTTGGCGTTATCAATCAATTTAAGGTTATGGCAGCAAGTTCAATACGGCAATCAACCATCATTCTCGCCGCTTTCAATACTGTATCTGCTTTTGCGACGGCGGCTGGCATTTACTATGACTGCTACACAACAGCGAAGCGGTCGAATCCGGAAGGCAAACAACGGTAAGCTGTCGTATTCCTGGGCAAATTATGGATAGATTGCTTACGATTATTCCAAGAGTTAATACGTTCCGCTGTGTTCAGGGACCCGCGACATATCCCTTCATGCTATCTTTAGGAATCACAATCCAGGGTATTATATTTGCTATCTGCCAATCATTTGGCTTAAACGATATATTCCTCCGCGGTTGCTCCTTAATATCACAATTCATGTGGCCTGGTATGTAACCGGTATAATCAGAATGTGAACGAGCACCGTACTAAATGAATGTGCAGCGATTTTTATTGTACCCTACATCCAACTAGTCTTTGGATTGGAAGTTACCGTCCGAGCTCTCAGAAGCAGACCATTTCTCCCAAGAAACAAGTGGAACGTCCCGATCTGTCTCCTCGTGGTCAAGGTTCTCCTATTAACCACTGGTTTGGTTGGCTATTTCATTCGGCCTCCTACTTTCTGCTTCGCTTCGCTTTTCTGGTTCGTAGCTAGATGGGCCGAAGGTGGCTTTGTGGTATTGCTCATCATCGCAGTCACATTGGCGGTCTGTACCGTCATCATCTTTTTAAAACTAACTCGACACTCGGCAATCGACGATATCGAACGGATTAGCGCTTCTAGGATGGTTTACTTCCTTGCGTTAGCAGTCGTGACCAATGTAAGAGCCTGACACCTTATCATCATGAGATACAATAACTAACCATACTCAGGCCTTGATCGTCCCGTTCTTTGTATCCCTTACTATCGCAAATCCTATGGAGGGTAGCGGTGGTTCTGGTTTAACATTATCAATGATTGCAACGGTCGTGGCTAACGTTTCGGGACTTACGACTGGAGGTCTTCATCTATTTCTTCGGTCCAACACCATTGCTACGATCGGCTCAAGCAGCAAACTGGCCGAGTATGAACGCCAAAAGTTAAAGAACCAGTACGAGGCCGACGCAGCAATTAGTATGGATTTCAACGGTCACATACTCAAGCCGGTGTCGGGTCCCGGGTCTTTTTCGAAGGCAGAAAGCCAGGAATACTTGGTGAATGAGAAGAGCGATGCTGTGGAACGTGGCGAGAGCCCATACCCTATGGATTCACCAATGTACAGCCCGATGAGGCCGAATCCTCTCAGGTCTAATGCGGTATTCGAGACACCGAATTTCTCTTTTCCACGGGCCCCTGAGCCCGTTCAAGTACCTCCCACTCCATCGGCCAGTTCTCACAGCCGAAAACCGTCAGCATCCTACAAACTCTTCCCTAACAAAAATCAAAACACTGCCTCGGTTGCGTTATTACCCTCAACCGCCTACAATCCCAACCCCCAGCCAACCTTTGCCATGAACGGGCTTCCACAGGACAATCTAGATGACCTACTCAAGCCGCCACCATCGATTCGAACTTCTTGGGGCGGCCATAATCGAGATTCTTCCATGAGCTCATCCACGACGGTTCAAATAGGCATACGTATCTCAAATATCGCAGATATAGGGCCTATAAATAGCAAGGTTTCCACAGAGGCTGAAAGAGTATATTCTCTAGATTTTCCCCGGGACGAGGAGCTAGCGAACGTGTATCGGCCAAGCCCTCTCGCACCCTTCAATACGCCAAACGTTACACCCCCGCAAAGTTCTTATTCGAGGGACTCAAGGATGAAAAATCTTCCGCCGGCGCCTGCTAGATCCGAAGATGAGAGAAGCGACTGCACTTTAAATCCGACGGTCTACGATCCGAACAGTCCTACAAAATCGAAGACGCCGAGTCCAAGGGGGGTTGGGTTCAACGTTCCCCGTAGAACAAATACCACACCTGTACAGGGCACGCCAACACAACAGCCACCCCGAAGCCGTGGCAATTCAAGCAGTGCCGCGAATAACAGGCCTCATTGGATTTAAGGTCTACTGGATTAGCAGACGCTACAGCGCCTGCTGCTGTGGTTATAGACAAAAGGATGAATCGACATGTACTACTAGATATTACGTTTCTTACTTGAGAAGCACCACTCCCTCGTTAACTCTCCTTCAACAGTATCCGTTCTATATAGCAAAAGCGCGATGGACTCCATCGTCCTCTTGTATCTTTTTTCTTTTCTTTTCTTCGATTCGATTCTTCAACCGAAAGGCGTTGTGTGGTTGGTATGATACCAAAACGGACACTAGGCCAAGATACTAGTTCTATTTCTACATCAGGATAAGGATTGGTGGGTCGAGTGTCATGCATCTACAGGCGTCCATCAGAGGGACGGGAGTCACCTCCCATCTCTATTTCGTTTCTCGGGTGGTTTTGCAATGGCGAGGCCAGTGCCTACGGCCACTATCCTATGTGAACTAGTAGGGAGTTACTGTACAATGTTGGGAGAGGGAGGTGTTGCGTTTCCCGATGACTGGATGATAAATCAAGACTATGAACGGTTGTCTACCACGAAATAGGGGCCTTAGAGAGGCCTTGCAATATAGATAGTAATGACTGCCGTAGATGATTTAGCTAGAAAGACGCGAATGTCCTAAACTTTTCTACACTTCCACATATTGACATTTTCCCAGATATATTGTGATCTGACTCGTGCCACTCCCACACGTTTTTCCAGAGTATCTCCGCCATCCGTTAAAAAAAAAAAAAAAAACCAAGATAGGAGGTTTGACTTTCAAACCCGTATTGCCGATTCGGTTTCGTATCGGTAATAATGATGTACCTACAATCAAGCCACCACCCAGAAACCCATCGCTTTTTATGAAACGAGTTCCGGCGTGTTATCTATATATAGACCACGGCTAAGGTTCGAAAGAAAGGATAGGATGTGGAAATAAACCAATTTTCATTACAGATATCGTCGGGCGGAAGATATGAGCCCGACCTTGGAGTTAATAAGCTGCTACTAGAGCGTATTCTTATAAAATAGGGGTTATTATGAGTTTATATACACAGCCACCCTATCTAAGTAAATTAGGTAGTCACTTTTATCAGCCCAAAAGATCCGCTAAAGGGGATATTCCAAGAAAAACAGGTACCACTCTCGTACATGAGGCCTACTGCACGACGGGTCTCTGCCGGACAAGGGACAGGGGACTATATTAATGCCTTACAGTGCTTTATTACCACAATTCTATCTATTATTTATCATGATATCCTTGATCTCAGTAAGATTCTTCAGCAAGTAAAAAGATAAGGATTACTTTATGTACTCGGTATCAGATGAACCCCTTTTCCTATTTACCCATGGTGTCCTTGGTGCGTAGGTACTCGAATCCCTTATGGGTTATTCAGCATTGATTTTTACACGTTTCAATAGATAGGACTTCAATATCTGCAGGTATAATTGTCGTCGGGAATGGCTGCAGCTAACTGTACGTAAGTTCTTACGCTGGAACGAGTCTTTGCCGATCGGGGGCTATCAGAAAGGTGATACTCCCGAAGTCATACGAGGCCCACAATCACCCAGACAAGGGGCGGATACAAAGGAAGTCCGACTGCATAGGATTTACATGGTACTTGGGGCTGCATATTCCCATAGGTACCTAGATTTCGTGCAATGTAAGATACGGCTGGTTGTGAAAGGATTTGGAGTTAAAGACTGATAAGGTGAGTAGAACAATAAACTATAAGTACCTATACAAAGGAAAGTCCTTAAGCTACGAGGTTACTATCCTGCCATTAGAGAGCTATTAGTATCCAAATAGCGCAATATTAGGTAGGGACATGGTAATTAGGGACATGGAAAACGCTCCCAATGGAGTACTTGTCTTTTAAACTGTTTGTTTAGGTAGCCGCACGATGGTTTATTAGGAGGTGCCTAGTGCAAGATCTAGGTAACAAGGATAAACTCGGCAAGTGTACTAGGTTAACCGTGACTAGGTATTTACCTGGTAGTTTTATTTGTATTATATAATTTCACTTCTATGTGTCGTCAACGCTTTACATGTAATGGATATTAAGGTTGACATTTCGTAGAGTTGATTCTGGTGTAGAATTCCAAAGGAAAGGCTTATTTATTAGCCACAATGTGGCACCAAGCTGAGATTAGGTAACGTCTGCACTTTACCTGATAGGTATTGTACTAAGGTAACTTAGGTACTATGTATTGTACCTTAGTCATTGCCGGAGGTACCTAGGTAAGTATCTACGTACCCTCAATTTTTCGAGCTCTTGAGAATCGGTGACGTCTCAACTTCACTCTCACTTAACGTCGACCAAAAATCCCGGGGCTGGTAATTAAAGGATAGAATAGGTAAGGATGATGATATAAGGTAGATATTGCCTTGAAAAAAAATAAAAAAAATATAAAAAATCGCCCTTATGAGGTTCGCGGACATTGTTATCGACTTGGCCGCTGTCGTCCAAGCATCGCGGTCTGTCGCTTCGAGACACTTGGAGCTCCGAGCTCGACAAATCGACCGCTATGGCCGGACCTCAAGTATTGTGCGATCCTTAAGGGGGGATAAAAGGGCTAATCATCCTACTCATCCGGGAACATCTAGCATTGATAATGCCTTAGCTAATGATGAAGAAAATCCTCGTGGTGCGACGGCTCAGTCTGAGGCCCGAGCCGGAATTATAGAGCCTAATACCGAAGATCCTCCATCTAGTAGTATAGAGGCGAATGTTGGCAACGCCAAAGCCTCACCTGTAGAGCAACAAGATGCCTATAGGAACTTTTTTCGACGGGGCTCACCGAGTGACGTGGCATCCATACAGCCCTCCCCGGTGCTGCAACCGAATCAAGGTGCAATTCTAGCTCAATTAAGGAAAAAAGCAGAGGGGGCTGAGGAAAGTCCCAAGGCCGAATCAGATCCCATCCCTCGGTCCCGTTTGGAAAAATCTGGTGCTACTTCGGGCGCTGTGCTTGGAGAGGATGTTCCGCCGGATGTGGATGTGAACGTATTTCACACAAACCGAGGCTCGCAGATACTAGAGGGGCAAAAAGATATGCTGCGTGCAAACCGACCCAACATTGCGGTTCCTTCTCCCGGATGGTTCAAGGACTACGGCCATGGAAAGGCGAAACCCCACCAAGAGGAGACCCAGGCATCGTCTCTTATTGCTGAAAAGTCGGCTCCCCGGGGGGATCCGACGACGAATGAGAGAACGACACATACAGAAGTCATTAACGACGCCTTATTTGCTAAGGGAGAATCCATAGCGCAAGCGGCTGAAAAGGAGCACACCCAGATGATCAAGGAAATATCGTCTAGAGAAGAAATTGAGACAACACCAGACGTAACAGCCGAAGCACAAGACATGTTCAACGACGGGTCGACAAAACCAGCCTACGTCCTCCGGGAGTCCAAGGTGCCGTCCACTCGCCTTGGCCGGTTATGGAACTACGGAGGACTGGCCGCCGGAATGTTAGGCGGCGCCATCACCGAAGGACTTAGTAGGAGCCTCGGCGGTGGTGGCAAGGGCTCAGTGTTGCTCAGCTCTGGAAACATGGAGAGGCTTGTTGCTAAGCTCTCCCGAATGAGAGGTGCTGCGCTAAAGATGGGCCAGCTGATGAGTTTCCAGGATTCCAAGATGCTTCCCGGTCCCATCCAAGAAGTTCTCCAGAGAGTCCAGGATCGAGCCGATTACATGCCCGCGTGGCAACGTGATCGCGTGCTCACGGCCAATCTGGGACCCGAATGGCGAGACCTGTTTGACGAATTCGAAGAGAAACCGATAGCGGCGGCGTCCATAGGCCAAGTACACCGTGCAACGCTCAAGTCTACGGGCGAAAATGTGGCCGTTAAAATTCAATTTCCGGGCGTTGCCGACTCAATCAACTCGGATCTGGATAATATTTCTATGCTTCTTACCGCCTCTAAGATGCTACCCAAGGGGCTATATCTGAACAAGACAATTGACAACGCCCGGACAGAATTAGGCTGGGAGTGCGACTACGAGCGGGAGGCCCAATGCGGACAACGATACCGGGAGCTCCTAGCTGATGAGCTGGACGTCTTTGTCGTGCCAAAGTTCTACGCAGAGGCCTCGGGGAAGCACGTAATAACCATGGAGTTTATGGAGGGTGTAGGCGTGACGCGGAACAAGTCCTTTACGCAGGAGCAGAAGGATTGGATAGGAACGCAAATATTACGGCTCTGTCTGCGCGAGATAACTGAGTTCCGCTTCATGCAAACAGATCCTAATTGGACTAACTTCCTGTACAACGCCAAGACCCAGAAACTCGAGCTCCTCGACTTCGGCGCCTCGCGCGAATTCCCCGAACAATTCGTCGCCCAGTACGTCGGTCTACTCGCTGCCGCCGCACGGTCAGACCGTAACACTATCGTCGAGCTGTCTCGTAGCTTGGGGTATCTAACAGGCCACGAGAGCAAGACCATGCTTGACGCACACGTAACCTCCATCCTAACACTAGCCGAACCGTTCCTCCAGTCCGCGCCCCAGGTTTACGACTTCAGCGACCAGACTATCACCGAGCGCGTCAAGGCGCTTATTCCCACCATGATCCGCGAGCGTCTCAGCCCCCCTCCCGAAGAAACGTATAGTTTGCACCGAAAGCTCAGCGGTGCGTTCCTACTCTGCGCTAAACTAGGCGCTCGTGTACCGTGTCGTGAGTTATTCGAGCAGGCGTTGAAGAAGCTGGATAAGGATATTGCTGTATGATAGGGGATATGTTTTCATGTACCGATCGGAATAGAAGTATACCCACCACTCATCTCTGTATAAACAATCTACCGTTGGTTGCAAGGTTAAACGTCACATGGATTGGGGAGGACAACGGAGTGGAGCATTATGGGGTGGATAGATTTGCGAGAAAATGGTATCATGTTGTTTGTTGGTAGTCATGTCATAATTGTTGGTATAGACCACCACCACCACTGGGCACGGGTCACGATGTATGTATATGCTGCGCTAGACCTTACTCGTAGCATCAAACCCCCTTCATCAATCCTCAATTCATCCATCCCCCCCTCTCATCATCGGGTATATCCATCACGACCGCTCCCGTCTCTCCATCGGCATATTCTTCTTCTCCTTTGACGCCAACTTCTTCCTCCGCCTCTCGATCACGCGGTCGACCTGCTTGCCCTTCAGACCCGCAAACCGGTCCACCAGCAACTGCTTCTTCTGCTCGCTCTTCTTGAGGTAGAAGGGCTTCTTGCCCTGCTTCACGAGCTCCTTCTCCCGCTTCCTGTGCTCCTCGATGAGCTTGCGCTCCGCCTCGCGCGCCTGCTGAGCCTTCTTCTTGCCCTCCATGGACGCGAGCGCGCGCTTGAGCTCCTCCTTGGCGCCGGCGTCCTTGGTCTTCTTGGCGGCGTCTCGCAGCTGCGCCATCTCCGAGTCCCGGTATTCGTCGAGGAACCCGTACGCCCGCCGTAGCCGGTCCTCGTCGATTGGCCGCCCTTGAACGGCTGCGGAGAACCGCGGGTCCCTCGCTACGGGCTTGTGCGTGGCGACAACTTCCCGGCGCCGGGTTACTTGGCGCTTGCTGGACTGCTCGGTGGGGGCGTGTTTGTTGGTGCGGTGTGGTAGTTGGGACTTGGACTTGGACTTGGACTCGGATCGGGGGTCTCTATGTCGCTTATCGTTCTCCTCTTCCTCCTCGTCATCTTGCTGACCTTTGCGCCCTTTTCCTCGCCGCGTATTGGGGAGAGATGCTTGGGCTTTGGCTAAGGCGCCGAAGGATATTTGTGAAGCGGCTGTTGATGGGTCTTCTGCTTCGTCTTCGTCTTCTTCGGATGATTCGTCCGACTGTGGGGGGTTTTTTTTAGCAAGCTATTTTGCTAGTATCCATTGGTTTCTCTACCTCGGCATTATCCTCATCTTCTTCCTTGTCACTCTGCCCTTCCGATCCCTCGTCCTCGCTGCTTTCTTCCCTTTGAGACTGGTCACTGGGTACATCCTCCGGTTCGTCTTTTCTTGCTCTTACGCGTCTTTGGAGGCTCGAGAGTGGCGCCTTTCGCTTAGTAGCTGCTGTTCGCTCCATATCGACAGGTATGCTTGTCTACAGTATTCGATTGCTTTGTTGAGCTTCGATTATTGTATCATGTGCAAGTACTTGCGAATGATAAGCTTGGATGGGAGTACTACTAGTAATGGAAGTTCGAGCTACAAAAAAGAAAAGTGGCGTTCGAAGACGATAAGACGATAAAGGGATAAAGCGATAACAATAATTACTATCGATAGATTATTTTTAGACCCCCAATACCCCCACCAAGCCCATTAAGTTGATTCGGGGTCGCATTCATTTACCTTTGGCAGCTTGGATGTTGCCTGCCAGCCTTGCGCAACGTCTTTTTCTTTTTTTTTTTCTTTTTATAATTCACATTCACCAATATTTCATTTTCGAATCATCTTTACTTTCTCACTGTAATATTCTCTTCATGTTGCAGCCCCCTAATAGAAATGTGCTGCATATAGTAGCGAGAGCGTCTGCCAGGCTTTTGCAACCACCATTCAAATACCTGAGCATCTCGGCGCATCGACTGTCGACCGCTGCGACACGTTCGCCATCCTCTCAACCTAGACGCGGCTTATCACATCAGAATAACGTAGCTCGCATCATGAGTTCAAACAGTTGGGGGTACCATGGAGGCGATCCCAGTACTTCCTATGGGACTTATGGGACTTATGGGACTTCTAACCCTACGTATTACGGAGGACAACTACCTCCTCAATTTCAACCGCCGCATTTAACATCCACCATGTCCGATATGCCTAGAGAAATTACTACGCCGCCGCCAAGATCTGATTCTTCTCCTTACTCACCACCTTCGGTTATAGGGTCTCGGAAATCTCGTTCACCAAGCCCAGCGAACGTCGGGGCCAAAAATGCGAGACCGGGCAAACATCACACGGCTAAGAAATTGCAAAATGGTAGGGATCCGAAGATACAGCCATCTGCAGCGTCAGGTGGCGTCCCAGTGCCGTCTTCTGAATATCTCATACTGTCGTCGTATCCGCCCTTCCAGCTACCCCATGCCCGCAAGATCCTCGTGGTCATTGATCTTAATGGGACATTACTGTATCGACCCAGTCGACATAACCCTACGTTATTCATCGAGCGCCCACATGCGCGGATCTTTCTGAACTACTGCATCGAGACCTTCAAGGTCGTCATCTGGTCTTCGGCGAAGCCGAACAATGTGAGCAGGATGTGTGAGCAACTTCTAACGCCTAAACAGCGCTCGCAGGTCGTTGCTGTCTGGGGACGTGATCGCTTTGGTTTATCACCAGATGACTATAATCAACGCGTTTTATGTTATAAACGCTTAAGCACACTCTGGGCTGACCCCGATGTTGCAGCTAGCCACCCGGACTTTGCGAGGGGAGGGGGTTGGAGCCAGTCCGATACGCTACTAGTGGATGATTCGGTCGAAAAGGGACTGGCCGAACCGTATAACATCATCGAGATACCCGAATTCAAGGGCGACGCTGTTGAACAAGGATACATCCTTCCTCAAGTACACGACTATATCAATGAATGCTCGCGCCAAGCTGACATTAGCACCTATATCCGTAACCAGCCTTTTAGGGCTGTACCAGGTTGGCAGCTTCCCCCTCCCAACTCAATTTAGTAGAGAGGGGGGAGGGAAAATGAGAGAAGCCGACTAGAGGAACCTCGCTATATAGTAGGATGCTATTTCCATACGTAAGCATCCTCCGAGTGAGTGGATGGTTAGACACTCAGTATCACGGAGACTACCAAGAAAAAAAAAAGAAGCACGAGAGGAGAAACGAGTGTTACTCTAAAGTCCATTGCTATAAAATATGCTGCGGTAACTCTTGTTTAGTACCAAGGTGAAATTCACGGCCTCGTGCGACGAGTGTCTTCCTGTTACGCTCTTCCGGAGATCGTATATATCTTGATACCCCCTTCTTACTATAACTACCTACCTACCTAGAATATTTATAGCATGGCAGAATAGTGATGAATGCTATCACTCGAACCATTAAACAGCAAAAACGCATGCCTGTGGATCGTTATAATAATAAACCTATCAAAATTAATCAAATTCGTCTCTTCTAGAAACCGGAGCAAGTAGTGCTACCTGCCACGCCCGTTAGTTCTCGACCTTGAAAGCTAGCTTGTTTGATATGTCAGTGACAACTAACGCAAGGCAAGATAATCAAGATTAGAACTAGAATAATCGGCTACTCGCGCTAAGAGCCAATCTATAATCTAATATGGAAGTCTATTTGCCTTTAATATGTCTATTTGCCTTTAATATCTACAACTAGAGGTTATATATCGCTGAGCGGTCTACACAAATGAGTATACGAGGGGCGCGGTACTAATCTACATGTAGGCAGGATCTAGAAGTTTGAACATCATCCAAATACAGTCTTTAGCAACTTGAGCGCTTGCTCGTTCGCCGTAAACAGTATCCCACCCGCCATGACGGTCCGACCAAGCCTCATAACGGTCCCACGCCAAAACCCTCTGATACCGTCTTCGGCGTAAATAATACGCACGCAATCCATCGTGCGCACGGCCTTGGCCTGTTGCGCCTTCGTCTTTACCGTGTCGAAAGGCTGCGTGGCGAGTGTAGTTAGGGTACCGGCAAACGCCCCGTTGGCAAAACTGGTTACCGCGCCGTCGACCCGGATCCCGTGACCGCGCTCCCAGTCCTTGAGCGCCGCATACGAGCCCAGCCGGAAGCCAGTTGTCCCGATCTGCTTGAGGGTGGTGGTTGTGTACCCGCTGTACAAGGCGCGCACGGGACCTTGCTCGCGCCACAGGGAAGCGACGCAGTGGACGGGAGACCGGAAGCGCTGCGCCGTGCGAGCGTCGTCTATCAGGGCGGTTTTTATGCGCTCCGAGGGCGTGACGATAGCGGTCGAAGCTACGACCCCGGTTAGCATGCCTGAGGCGATGGACTGCGCGGTTGTGGACCGGTGCGTCACCGGGTCTTCGAAGAGGGCGCGAATGCTGTCGAAGGCGACGAACCGCACTGCATCTTTACCGATGGAGCCCTACATGGTGGATGGGTAAGTGATGGAGCGAATAGATGGGTCTATCTGTCGTGATATGATATGAGATGTGTAATAGAAAATAGAGAAAGTATCGTTGGTTCGGAAGTGTTGCTCCGTCTAACGAGATGTACAGATAATTATGCAAGATTCAAGCATGTGAATTCCCGTCTCGAATACGAAAAATAATAAAATAAGGTAAAATAAAAGATAGATATTCCCCAAGCGGAGATCTATACCCCCCTAGCATCGCGAGATTGCCATTGTACGTAAAGTCCTATAGGACTTAAACCTCCTATCCGAAATAAGTGGGAAATGCGAAAGCCCGTCGAAGCAGGGCTCGACTCGGCACTTCCATCTGAACCCACTCCCCGTAGCCCCGTAGCCAGGAGATTGCAAGCATCTCTGTCCTCTCTTTGGTTCCAGTAAAGCCACGGGATAGGTCGGCAGCCGAACCGGAAGAAACAAAGGGAAAGTGGGAAGTCTTCCAGACGGGTAGATAAACGCGAGCGTGAAATGAACAGGGAGACGGGAGACGGATCTTGGGTTCGGGTTGGAGAGGTAGGTAGGTAACTACTTACCACTACCATCGTCGAACAGCCTTTATACAGGGCGCGCAGGCCCTCTTCCCGCGCCACCTTGGCGACGACCATGAAGGGATTCCGGACGCCTTCATGGCCGTACAGCTGCACGCGCGTCTTTGCGAACTCGAAGGGGTATCTGTTGCGAGCGTCAGATTCGGGCGGTTCACATGTTAAAATTGCCTATCTTGGTAGCTCTAGACAGGTACCTATGTCTTTCTGTCTATCTGGATGGGATGGATGGGATGTATAGGGATGTATAGGGATGTATGTATGTATGTACACGCGTATACTATACGTAGGTAATTACGTATAGCGCAGAGTATAGCACGAGGTGATACGATGAATATTTCAAGTATACAGGGATCGATAGCGCTGTGAAGGGGAAAAATAAAAAAGGAGAGAGAAAAAAACCCACGTGCAGGCCGACTCGACACCCCCCGCGATGCCGCCGGCGACCAGGGACAAGACCGGGGAGGTCTTGCCGTCCGCATCCGCCACCATAATTCGCAACCTAGGCCGGACTTTATTTACCGTCTCCTCTTCACTTTTCTTGTTTTCTTTTTTTTTCTCGTAGGTGTTTATTATTTTAATTAATTAATTTATTTATCTTTTCCCGCTCTTCTGGCGCCTATGTTGATTCGAGAGGTTATAAGTAACCCTCCGCTGTTGATTTGCGCGGAAGCAACGTGAATGATATGATAGTTAGCTCGTCCCCAAAGATAAAAAGGAATAGAGCGACTGACGTATTAGAAACAAATCCGCAGCTAGCGGCGGGTCTGCATTACAACTTTACACTACCTTATGTACCGAGCTTAATGTACGTACGTCTTTCTCCGGTCAATAGTCGACCCTTCCATGGCAAAGATGACCGAGGATATATAATGTACCTAGGTATGTAAGTGTATATATACTACCTAGGTATCATGGAGCTTTTTTTGTGTATAAAAGAATTACATACCTTAGTAGGTATGTACCTATATACATTGGTAATTCGCGATTATGAGGTTCGAAAGTACATACAAAATGGGAGTTCCTAAATTGCGAGGTGTCCGACTATATTAAGGTAGGTAGTTAACTAACCGTAAGGTTAACTAGGTGCTACGTAACTACTTGTATTATAAAGCTATGTACCTACCTAGCGTCTAGGTACCTATGGATACAATGCGAGCTACCTACCTAGGTACTATGTAATCACCACATAATTCTCCACTTAGGCGCTTCGTAGACTTCTACTATGCCTCATTATTTGTAATGTGCATTTATAATACTCAGGTATATATGATATGTACCTAGGTAGGTACCTAGATAGCCCCGAAGATGTCTACATCCCTTGACGGATCCATGATAGAGATGCATCTTCCATTCTACATCTGTCGTACCAGGTTAGACGTTCGGCCCGGGGTTCTACAACATGCATACATTCCATACATTCCATACATCCACCAAGGTACCTAGGTCGTAGTCGGGGTAGTGAGTGTGTTTCCAGTTTACATGGTACCTAAACATCGTGCACCTCTTTGGGTACACGAAAGATATGAGGTATGCATCCAGGCATCGTGGGGGTCAAGGCTTGCGGCGCCTATCTCACACCTGATCGGGGTCTTCGTCGGGGCTGTTATATTCTGGCTGGCGCCAACAACAACTCCACATCGCCGTATTCATTGGAAGAAAATTACAATACGACAAGGTAGACAAAGGGCGTAGACTAACCTTACCCATCCAAATATCTCATATCCCATCTCCCATCTCCCATCTCTCATACTCCATGTCGCTTAAGCTTTTCTATATCGCATCCTACTAATATATTAACCAGCACTAGCACCACTACAAGCACCGAAGCTGCGGTTGGCTGAGCCACCTACGCACATAGTTGCGTATTTTATACGATCGTCAATACGCAGTAACCGGTTAGTAGTAAAAATGTATCGTCGATCCGACCGGGATTTCAGGGGTTCTCATTTCACCAATGTAGAGAGTTTGGCATGCCATTTCGGTACGTGTACATGCTGGGGACCTGCAATTCCGCTTCACTGCGGAACGCGCATCTACATACCTAATGTACGGCCGGATCCAAACGTACCCAAGCCTGCCCATTGACCCCGAATCCATTCCGTACAGTACAACAGCTTATACTCATATCCTTTTTTTCTTCTTAAAGAGAAAAGGAAGTACTAACCTACATAGGCCACTACGATATCCAGGTAGGGACCCCTGACGTCTATCCATAATGCTCTCGAACCCTAGTCGCACCGCATCTAAATAGAATTCGCCGTAGGTTTAATACAGTAGGTAGGTACCTAAGCGGCGAAAACTTCGCGAATAAGGTCAATGCTTCCACCCACCCTAGCGACGTACCGAATACTCTGGTAACCTCAACCATATGCAGAGCCGTATACATTGTGATCCCATTCGGCGTTCATATTCTCTAATTGCCCGACATCGGCCCATACGTCCAGCTTCTCGAGTTCGCGCTTGAAAAAATCTTGTTCGCTTCGTAGCGCCTCTCTAATGTCCGCGGCCATTTGATCCGGATACCTCCGGACGTTAAACCAGTGAGTCAGACTTCGAAGGGCTTGCTCCAGCGGCAAAGCCTCTTCTACTTCCGCGTCTACGTCGCTACCGGCTAGCCACTCGTCGCGCAGCTCTGGTCGGCAGTGCAGGTATATTGCAGTAATGACACGCATATTGCCTTGCCGCCATTTGCGACCGCAGTACGGTACCTGATTCTTGAAGAGCTTGAGAGTATACAGTCGCAATTCGTTTTGTGGTACCTTGAGTGATTTCCTAATGATATTGGACGATTTGTACTGTACGAGTAGTAAGTTACGGTGCGCTTTGTTTTTGCAGATCTTCTGCATGATTCGCAGGTAATTGATGAGAGCGAAGAAATTTCGGCGCGAAAAATCGGTGATAGGCTCCTGAGGCAGGGGGTTTACGGGGTAGCCTAATTCGTCCACTTCAGGACGAGTGGGGAGCTGCCCTTCTGTCTTGTTCGCGAGCTCGTTACTCTCGGCTACTTGTTCGTGCGGCGATCGTCGCCGTTTTATGGGTGGAGGCGCCGCATCGTCTTCGCTTTCCTCCTCTTGCCCGTCCATCTCTGTCGGCTCCTGAGGTACTTTTTCTGGGGGATGAGCTCGATCGTTGCAAAATTGGAAGAAACTAAAGATTGTAAGACAAGCCAGGCTGAGTGATGGTTCTTGAGCTTTTTACCTATGTTCGAGACGGTCGGTCTTACTATCAACCACCTGCTGAATATCTTGATGTGCGAACAACTTGAGGACCAAAGGAAGATAATTAGAATCCAGTAGTAGTTGAGCCAAGTATTCAAATTTCAAAACATCTAGCCGGGCAGTTAGTAAACCAATGTCGTAACTAATATGCGCGTTACTTACGCGAGATCTTGAGCCATTTCATAAGCAGTAGAATAATACCCGTGGCAGCTTTCGATTCAATCTCTCTACACCTCGTAGCATCCAAATCTTCCACAGAATTCTCAGAGCCGTCTTGATTAGCCGAACTAGCTCCCATGGAGCTATCCTGCGACCTATTCGTACCAGGTCCGCCATTAACACGAGGCTGGTTCCCCCCCGGCATTCCTGACTGTTGCTGGTTATTAGCAGGAAGAGCAATACAAGCCGTAACATTGAATAATATGCTCTTCATCAGGACTATAACCAATGACTGTAGTTGAGGTAAAGAAGCAGCCTATAGATGTCAATTACGATTCGGCAGTAATAATATGCCGTCACTTACATAGAATGATTCAATGGCTTCGAGTCGTCGTTTGACCTTTGGACTGATATTTGGGTCTGGGCCATAGTCGATCTCAGCACCTCGCGCCTTCTTCTCTCTCTTCTCAATGGCTTCGAGGAGTTTATCATCATCAACCTCATCGTCAAGATTAAGGCCGCCTAGGTCCAGGTCTTCTATGTCATCATCAGAAGGGTCCCAGCCCCTCTCAAACCTTTGAAACTTTTCACGCTCTTCCCATAATTGCCTCGTAGCTCGTGTCATGCGTACCCGTTTCGAAAATAGCTCGCCAGCCTCGAGGATGGATGCGGGTACATCGCTACCTTCCCACTTGCGACCAACAAGAAAATCCTGAAGGCCGGCAGCACCCTTTCCTCCTGCACTATTGCTAGTGGCATCTAATGGGGGATACATGAAAGGGAAGTTCTGGTTGGTTTGGTAGTTTTGTTTCTTACCTCCTTTACCACCGGCAGCCGGAGATGGAGGAGGAGATGGCGCAGGCGTTGCAATGTGAACAGGCTGATGAAGGATAGACGCGCCTCCACTCTGCGTCCCAGGGGGTGCAGGCAGGATACCATTTGATCCATTATTCCTGGTAGGATGGTTGGGTAGCGGAGGTAGGAGAGAGGTGTTATCTGCTTCAAGAGGTAATACCGGCTGAGGAGGTACGTAGGCAGGGTATTTTGAAGTTATTTCCTGTCGAAAAACATGATAGTCAAGAGGGGTCGCCATAATTAAGTCTTTCTCCTTATCATCCGTGGCCGTCTCTCTGAGAGCCTTTTTCGTTTCCTCGATCTCCGGGGTCCCACCAAACTCCAAAAGAATGGACTTCCATAATAGCAAAAGCGTCTGGTTGGTTAGCAGGTTCCTGCAGTCGCGTTCGAAAAGGGCCATACCTGGGGAACCGGCACAACGTTGACTTCTTGCCATCGCAGCCTAGCTGAAGCTGTGAGCATGAATATAGTTAAGTGGGGTTCTAATTCCACTGCAATTCTCTTAGCCTGATATTCTGAAGAACTTCAATACTGCCATACTCACGGAGCTGTTCGAAAACCGCTGCCATTCCATCTTTATCGTTAAGCGTTTCTTGTATGCAAATATACATAATAGTCATTAAATTCATGAGTTCGTCTTGTGCCTCCGCTAAGCTACTACCTTGTGGTCTCTGGGGTTCGTCTAACCTGTACGAAGATCAGTATGACATTATCCACAAGTGTAGGCAGACGAAAAGTACCATAATATCTCAAAAGCGCCATGCAAAGCTGCCCATATAATCGGAATACCATTCCACTCCGCAATTAACTTGACGCCGGATTTCATTGCGGCCAGTTGTGTCGGTGTTGCGACGCTCCGAGAGTTTGTCGTGTCACCCTGAAATGAACCAGCAGTATCTGTCCACCGGCCCAGAACAAGATACGTAAGTCTCCCTATCGCAGCACCTCGTGTGGCAGCATCACTAGTTCTAATTCCGTCTAGCGCCTGTAAAATGAAATTTGTCCTGGCCTCGTCGTCCGCCTCATCCCAAGTGATTTCGTCCTTCCTGGCAGCTATATCGTGCTCCCACTGCCACTCAAAAGCTCTTTGAGCTGCATTCAACCGAATCCATTGCCAAGGTTGATAAACGAACCATTCGTCAATTTCCTCTTCGTGAGGTCCCGTGTCGGAATATTCAAAGTCATATGCGGCGGCCTCAGAACGAGGGAATTCGGATACTATACGTCGTAGCTGCGCTAAGGAAAGAGAGTCCGGTGGCTGATTGCTTGGTGTTTGTACGGGCGGAGTAGCCTGTATTTGGTTTCGTTGTAACGGGGGTCGCACGGGTTGCTGTCGGCTAGGCGCTGCGCTCGTCATTCCAGTCCCAGGTCCGACATCAGCAACTCCCGTATCCGCTACGTCCACCGACGCTGATACGGGCAATGAGGCCTTCGGCGCATCAGCACCATCATCGGCAGCTTTTGACGACCACAACGAACTCATGATATCCGAACACGCGTTGCGGGGAACAGAAACGCGGCTGTCCTTCAAAGGTACATAATCGTGAAATCGTATGCGATCATAAACATAACTAGCTGAGAGAAGAAAGTTGTGAAGAAGTTACCAAAGATATACAGAAAGAAGTAATTGATTAATACGGTATGACAATAAGACGGTAGAACGTCCAAACGTAGAATAATCACTTTGCTTAGAAAACACAGCGCGAACTGAATTGATTCAAGGTTGAAGTGGGCTGAATTGTACCTAAGTAAGTATCGATGTACGTAAACCTTGTTGAAAGCTTAATTGACTTGAAACTTCCATCTTAAGTGGGGTTTTGATAAGATGTGGCTTTATAACGCACTTGAAACACTCTAACCTAGGTTGTGGCGCAAGCTTGCCTTAAAGGCCAACTGATGGTCTTAACATGGAAGACTAAACTCGCATAACTGCATAGGAACTTAAAGGACTCGTCGATTGAAATGTAAATGCTCGATATGATAATAAATATATTGTCCTGTACCTGATTTACTCCTCTGGGCTATCTCTATTACTATGTTCGGAAGCTTCGTCGTCTTTCCCTCCTTGCTTCTTCTCCTTTTCCTTGGCTCTTCGTTTTAGCTTTTTCTGCCTATTCAGCCTCTTTTTCTTATCTTTCAGATGTTCTTCCTTCTCTATTAGTTGTTGCTTCGCGGCTTCTTCTCGTTCCTTTTTAGCCCTCTCCCGCATCCTCAGAATTATCCTTCGCTTCTTTCCAGGTCGTCTTTTCTTGCCTGCACCAATTGTAGTATTCTCGTTGACAGAACCATTTAGGGTAATTGTTTCCTTGCTCGTGGTAATGGTGATAGTGGTCACTTTCCATGGCTTTTCAAGCCCCCACCGTCTCCTTTTTGCATCTTGGAAGAGGTAGTCCGCACTAACAGCAGCCATCCTGAACCTATGTTCAATTTCAGGCGATGGCTCTTCAGCTAAGTAGTACGAGGTTGGCCGTTTGGCAACCACAAAAGCACCATCACCACCTTTCTCTGCACTCACATTTTGAGGTGCAAGTATTACTTTCCGTGAAGGTTCCTCGTCTCGAAATAACCTGAACGTAAAGGCCTCTTCTTGGGGCCCCTCATCATCTTCTACGTTTCTCGAGTTTTCATCCGTATTCTCCGCAGGAGCTTCCGATATTTGTTGCGCTCCAATCTCCCCGTCTGCTGCAAAGTTGAGATCCAGCAACCCAGAGAACTGCGCATTCAGTCTCTCCCGCAGAGTCGAATCTAACTGGTCATCTTGAGATTGTTCTTCATCTGATGATGAACCATAGAGTTCTTCCCGTCGGATTCTTTATGTTTTCCATTAGCTTCTGATGAACACGATAAATAAAGGGGGATCCCGAACCGTTTAGCATCGGGAACCTCAAACATGGCTCTAGTATTACGAGTGACAGTCCCGATTGCGTAAAGTTGGAATGGTGGGTTGGTACATGGAAAATGTGGCGATAGTCAACGAGATGCAATCGATGTCGTTGGTTATCTGTTAATGCTACTTCAACTTACATCCCATATACCTAGGTAATAAATCTGGTTGTAGTTGGAAGGATTGAAAAAGTGTTATCAACGCTTGGGCCACTATAAAGGTCCACTAAGCACCTGAGCACTTACATAATGCACTTTTACACTAGTAGTACATGTCATATACGTGTACATGCATACCTATGTACCTACTGATGGGGGGCCATCTTCCTTCAGCCACTATCTGCACCGGACTGACCGGATGAGCACCCGCATAATCAATTCTCGTCCCGACAATCTGGAACGATACTAATCTTAGCTGAGAGGTATTGCCACTTCAGCCAATTCGTACCTACATAGACTCCAAAAGCTAGTACGTGTAACGGCCGTATGTCAGAACTCCATTTGTGTCACCTTCAGCGCGACTAATTATACTGTACCGTCTACCTAACAAAACAGGCATTTTATATTAGAGGAAAGGTACATGAGAAGATATACCTGGATAATTGTTGAAGCATTTAAGAAAAGGTAAAATTGTTAGGAGGTACCTGTGGTGTAACCACAACAACATGCGGGCAAGGCCTACCTAATAAGCTCCATACATTGTACTACATTACCTAAGATGGTAATTTGACTAACCTAGGTACCTACTTCCTGGGCTGTCAAATCTTCTTCTCTCTAACAAAAACTAACTACCCAATTTAACCTGTCTACCTAACTTACCATAAGAGATAAGCAAGGAAAGAAATCTCACCGTTCCCGTCATTTTGGTAAAGCCAAGACGAAATTGAGTAGTAATGCCGACAAATCATAGCCTTCTTCTTCTTTTTTTTTTTTTTTTTTCTTTTTTTCTCACAGTCAATACAGTTCTCGGTAATGACTTCACACTAGAAATCTCCCAAGGTTACCTACTTTATCGAGTCCCATCTCAGCTTATTTTCCTTCACACCTACATTTCTATACCCATGAAAATTTGGGCACTAAATAATGGTAAAGCAATAGTTCACACTTAAAAAACGACGATAGACGTGGTGAGCAAATGAAAGGCTTCGGCTTGAACGGACGGATGCCGCGTGCCTTGGTATGATACAATACAAGACCTAGCGGCTGAAAGCTGAAAACCAGGTCCCACAAACCATCCAACGCTATATAGATCGCCAGGTCCGCACTTTTACTAGAGTACAAATCTCAGGAATACCAGGTTTTATCTTGGACGCCCTCCAAAACAATCCACGAACGCAATGGGCGGCAGAATCTATCCCTCATGAGGATTTCGTCCTTTTTCAAGGCACCTTCGGAGCTCAGACGGCAACCACCGCGTTGAGAGAGATCCTCATATTCGTGCACGTTTAGACAAATCCTCTCTTCTTATCTGAGCCATGTTACCCGTGCCAAGCGGAAGAACAAAATTGGCGGTTATGATAAATATCGATATGACATAGAATCATCGCTTTTCTCTCCACCGCCTAATTCACGGGCATGACATCGCAAACGGCAACAACAACAACAACAAATTACCACTGGCAATCCCGTCTATCACGTCACATGAATCCTGATTGCTGAGATATCAGATAACATTGCGGCCGCTCTGATCGCCTGTTGTTCCAGATTGTATAAGACGTAATGTCGATGATGATACTGTATGGTAATGGTATAGTATGGTATGGTACGTATGATACGAACGAGGGGGGGATATCGAATAGCAAAGGACGATTTCCAACTCAAAAACAACGACAACAGTACGAGAAACAGGAAACCAACTCCGGATATTTCAATGCCGACCCGTCTCTGTAAACGTTGGCATGTATGCTATACGTCCAAACAAGATGATGGGAGAGGGTCGCGCTCGCCATTAGCGAAAGACACGAATAAGCATCGATACGAGAGAAAACCACCAGATACACAACCACCGCAGTAATGGTGCCTCTTCCCAGCACAGGTACACGGAGACCGTGAATCCCACCTTCTCCTCTTTACTCCGTCACTCCGAACACTACCTCTCCAGTAGCCCTATACAAAATATTCCGCAAGGTATGCGGAATTCCGAAAATAGCTTTTAGCCCTTTTTCTTCCACCACGGGTTTCGTGTAAGAATCAAAATCAAGCTTCCATTAAAAATACTATACAGGCGACATGCAAAACAAGTCGCGCTTTTTATGGCAACGAGAGCAGTCAACCCCTTCCCCTCTTATCCGCACACGCGCATTCTCTTGGTGCGCGCACAATGTGGTCGGGTAACCGACCCAAAATAGAGACGAGAAATTATATTCGGCAAATACCAAACATGCCTCTCATTTTATTATCTCTTAGCACCCGGTCTCATGTCGGGCTCCACGAGTAGTGGTTTAAAGTTGAGGCATAACTACCAGGCGCCGGTGGGTGATCGCTCTTGCTCGGGAATGCGTACGGCCTGCTGCTGTCGTTGCCCGTCGCGGCGCTATTGTGGTACGAGTGGACGGTGGCGCTGCTGGGTTCGCCTGCGGTCGTCGTCCATGATGTTGTAGGTGGGTAATAGTCGCGAGGTGGCGGTTGTTGCGGTTGAGGTTGCTGATGATGGGAGTGGCCGCCTGCCGATGAAGGAGCGCTGGAGGCGGGTCCGGTCGGTCCAGCACTGCTCGCGCTGTCAGCGTTATATGTAGACGCCGAGTTCAGCTCGCTAGAGCTACTATTCACGGGGACGTACCCTGAAGGCCCGTACCGGTACTCAGACGTGTCGTTGCTATTGCTTATAGAGCTGGTGCTGGGTACAGACTGATGACTGGCATGGCGCGGACTTTTAGTTGGCCTTGGATTCGAGTCAACGTATCGCGGCACGCTGAGATTTCCGTGATCTGAGCTACTGCCCATTGACGTCGTCGTCACCGAGAGCTGAGGCGGAGCCGAAGTTCCCTGGACGTAAGCATACTGCGGCCGCATTGTGGATGGCTGCTGATCAGGTGCGGCCAAGGAAAGTTGCATCGACGGCATGGATGTCTGCATAGGCATTTCTTGCGGCTCCTGTGTGAAGTTTGATGTCCCTGAAAGTGGCATTTTCTGGTACGAATCGGCGGGTAGCTGGCAGTAGCCGAAGCCGGCATTCCGGACATGGGCAACTGGCTGGGAGGATTCCAACTAGGATACGAACTAGAATCTCTCGTCAGCTCTAATCTCAGAGACGGCATGTTCAACAAGGGTCTATCTACTCGTCCTCATTTACCTCGAGTCCGGTATAACTTGGACTACCAAAATAGGATGTGGACCTCTTGGAATTGGATGAAGGGAAAACCTACTTGGACCTCATCGTCATCGGACTCCCGGGGAGCTTTGACGCGTTAAAAGTGAATGCTGTTCGCGGTAATTCTAGATTCAAACCACGCAATTTCGCGTCCTGAGGCTTCACAGTTAAAGGACCCGCAACAATACCCAGTCCTGTCTCAACCAATGCTTGTCCCCGCGAGCCGGCACTAGATCCTAAGAGAGGAATCTCCTTCCGAGCCTGGAAGTTCCGTGGACTTCGCCCTCGGACTACGATTGGCGCCGTTGTGGATTCTGTAAGAACTACCTTCGACCCGTTGGCCAAAGTTCCCACCACCTTCAGGTGTAGCACAAAGTGCTGCTGGAGTTCTTTTCGCCTTCCATTATTTGCCGTTGCTCTATGTGATCCGAGTCAGCTTCTTATACTAAAAACCAAGTTTTACGGCATATCGAATGGAAACTCCAAATTCGAAGCAAAAACAAAAACCTACATTCTAAACTGCAGTCGACGCCACCCAATAGGATACACAGCATATTCGCCCTCCGCTTCCTGCCCATCGTCCGGGAATGGGATTAACGGCAATGATGGAGGTTCTTGGTCTGGGGTTTGGGGCAGTTCCGGAGAATTCGGCGGCGGTGTCTTCCAAGGGATAACAATCAATCTCACGGGGTGGCCGTCGACGGATTCAATAGCAGAGATAGTAACTTCAGTGCTGTTAACAGGGACAGTCTCGCCTGTTTCGGGAAGAATTACTGATAGTTGGCCTCGTGGTGTGATGAGCGAACCGCTAATCTGGAACAAATTCCTCCGGTAGCACGTCAACTCTGGTTGCAGAAGCGCGCCGTCGCTCGTACTTGAAGGCATTTCCGAGAGAAAGAACATCCCATGAAGCTGCGCAGTGAGATCGAGTTGCTGTATTCGTCCATGTTGGTCAACAATGGTGTGTTTGTCCTGGACTCTCCGAAAAGAGAGCAATTTGTGGTCATGATTCACAGTAAGCTTGGACCCATCGTCTCTCAAATCCTGCACGATCTCCTGGTACGGCGGGTGCTCGCCGGGTTGGTGAGGCCTCTTTAGGTTAGGGAAGCTATGATGTTGTGTTAGAGATGGTTGCGGGTATCTGTCAAATCCATCGGATTCCTCCTGTGGGTATCTTGGGTACGGGTAGGGGTGGTCGATAGTCGGGTGGCTGCTTCGTGGCCGACCCGGGTGTTGCGAAGATGTCGTCGATGGGTGCGAAAGATTCGACTCCATGGTGTTGGGGAATCGAGCTGATAAGGACACCGGACCGCCATAGTTCGACCAAAGACTACTATGCCCTGGCTCCGGCTTCAACTCTGCCATGGTCGCCGTCAAAGTCGTTGTGGCTGACATGGGAGCCTATGTCCCAGTCGCGCTTCCAAGACCTGCCCTCGTGCGCCACCGGCTGACAAATTCTCACTTTCTCTTTCTTTTCAATTCTTATTCCTCCTCTAGACAGCGAGACGTTTGATTCAGAACATCAGCCTCACAGTAATAATGGCTCACTGATGTTCAAACTAGTTGTCTTGCCAAGTCCGAGTTCCTGTCGAAAGACAACTCCTTGATGGGAAGTGGCTGGCTTTCCTTGTACAGGTAGGTGAAGTCAGAATTAAGTGAACGTTGAAAGAAGGTAAGGTTGCAGGCTGGAGTGTACTTGTATGGGATGGAACGAGATACAGTAGGATAGATGTTGCCTCTGAGGGGACTTGTTTTGTACAGAGGACGGTATTATCCATTACCCTGGGGGGCATGTTTAACGGTTAACGGGTCCCTAGCCAAGCGGAGGTGGCCCAGTCAGTCAATGAGAGAGCAAGAAGCGACTTGGGGGTCTGGTACAGAAACCCTTTAGTACCTACAACTGACATGGGTTTTAGAGTACAGTGCATGCAGCCCGACTGGGAAGGAGAACGGAGCTAATGGCGATCTGGCTGGGGGAAAGGTACAGGGCTCTCAGTTCTAGCCGGGACTTGATTGATAGGCCCTGGACAATATCTACGAGAGCTTATTCCTTTAAGACCTTGGAAGCACCAACCGCTGGAAGTTATCAACCAAGAGAGAAAACAGATAGGACATTGGTCCTCGCGTTTACTTGACAAAGCTAGCAAAGGAAGCCGTCCAAACCACACGGCTGCAAAAGTACAGTCAGAACTTTAGTAGCGAGAGCTGAAGACATGCAATAAATGTAAGCGCAAGCTGGCTAGATTGTACCGTACTGGATAAGACTTTGAGCAACAAATTGCCCCATAATAACCATCAACTCTCTGCCGACCGACAGGGGCCGAGATACTTCGATCCTGTACCCTCCTCCAAAAATCCACCGGCAAACGGGCCTAGCCATTGCGGATGAAGATGATGGCAAGGCCTTCTCTACATAGAGGATGTGCGTTATGTGAGTGCAGATGGAGGGGGTACGGAGTAGGCAGGTAGAGATGTAAAAAAGAGCATGGATCATATGGAGGCACGGGGGCCTATCGACAAGAGGCTAGCAGAGAGCCATTCGAGATGCCCCTTGTAAAATAAAAGCCCCTCCACGCAGCTCCGTCTGCCCAATGCTTGCCCTGGCCCCCAACAGGGGAGGTACTGATCAGTTAGGAAATCCTCCGACGGCTTTAGCTGGGTACGTAGAGGAGGGCCCGCTAATTTCTAGAAAGACCGTTGGACATATCCGCCGATGAAGAACTAGAAAGGAAAAGCGCGGGAGCATGGGGTGTAGTGGGTGCCAGACATTACGGTACAGTAAAAAAATATCGGTTCACGAGATTGCTCTCTTGCCTGGCGACAAGGGGGTGGGCAACAGCGGGGATCCAGTAAGCTCGCTTCGCAAAAAGCGCACATAAGTTTATTGGACCCTTGTATGTCATGTATTCGTTACCTATCTCGAGCTCAAGGTTGCCTTTTCCTGCCAATGCCCCAGGAAGGAGGCTGTTAACGGGTTCGCCGCCTTGTTAATAGTAAACGGCTTGATATAGGGAATGATGCGGATAGGTCTCGGTCCACGAACCGGAACCGGCGATGGGGAGGCAATAGACAGAGAGACGATGCCAATATCAAGGAATTTCGCTTGCATATTTGATTATCTCGACGGCTTTACAGCGAGAAAGACCCGAGATGAAGCGCGTCGAATTGTCGAATTGTCATGGGAAGAAGGGAGAGGTGTGTGGGCCAAGTGCAGATAACAGAATGCATTAGCATGGCCGTTGACTGTCTTATAAGTCAACTGGATGAAGAGCAGCCATCCACGGCGACGATGAGTGGCTGCAAGGCGAGTTGAATACTTGCTCGGAATCTACGATCAGCCCTTGACTACATGTAATCTGTATATGATAGATAATTGGCAGGACGAGTTGAGCAGGTCCCTGACAAGACAAGCCTGATGACAAGCCTGGCAAGCCTTGGACAAGGCCTAAGAAATGCGGAGGATAACAACGCCATACATGCCATACATACCATACATGCCATACATACACTACAATGCCTCTCTCCATACAGAGCCATAGCACAGATCACGCCCATACATAGTATCCAGCACATTCCCGATTTGGATCGGCGTGCCTAGCAAAACGATCCACAGCTAGACAAACCCGGCACGCCACTTCGGAGGCCATGTAAGCTTTGGAGCTCTTGGAGGGTACCACAGCATTCGATAGGACTGGAGTACATTTTGACAGAGTCGCCCCCGAGCAACGACACGGCTCTCACTGAAAACATCCTACGACGGGAATCGGCGTAACAGCCGCAATCCTATTCTTTTTATTCCTTTACATAGTAGGCACTTACACAGTGCTGCTTGCTCTGGGAATCTCTCGAGCCGCGGACCGAACTCCTGATTGGTGAAAGGCCTCGTTGATCGTAGGAAGCAATATCCTTTGAAGAAACGGCCACTTATGCCGGTACTACCTAATAAATACCTGCAGAGAAGTCATAAGCCAAGATGTGCCTCGTCTGCTTACTCAAGCCATGTACGTAGGTAGATATTGTGTGTAATGGTCCGCGCGCCCTGTCGAGTTGCTTCCTCGCTTGCGGCCGCGCTTTCGCGATCGCATATCATTTGACAGCTCGTCTTTCGTAAGAGTACATTATGTTCTAAAATAGAACGCCCGCTTCTGATATTCACGCGAAGCAATGCAGGTGATATCGAACCCCAATGTGACGAGCTGGCAGCCGCCCTCCTCGTTTAAGCTTCTTATTACCTACCGCTGCGATGACGGCGCGCACAAAGTGGCAAGAGATTTGATTTAGTTGATTATTGTCATCGATATCGGTATTAGGGAGACAAGTAATAGTGCGCGCGCGCACACGCACACACACATACATACACACACACACACGCATACATGGAGCCTTGGAGCCTTGGAGCCTTGGAGAAGCTTTGGGCATATCAAATAGGCATTATCAAAGCTGGCCTCCACAAAATCCAAGGTCCTTGTCATGATCCCTTGTAGCTTTCGTTTTCCTAATCTGATGATAATGATATGTATCATATTTGTATCAACATGGGCAACCTAACACAGGGTCAGAAAGGGCCAGGTTAGCCAAAATGAAGCCGGCAGATCGCGCCAGATACTGCGTAGATTTGTACGTGTGGCTCTGGTGGCCCCGGTGGCCCAAGTAAAATAATTGGAAGTTAAACAAGAAAGCTAAGGTTAAAACCAACCTGGTCGTCCTCCACGAACGAACTAGGGCTGGCTGGTCCTGACCTAGCACAAAGAAATCGACAAGGACCAGGTTGGTAACAATCAGTCAGGGGAAATGTTACCGGACATTTTCCCTTCGTCTCTTTCTTTTCTCCCAGTAGTCATCAGCAGCGTACCAGCATACTACATAGCATAACCTAACGTACATTAAGGATAGGTAGAGTAGCATTTCGCCGCAACGTAGGGGCAGGTTAGATAGCTACCGTATGTACCACACACACATACGTACATACATACATACATACGGCGACTACCAAACCACATGGTTTGGTTGCTTCGGGTCTCCAACTGCTGGGTACCTCTTTTCTTTTTCTTTCTTACCGTTACGGCAGTGAGATTTTTTCCCCTGATCCCGCACCATGGCTTCGAAAAGTTTCAAGGGCCGTCCTCACTAAGCCGTCCATCTCTAGTGTAAGCTGCTACTACATAGCTAAAATAACACTACCCATCTAGTTGGAAGCAGTTAAAGCTGGCTAGGTCGCATCACCCGACCGGCGACACCAATGAATTAACCTAGACTCCACAGCCGTCGAAGGCGTGTGGATCCTGATGTCAGTATAGACGACTAAATGGGACGAACTTTGTCTACTTCCGGACTGGTATATATGTAAAACTATGGTTCGAGAAGTGTGCGAAATCTCTCGGGTAATGAGGCGGTCAAGCCGTTTAAAGCATGTGGCGAAAAGAAAAAAAAGAAGAAGGTAGATTTCATTAAGCTTATTAGTTCGTAGCGTTCTCTCGTAGCGTTCTCTCGTGGCGTATCTCTTTAATCTTGGAGCAGGGGCTTTCGACTGGTGTATAAGCGTACGTAGTGTGTATGGTGCGTATGGTGCGTGTGTGGGTGTGTGGTGTAGTGTAGCTTTCGCACCGACATCCTAACGGTTGTTAACTACACTATGTAAATGATAGCTTAGGGCGTTTCTGATATAAGTTATATGATGAGTGATATTGGTTGGGGGCCCTTTTCACGAGCTCGAGGGTTGCTTCGACCCGAGATTACCACACATTTCAAACCATGATCTTAAAAGGGGCCGGGTTATAATGGTAATATGTGGTGGTTAATATATGTTGAACCGAACTCAGGAACCCTTGCCAGTGGGAGGAGCTCACTATCCGAGATGCAGCCAATATTGTACGAACCACAATCGCGTGTAAATGAGGGAGCTCATTGACTGGTAACAACCGTCAAGCTCCAACTAGCTCGGTGGCACTCGGTGTGTTGCGCGCGTTGGCGCGATAGCGACAAAGCCAAGCCTACCTACCTACCTAAGCTATATCGTATCGTATTGTACGTATTGTATTGTATTGTATTGTATTGTATTGTACACATTACATTGTACACATATCGTGCACATATCGTGCGCGCTAGCCTGTGCCTCTTGCTGCTTATTCCCCAAGATTGCCGTCGCTCTACGGGATGGTAACCTCATAACCAAGATCAAAGGATTTGGTGGGGGTTCACCATACAGAATGCCTGCCGCGCCCGCGTTTCAACAAGTCCAAAAGCGCGGAGCATGTAACCCATGTCCTAAAGAGAAACAGTTGCCTGTCTTGGTATACTTATTGGTATACTTATTGGCATACTTATTGGCATTGATATCCTATAAGTCGGCTAGGTACCTAGGTAGGTGGTTTATGTAGGCATATTACTATGTATGTACAGAAGGAATCAAACCTCTAAGAAGAAACATCTGGCGCAAGCCGTCTTCGACGCCAGGTTCGAGCGACAGGGGTTCGAAGTGATGACGAGAGGTGGGGATAGCATATGTATGTACAGCGGATCAGATCGCGGCAGATGAGAAATACAAAGATAAAAACGAACAGCTTTCAGAAACAAGATGGTGGTCCTACCTTGAGGATGCAAGGCTTTCCCGCGGTCGCAGCACAGCATAACATATTGGCACAAGCACAGCACTAGACAGAAATATACCCTAGGCTTGGGGGGAGGGGGAGGAGGCTATGTACAATACAATACAGGTATCGTATCTATGAAACGAACAGATCCTAGACTGAAGCGAGTATATATATATCGATCGATGATGTATGGCTTGAGTAGTTTGTACGGCTTGTATGGTTCGGGATGCGTATTCGTTATGTAAAAGAGACCGAAACGTGTTGGACCTAGATTCATCTTTTTTACATTAGCTGATTATCTAGGTCTACTACCCAGGTAGGTAGGTATCTAGACAGGTAAAGATTCGAGATTCCCTGCTAAAAAGAGCCTAACGTTCTGGCAAATCCTGCCGCAGTGCCGGTAGTCGTAGGTCAACTAACCCAACGAGGCAGCAAACGAGGCAAGGCGAGCTTGGAAATGCATAGCAAAGCCTGTGACGGCCATCTGATAGCCACAGCAGCCATAGTAGCCGTAGTAGCCGTTAACAACTACATACAATAAGACAAAAGAGGGCTGGCGTGCGCGTCTGGCCGCTGTCAAGTCGATAAAGCTAGCCTACTTTGAGGCAGTAGGACCGGCCAGTAGACTCCGCCTCGAACGAAGATCATCGACTACTGCTTGACCTAGTCGGTTGCAACACGATCTCAGCACTTGCTTGTATGTACGTACCTATATAGGTAGATACGCTACACCTTACTGACTACCTGTTAGGCAGTATACGTAGGTAGGAAGGTAGGTAGGTATCTTGGATAGCCTACTGACATACCTCATGGTATGAGCTATGTACTACCAGCGTTCGTAACAGGTATATAGACGCGCAATACACACATACCTACCTACCTACTCGCCTACTTACTTACCTGCCTACCTACTTACCTACCTATCCAACACACCCACAGCCTTGTTAGCTTGGCAGCTAGCTGCCCAGTCGTGACGACCTTTTTGATCCTTACGACGAAGGATGCGATATGCTTTGACGAGTGGAGACTTTGTGGTCCCCATCTTGCCATCATCTCCATCCCCATCCATCAAATCCATGCCCTGGTGGCCCTGGCCAGAAAAGGGCTCGCTGGGCACTGGGGTTGGTCTCGATGAAAAAGTAGACTGGTCAAATCATAAGACAGGCAGACGCGCCATTTTCTGTACGACACCGTCTGTGCCGCCTCACGGCCGTTGACGATCTCTTTCCCTGAAAAAGGTTGTGCCACATCTCGTTGGCATGACGCAACAGATGGATTTCAGGTACGCATATGTATGATAGGATGGAACCTTTGGAGGGGCTTCTTTTCTTTCTTGCATTCGTCCACCTTTTCTTTTTTTTTCTTTTTTTTTTTCTTCTTCTTCTCTTCACTGTTCCCATAAAAAACGCTGTGCTGCGCCGCGCGAAGTTGGGGTGCAGCATTGTTAAATACCAAGACTTTTTTTTTTTTTTTTTTTTTCGACCGACGCAGGCCTGCCGCCCATGTAGTAATCCAATAGAAGCAAGGCATCAGATCTAGCATAACATGGGTTCGGCTTACATCGCGGGTAGATGGTGTTATGTATGTAGTTCTTTTAGTGTAGACCTACTCGGCGGCCCTCTCAACCTCATATGTAGATGCATCTTCAAGTAGCATGTGTAACTCTGTAACTCGGTAAATCTCCAGGATTAGAATTATATTCTATACCATATCAGGGCCGTGGGATTTGCACGTGTAAGCAGGTACCCGCGTAGGAGTTGATCTTTGATCTTGCGGGACAAGTACACTAAGCCGCTGCCCGTCGACGGCTCGAGTTTCGTCACTTATCCCCCCCAACTGCGGCTTACAAGGGGGGGGGGAGGGGGGAGGGTTAGGTCCCATTTTCACAAGAGTACCTACATCCATACCTAGGATACCAAGATACATAACTACTTGATTGTAGATTGTATGTAGATTCCACTACTATGTAGATTGTAGGTACATACATACCTCAGTACAATACATAGGAAAGCCGGCGATAACCCCGGGAAGAGGCTGGCTACAGGGATATGAAAAATCAATGTACTATGATCAATGTACTATGGTCAATGTACTATGGTCAGTGTACTAATGGTCAGTGTACTACGGATGGTATGGTGCAAGATTCGCAATTCTACGGCTACGAATGGTTGAGCGATTGGATATCTAATACACAGCTCGAGAAGAGAACACGGTGAATGTCTCAGTCCGCCTTGCCTGCCTGCGCGAGGACATGTACGTGACGAGCCAGTACGGATTACGGAGTAATCAATGAGAAGAGTTGGATGTCGATAAATAAAAAGGGGAAAAGCTTAGCGCGCTTGGGATCAGGCCATAGATCATTGTGATAGCCCATAGGAGACTGTCGTGATGCGGGGCTGTATGCACTGATGCAGGCATTGCATGTCCGTCAAAGTCGACAGGAGTATGGAGAAGACAAGAGACAAGAGACGAGAGACAAGAGTGAGAAGAGGTACCTCATAACGAGGAGCTGGATGTATGTTAGGTAGATACCTACCTACGCATGTGCAGCCTGCATATACACACATATACACACATATTTACATACATATTTACATACATATTTACACCTACGTACAGATTACAGCCATGTAAGTAGTCTGCAGGAGGTAACTAGGCTGTATGTACAATAGTAAGAATGAATGGGTGGCCTCCATACATGGAATCCATAGAACACCGTACAACATACATCCAACGTTTCGATAACCTTGAGGGATATAGCAAAAGTTATCGTCGTATAGTTCGCCTTCTCAACTTAATCATTGATATACTCGCGCATAACTAACAACTTTGATAACTTGTCATTTTTCAATAGTTATTTATTACCTTGGATACCTACCTCTTAGGTAGGTAGGTAGGTAGGTAGATCAGTAGGTACCTGTTATAGCGACATCTCGAATACGCGCTGTATGACTCCATGGCCGTATGACAATGATAGAGAAAACTTACGATAGTTGAGACACGGACACGGAGTTATTTCCGCTATTCAAAGAATAATAAAGATATATTGTACTACACCAGGAAGACAACCGAAGCTAGGAGGATTCTTTTCTCTTGCGTCTCGTATCTTTTTCTTTTTTTGTACCGCATACCTATGTAGGTAGACAGCCTTGTCGAATATCTCGGCGCGAGCTCCCAGTTAAGAAGGCATCAGCAGCTAACCGAGTTCTGATTGGTTCATCTCAACCCTCCATCACGTCTAATAGAGAAGGCAACTCAAATGAAGGTTACTCCCGTCCTCACATCACCCACATCCCGAACACGAACCCCAACTCTACAAGGCCACATGTTGCTACCAACCAGCTATCAGCTTTGCCTACCTCTACTTACCTACCTACCTACCTACACTACACCATCTCGACGAAAAAAAAAAAAAAAAAAAACCAACTTTTTTCTTCTCTCTCGTCCTTCATTCCTCTGCCGCCTTGCCGCGTACTATATTCGAGACTTCTTCAACAAATCCCGACCAATCAGGTTTCGGCTCCGGCACCAAGACAGTTACGCATTCTACTTTTAAACCTTCTAACGGACATGAGCTTCCCCCCTCGCGGAACTGATTGCCTGAAGTTGACAAAAGCTGGTCCCGAACAAGAAAACAGTTGGGTTGGATTGTCAACCTGGATCTTCCCGTCGTCGTATAGCTGACGCAGCCCTATAGATAAGCCATCAGTCTTGTTTGGTTGTAATTCCTCCCTTGGCCCCCCCCCCCCAGCCTTTCCCGTCGCTATGGCACTTTATCTAAATAAGCTTACAGGTAGCCTAACTAGCAGAGATTATTAAAAACTTATTCAGCGCACTATATTTCGAGCTTGCGTGGTGGGTGTAAGTGGTGTAGGTAATATAGCTATTTCGAGGTCCTTGGAACTGAAGCTTGTTCCGACGGCGATATCGTCGAGAGAACTCGAGTCCAAGTCGAAAAGTGGATTTGGGGTTTGTTCGCGCTCTCTCTCTCTATCTCTCTCTCTCTCTCTCCCTCCCCTGGTCCATATATTCCTGGCATATTCCTAACGTCTCTTATATGGATATCCAAGGTATAACGACAACATGATACGATATAATAGCATAGTAGCATACCTAGGTAGGTAGTTATTCGTACAGTAGTACAGCAGTACAGTAGTACAGTACCTGGGTGTATACATCTCTACATCTCTACATACCTACCTAGGCAGACTTAGATATTCCCACTTACATCCACTCACATCCACTCACGTCCACTTCTAGGTACTGTACTACGTTAGATACACCACCTACTTGACATATGTGCCATGTACGCGCGCTAGTCTCCACTCCAACAGTTGCCAAAAGGGGAAATACGATATATGAAGAGAACCGCAGTCCGGCGCCCCGTTAGGAGTTTTAAAATTTGACAACTCCCGACTTTAATCGCATTTACCCCGCAAAAAACGCCTGGCCGCCGCAGGATCCGAGCTTCTGCTATCTCTGTATGTCATGTAATGCCATGTAAAAAGGGCATACATAGGTATCTGATACGGAATCCTATATGTAGGTACGTAAGGTAGACAGGCAGGCAGGCAGGCAAGCAGGCAGGTAGGTTGGTAATGTAAATAGAATCCTACGCCTTGGAATAGCCGTCCCGAAATAGGAATATAGAGGGTGGTAGGAATATACACGACCATGTACCCTCATATACTATGTAAGAAACGGCGCTGGTTAGAGGACGGTCGTTCTAATCGAGACTTGTCTCGAACTGCCTAGGTTCAGATACGAACCACGAAACTCGAAATTACTTTTTTCTATAATCGTCAGCAGCAGCAGCAGCAGCAATAAGAATTAAGTAACCCATTCGTCGTCTTCTTCTCGCTTCTCGCCCACTTGGCCACCTCTCCCTAGGTTTAATAATAACAACATACATACAT
Organism: Daldinia sp. FL1419; assembly: GCA_025201765.1. NCBI lineage: Eukaryota > Fungi > Ascomycota > Sordariomycetes > Xylariales > Hypoxylaceae > Daldinia > Daldinia sp. FL1419. The sequence continues at coordinate 111,235 of MU623361.1, forward strand.
ACGTACATACTAACATACTAACATACTACTAGTAAACCCACGCTAGGCCAGGCTGCTGCCGAAATTTGGCGAGGCTATACGGACACCCGTTATGCATTGCCCTACTTTAGCCTGGAGAGGTCCCCCGAGTTTAACCCGGCCAATCCAAGCCCGTCGACGGCGGTGCTCCCCCCAAACCAGATGTCCAAGATGTCCCAAATTGCGGCTGGCCATGGGCTGCTAGCATGGGTATTGAACTTGTCCTGGCTGTAGCGTAATGAAGGTATCTGGTATCTAGTGTACCTTGTTTACCTTGTTCTACATACCTTGTTCTACCTTGTACCCATAACTACCTATCTACTATGTATCTAATGTAGGTAGGTATCTACTTGTATGGATGCTATTATGGCCCCAGCTCCAATTTTATTGCCGCCAGACTTTTTTTTTTTTTTTTTTTTTCTCACGCATGATAATCCCTGACCATTACATAGAAAACCCCCATCGACGAAAGGCCCTTGAACAAACCGAGAAGAGGAAAGGGAAGGGGGATAATAATAATAATAATAATAATAATACCAATAATAATAATGATGATAATAATAAAGAACCCCGTGCCATCCATGTCCTAGCTCGAATCTCTTTCCCTAATGGGCGTCGATGCAACCACCCCAAGGCAGCCCGTCCTGCAGAAAACGGTCCAAACGGCCCCCAATCGATCCCTAATTCAGGAAGTCTGTTGGCGTCGACGAGTCCATTTTCAATTTATCTATACTACGTTGTATATCTTCCCACGTGTGGTGCTAGACGCTATCGACGATTTCCGTCGCGCGGACGCCATCCAGCCGTCCATTCTTCTCCATGCTAATGCTAGTCATGGCATGGCATGGCATGGCATGGCATAACATGGAGCATGGGAAGCATGGGAGGCAAGGGCAGAGGACGGCATCATCCTCTAGCCCTTGCTGTTTTATTCGTTATTCTTTATTTTTATTTATTTTTATTTATTTTTATTTTCATGATAATCTATAACATCTTTTCCTTTTCTTGAACCGTCGTTTTATCAAACCGTCTCGTCCAAATATAGTAATTGAGCTGCACCACCAAGTCTCGATGGAGGAATCCAGTGGCATCGCTGCGATGCCGTGTGGTCCTCCTTTACCTACCTTCCTCCACCGCTCGACAAGCCCTTTGATTAAAAACTCAATATTCCCGTAGCGTAAGCTCAAAGTGTCGAAAGAAAAAGAAAACCAGAAAATAAAATAAAAATAAAAATAAAATAAAATAAAAAAACACCGATGGGCGCTCATGCAGGTGAAGCATGTGGCATCCCGGGATTGTTGCCCATATTCAATCAAAAGAGCAATTTACATGTGGGCCGCATGGAGGATATTTAAAGATATCCTTACTATATTAATATAATCACACGCTCAACAAAAAAAATTAAATCAATATCAAACTAGACCTTATATCGCTATCTTATAGACTACGGGCTACGGGACACGATAGAATGTTAGGTCGCCAATCTCATTTCGTCGCAAATAATAACCAGCCGAATTACCCCTTATGTAGGCGCATCACGAGGCGACACCCAGTCTTAGGACCCTAATAGCAGCAACCGAAACCAGCCTCGTTCGGTTTACATATCAATAAGTAGTCAAGGACCCCGGTCACTTACGGTGACGCGCAGTATATCAAAACGGAAGTCGATCTTATTTCTATTACCTTTCAAGTAATAGAAAAAAAAAAAAAAAGGAAAAGAAAACCAAAGAAAGAAGGAAAGAAATTTCAAGGAGGGGAGGCGAATCAGAATTCGCCCACTCGCTACAATAATCGACCAATTAGCATCTGTGAGAAGAAAGTACAGGACCAGGTTCGCTCCCAATCCAACATACCCTTTCTTCCTGCCCCCTTCCCTTTCGCAAGAACCCCCCACAAACTCAGGTCCTGCGTATGGGGTTCTTACGAACAAGGTCCTGTCGCTTCTGTGTCTATGTTGCAGTCTACACTAGTATATGCGTGAAAGGGTAGATACCTAGATAATGTAATGGTATGATAAGCTGCAGAAACCACATACAGATCGTCGCGGGTACATACGCGTACCCATACACGAGTCGCGAAGAAGCGACCAGAGAATATGGGAAAAAAAATTGTGAGATCTCCTGACAGGGGGTGTAAGAGTTTCGTGATTCGACTCGACGTACGTACGTGTCAGATTACATAAAGCATTACAGAGAATTTTTAATGGAAAAGAATGTGATGCCAAGAGTATCAGGTAGAGCTGTGCCAGTCGAAGGACTCGCCGATGAGTATACTATAAGGTAAGCAGACTACCTACCATGTGTATTGTACGAAGTAAAAGTATGGTAAACCAGTATAGGCATAGGCACAGGCACAGGCACGGGCACAGCACAGCGAATCCTCCCAGACACATCCTCCGGCAGTGACGGGTAACGAGCGGCGGGCGGGCGTGGCTGCAACATCAACATCACCAAGCGATCGCATCGAGAGAAAAACTCGTCGCAGAAATATGAGCGTTGCGAGAGTGCATGTAGCGTGATTCCTGCGATGTTGCCGTGACAATATAACAACACATATACGTTATTTTGAGTGCTTACGGTCGATATACAACTATAATGGACATATTTATTATTAGCGATCTCCCTCGTCCCCCCCCTGGTTGATGCGTAACTTCTGCCTGGTTGACTCGTCCAAGCCGTCGCTCAGCTCGCTAGGGGGGGGCTAAGGGGGGAGGAGTAGTAGGAAAGTTGTCGTCAACACTGTCCCTTTTTTCAAGGGGGTCGGTTTAAACATCGCCAGAAATGTCACTTCGGCGTAACATTGCGAGCCGGCGAGATCTGCCTATCTCAGAAAGCCCGCTGTAACTTTAGCACGAATGAAGCGATTCGTTCGACGTGCCAGGCAGAATCTGCCCCGTGACAGCTGCCGGAAACCGCTAGAGATGCAACATGGCGCCCCATTCGCTACCAGCCAACGTCCGCTTCTGGTCACCTCCCTTCGGGAGTTCGATACACTTGGGTTATTGTGTGGCCAAATTCGCAAAGAAAATGGCCTTTGCGCTTGTCCTGTTACCGTCTTAGGAATATTGTGCCTCGCATGCTTAATGCCTAGAGCCGATTTGCACCTATCAGACACTCCCTGTTTAGTCGTCATCACTATCCTCGACCAGATCTTCCTGGTCGTTAAGTGCCAGCTGCACGAATTGGCGAATCCATGCTTCCTCTCTCGCATCTAGTTGACCGTCTCCGCGGAGCACATCGCCCTCCCCCATCCTATTTTGGCCGTTGCGACCGTTATTATTCACTTGTTGGTTCTGCCCCTGAAGTCGATTCCGGTTGTTTTGGCGATTTACCCCGGGGCCTCTGCCTCTTCTGTTCCCTCGGCCCCCTCGTGGACCCATGTTGAAGGCGTGGGCTTCATCATGGTTATTTGGAATGCCGGGCTGGCGACGTCGCACTATACCCTGAGCCGGCGGTGCGTCGCCTTCGATTCGGAGAACAAGCGGCCCTTCACGGGCCACGGCGACTCTTCCATTAGGCTGATCCCTTGGCGGTTGGCGTTGGCCGGGTCTTGGCCGCGGTTGTTGGCGTTCTATCGCTACCGGCGCTTCTTCATCAGCCTCGTCAGGCTCGTCATCCGAGTCGTCAACAAGCCGCTGTTGGACAATTTCTAAATGTTGGCCATATTGGCCTGGCGCAGCAGCCCTGTTTCTAGCCGCGTTTCCCTCGTATCCGATCCCAACATCGCCGCCATCCCCACCTTCCAATTCCCATAATCTCATGTAACAGCCGTTAACCTTACCCGAGGGTTGGACGTTGAAATGTTGATACTGCGATGTTTAGGTTAGCCACGGCCATTTTCAAGTTGTTGAAACCGATCCCAAGTCTAAAACAAATTCGAGTTCCTAGCTGCTAAATATACACCAAGGGGGCGAGAGAATATGTCCAATATAGAAAATATCGGAATTTCACTTACCGGGTTAGAAGGGTCAAGCCAAGCAGAGCAGAGATAGCAGAAGTGCGTCTGGCATCTGAAGCAGCGCATATGGTTGCAGCCATGTGTCTTTTGACACGGGGCAGCACAGGTAGGACATGGGGTTGTATGCATTTTCAGATACTCCAGTGACGCCTGCTCCTCCTCCGTGATCTCGTCTTTTCTTTCCTTGGGTACGCAATACTTGAATTCACCATGCCACGACTGTCCACAGCGAGTACAGAAAGCAAACCCACAGTCTTCGCAAATAGCAAGCAAATCTTGGTGCGAATCCTTTTCCGTATCGCCCTCTGTGGTGTCCTCTACGTCGGACTCTTCCTCGGATGCTTCGACGAAATCAAGTCCTTCGGGCTTCTTGTGCTTCTTCGACCGAGCTGCGCCCTGACACCATGAGCGAGGGCAGTATACGGTGTTCTTATCCGACTCGAGCTCGTTTTTGTGCTTCAGCATGGCATATCGCATAACCATATCCCGTTCTAGCGGGATTTGCAAGAGCTCGCTAGGACTGATGGAGGTCTTTGCCTTCTTTTTTCTAGTAGAGCCTTTAACAGCATCCTCTCGCTTCTTAGCACAGTTTGGCTCGAGACATTGTATAGAAGCTATGTCGCCTTCCGTAATGGCGTTGTTGTAAAAGTCCCGTAAGCATTGGACGCAAAAGACGTGCCCGCAATCGAGCATCTTGTGACATACGCTCCCCTTTTTAGGATCTAGTTTCTAGTCAGTCGTGTACGAATAGTAACTCGCCTTCTCCTTTAACACCCACCTAAACAGATACCACAATCAAAAGTTTCCTTGTCAAAGGCTCTTTGCTTGGCCTTTATATCATAGTCGAGGATCGCTATCTTGTGCTCCGGACTGACTTCTAAGCGCCCTCCGTCATCAACTAAATCGAATACCTTTTCGGATAGTTGCTGTAGATTATCGATGTATGTAAATATGATTTGATCGCGTCCGATTTCCTCCCACAGGACCACCACGTCGCCTTCGAGTTTGCGCAGAATATCCTCTGACAACCAAGGAGGCGAAGTCGAAATAGCGACTCGCGGCGGCTTCTCCGAGGGGTACCCCCCGGGAAGTTCTATACAGACCCGTAGTGATGGTAGATGTGATAGGGCATGTGATTCTACAGCTGCCACCGCCGGGATTTGGCCTGGAACCGGCTCGACTGGAGGCGCACCTTCGGTGGCAGCTGGGAAGAGTACGGTTACAGGATGTGCTAAGCTCACGGGTAGCTCGATAGAGACCTTAAAGGGGTTATTTTCGTCGACTTGTAGTTCGGGATAGATGGCTGCTATCGTGGATAGCTCAATAGCACGAGCGTCTTCCTCCGCCATCTTGAATTATGGGTCACGTCACCGGTTCGCATAAAGGCGTAAATGGAAGCGGATGTGATTGTTTATGGGCATCTCCATATGTTTGTGTTTCTATGATATAGTTTCTTCTCTTGCCGAGCCAGGCAATCAATCTGGGACTATTTAGGAGCATTCATCGCCAACTGCATCCTCTTTGCGAACTACTGAACTTAAATATCCGAATCTCAGACTCAGGTCTGGACTTAGACCTTATGTTAAAAACTAAGCAAAGGTTCGGAGGCGGCCCAGGCGCAGATGATGTTAGATGTTGTATGCTAAGAGCGGGATTTATATATATATATACATATATATATAAATTGCCACGGCAAAAAGGTTTAGATTTAGAAACGCCAAGGGGACGACAGAATGTAAAATAATAGGTTAGGTTAGTTAGATCTATCGTCTACTTCAGATACTGAGTAATAAGAATAGGATTAGGATTTAATTGTGGCGTCGATATTCTAGAGACGGGTTGACTCAGACGGCGAAAAAGTAGCAGTGGGGCAGAATAGCTAGCTAAAGGACGCTTACAACCGTTATCACTTCCCGCATCCACCTTATCGATAAATCGAAGGTGAGGGGCAGAATGCATGGAATCGTGCAGGCAGGCTGGCAGACTGGCAGGATGCAGTGGCAGAAAAGAAGCAAGTCGGAAGGCGTAACTTTATTATGACACCTGGTATTACAGCAGTCCCAGGCCACATCACAGGAGTTTGGGTTAGCGTATATGTTGTCCAAGGTATTTCTGCCCAACTGGCTGACAGCTGACCGCCTTTCGTCTTTTACTACTTGTTACTACTTGTGTATGTAATGACGAAACTGGGTTTAGATCCCTTGTTTAGATCCCCTGTTTAGTTACCTTGTTTACTGTAGTTACTTCGTTAATCATTAGACCCCGGGTCAATTTCTCGTCGTGACCTTTACATGTAGCATCGTGAAATTTGTATACGTTTAGTTTGGAAGTCTACGTAAGATAAGTTAGCGCTGGACGGCGAACAGACTACCCGAGTCTGGTGGTGTAACCCGATTCTTCGACTTCCTATTCGAAAACGCCCCTCATATTACATTTGCAACTATCCCGACTTATCTCATCGCAATCTTCGTATACCCATTCCAAAATTACTGTGTCGCAAAGCAATGCATTGTTGAGCAATTTACTCAAATAATCGCCCCCCTGTAGCTACCTTAGACCATCCGCACCCCTCCATTCGGCATGTCTGACGACCCGGTGCCATTGGCATCTCTATCGCTTACCCACGTCCACTATGTGAGTCGAGACTTGTCTCGCGACGTCACCTCGAAACTAACCAGATCCTCTCTACTCCGCAGGACCCTTCCGACCCCATATCCTACCTCTGCGCCTGGCTGGCCCTGATCCCCCAGGGGCTCTGTGTCATGTACGCGACGCTTATATGGTCGACCCGCGAGATCGAAATAGCACTTCTATTCGCCGGCCAGCTCGCCTGCGAGGCCATCAACTTCGTCCTCAAGCGGATAATCAAGGAGGAGCGGCCACGTCGCATGAACGGGAAGGGCTACGGAATGCCCAGTAGCCACGCGCAATTCGTGGCTTACTTCGCCGTTTCGATAACGTTGTTTTTGCTGTTCAGACATCAGCCACCGAGTCCTAGGGTCAGGAGACGGAACCACACACCAATGAGCTTAACGGAGAGGGCGGGATGGAGTGCGTTGGGGCTGGGTATGGCGGCTGCTGTCGCGTGGAGCAGAATATATCTTAATTACCATACCGAGAAGCAGGTGGTGGTGGGAGCTGCCGCGGGGGTAGTGAGCGCTGTGGGTTGGTTTATCATCACGACTATAATACGGCGGTCGGGCTGGTTAGCATGGGCGTTAGATACACCCATAGCTAAATTCTTCCGTGTCAGGGATCTTGTCGTGGAAGAAGATCTCTGTCAGGCTGGCTGGGAGAAATGGGACGATAAAGTGACGGCACAAAAAGCTAAACGAAAACATACCTAAGTAAAAATATAGTTCGTCTCAAGTATCTCGAATAAGCTTCTTAAGTTTCTTAAATAGGTTAAATAGAAAGGGTGAAAGTGATTCATCCGTTGAATTTATAAAATGCCTTAGTTATAATCTCAATGTACCTAACTCCTAAAATGCCAAATAGTTACAATAAATTCAAACAACTATATCTGGTGTTCAGGATGTCATCACAACATCCATATCCCTGTTCCCAACCAACTTCATGCTACTCAAGCTGGGCGCGAGGCTATCCATCTCCTGTAGGGTATATTCCACTAGGTAGCTCTCTTCGACTAGCTCTTCCATACGCTTATAATGCCTCTCGGTGTAGACCTTAAGAGCGTTTAAGACTTCTTTCACGCTCTTCTGGCCACGGGCCCCTTTAACGGATAGGTTTGAGAAACGCGACGCTGGATAACTCTTGATAAGCGCCCAGAGAATGCGTTGGGCCATGGGCGCCGTTCGAGCATTGGTATTCCAGTCCCTCAACCTTAACAAAAGCAAAAACAGCTGATCGTCTGAAAGGGATGCTAATACTTCATCGACGGCTTTCAAGCCCGAAAGACTTTCGGGATCCGCCGTCTTCGAATTGACCACTCGTTCGAAGAGGCTTTGAAGCTTACGAGGATGGTTAAGCTGGAGCGCCATTGTTATAGCTTCGCGATACGCTCCTACGTATTCATAATTTTCGAGTTCCTGCTCTTGCTCGATACGCTTTAGAGCTGCCTCGTTGGAGGCAATCTGCGTCTCACTCGACGTATCCTTCCAGAACGTTACTGTTGAGTCACCACTACCAGAAACAATCATGTTCGTCTCGGGATGTACTGCAAGAGCCCAAACCCGGTCTTCATGATTATCCAATGTGCACTCGTTCTCGCCGTTATTGACGTCCCATACTTTGACTAAGCCGTCTCCTCCAGCACTGGCACACAGTATGGGTTTCTTGCCACGCTCTTCGTTTGGCGGGATGTTAAGCCACACTACCTTGAGGACCGTGTTCGAATGGCCTTCAAATGTTCTTAGACATGTATAATCTGTAAGATTCCATAGTTTTACAGTCTTGTCGCCACTTCCCGTGAGTACCACACCTTTCCCAGCAACTGAACCTTGCTCGCCCTGAAGCACGGGTGTACTAGGAGGGGCGAAACTGACGGACCAAACACCTCGCCGGTGGCCTCGAAGGATACCTTGCACCTCCCCCTCTTCTATCGACCATATTTTCACAGTTTTGTCCTGGGAGGCAGAGGCGAATAGGTGCGATGCATGATTAATGTCGATCGCGTTGATGTCCTTGTCGTGGGCCTTTCGTGTATAAGCAGCCCGGATGATCGTTTTTGCACTTTGCTGGGGCTCTTTAGGGACCTCCCATCGTTTTATGGTTTGGTCCGAGGATCCCGTGATTAGGAAAGAAGGCGGGTGGTTTAGAGGATCAGCGTGGGCCTTTGATCCCTCCACAGGTCGGCTTCGAGGTAATGCCACGGCTCCGACTGATTCGGCGTGTCCCGGGAACGTCGCCCAGCAAATATAAGAATTATTCGCCGGATCCACTCGCCATAGCTTTGCGGTGTTGTCTTTTGCGCCGGTAGCGACCCAGTGCCCAGACCAGTCAACATCAAGCGATATAATAATATCTTCGTGGCCCTTTAGGAGGGCAATATCTTGCCCGAAATACTCGGACGACACTATAGCTTTTGATCCGGGTTTCGGCTCAGTTACCGAGACTATCCGGATATCTTCAGAGTTTGTTGCTAAAGCCATCGCAGAATGGTCCGGAAGCAGATATCTCAAGTCTATGATATCGTCATGGGTACCCGAAATTCGGCGAAACGGTTCGGGAGGCGGAAGTTGAGATTGCTTTTGGACGTCGGAGGGGATATTGTATAGGGATAAAGTGTGGTCGACCTGTACACAGACCACAAACGGGAACTCTGGCCGATAAATAGCACCTACAAAAGCTTCAATCTCAGACTTGGGTGTTTGCTCTTTTGTGAGCTCCCGCCCGGTTTCCGTATCCCAAAAGCGCAAGCACCCATTCGACCCGGCTGTATAAGTGAGCTGGCCATCACCGATAAACCCGGCCGCCTCGACGAGCTCGAAACACGGAACAACCTTTCGCACTTTCCAGGACCTAGTATCCCACCATCTGATCGTTTTGTCTCTGCCGGCAGTCACCAGGACATTTTGAGAGGGAGAGTAATCTAAGCCTTGAACGTCCGAAACATGCGATTCGAGATTTGCGACAACGCTCCTCTTGTGTAAATTCCATACACGAACTTTCCCATCTTGACTTCCCGAAGCCAGTCGAAACTTTGCCGTGGAACTCGCGTCATTTCGATCATCTTCGGTTGTACCCTTTGCCTTTTTCTTTTTTCCTGTCTCCTTCGAATCGTTTTCCAGAGCGTTCGTCGAGCCCGCGGCAAGTTCGAAAAAATGAAGGGCAGATACAAGCACACTTGGACCTCGGAAAGTGTGCGTAACATAGCCGCCGTTTATATCCCAGACTTTAATAGAGCCGTCGGTTCCTCCAGTCGCTAAAAGGGTACTAGTTCTATCGACTGCGAGAACGACGACGGGAGTCGAGTGGGGTTTCAGCGTTCGCACCAATTGGGCTTCTACCGAGTCGCTCGAGGCTTTAAGGGTATAAATGCGCATGGATAATGAACGGGAGCATATAATGAGGTGGGATCCCGAAGGGGTTACTGCATTCCAATGAGCCAAGGTGAGTTTTGAAGTCGAAGGGTATCCATGCTACTTACGAGTCAAAGTAGATATTAATTCTCCATCCTATAGAATAAAAGTTAGTATTAATTAACTTGGGTAGATAGTTTATAGTCTATTACCGACCCCTTCTACTGTCGTGATGTGTTTTCCGGTCTTGATGTCGGTCAAGACGGCATCTTCGCCGAGAGTCGTTGCGAGGATTCGCGCGCCATTCTCCAATGCGACAGCGCCACCTGTAAAAATGGGACGTATTACTTCGCTGGCTTCGAAGGTTGTCTTGAAAGGCGCTTTATTCGCCATTTCGAAGCTGCGCAAGCATATAAGTAAGTTGGGTTAGGTAGGTAGGTAAGAGGTAGGTACTTTCTATTTTGCTGGTGGGATACTCAGGAAATTTTTATGACGGCGACCGATATCGATAAGAATTTCTCGATGCAAGTAATCTACCCCTAGCACCTTAGCTGCTTCCAAGGTAACCTAGTACATAAGTACTACTGTAGTAGGTACGGTACCTACCTACAGTACCTAGGTACCTACCTAGGTATAAGGTGCGTAGCGGCCAATTGCTTCCCTGATATTGAATAGGTAGGTACCTACCTATCTTTTTCAGGTCACATCTCACCCATCAACCCAGCGTCTTCACCTTCCACAACTTTACCATCGATGTATATTAGTTCTTCTTTTCTCAAAAACTTAAGAGATACATACCTACCTTTCTGGATCCTAGATACTAGATCCCAGATCCACCAAGAATAAAATTTCTACTTAACCCATGTGTCGACCAAGTCTTATTTCGTAATGGGGCGGCTCGAACCCTTAACATCCCTAGCACTAGTACGCGCCCATTCAAATAAAAAATCTCGCCGTGAGAAGCTTATAAAATCGACAGGGTAGATCTCCTTACGATGATGTTGTCCCCGGGGAGGGAGAGGTAGACCCTCATGAGCCCGAAAAACAATACGACGCTACGGGGCGTATTGTTAATGCTCAGACGAAGAAGATCATCAAGGATATCATCCGCGCTCACAATGAAGTAATGCTCGTCATCGGTGTTGCCGAGCCTGAGAATGGTGGCCTTACCGCAGCCGAACTAGAAGTCACAAAACAGTATCAGGAATATGAGAATGATACAGGACGGACGTTGTATCAAGTTGGCAGTACTCTCGGTATATTGTGCACTTGGGGTGTCCTCAATATCCGACGACGCATTCTGGTAAGTCAAAATATCTATATTTATAAACTTTTGATTCTCTTCAAACTCACCAACTTTTTTAATAGGTGTATAAAACACACGCTGATGTCTCCTTCATTCGTATGATGCAAACCGAGTTCAGGAATCATTCCATTTTGCCATTGTATTTCGCAGGTTATCCATGTCACCTGGTCATGCACGCGTTGCGGTTGACTTCTAGGTATATGAGAGTATTCACGAGTAGAGGGAAGAACCCTTGGTGAGTTTGGTGTCTTAGTTAAGTGTGGTGTATATGTGAAAGCTGACGTTTCAAGGCTTCACGGTGCTATCGAATACATCAAATTTCATTTACACCTATACCTCACAATGCAACGTCTAGACTTGATACCCGCATCCCAGTTGCTTCCAGGTCCCAAGTTCTTTATACCCTTTTCCAGCTCGTCCCCATTAGTGGCGCCGCCTCCGCCCAAATCGTTTAACATCTCCAGTGTTTCTTCCTGGGCCGGCCAATTGGTTATGGGCCTGGCACCTTATGCCACATTTTACGTTTGTGGCTTTGTCTGGCAGTCGGTATGCGCTACGTTAAGAATATTGATACGAAGACGTCTACCACGACCTACAACGAGTCCTCCCCCGCATAGTCGAGGCTCGGGTTCCACTAGCACGAGTCACAGGCGAGCCGTCCCGGAATCACCGACGTTAGGAGCAGCCGATAGGGATACCAGAACCCAGAACCCAGAAGCTGATACTGCGACTTCGTTGGCCGTAGATGTCCAATCTAATGGTGAAACGGTTCCAGTCGGCTCGATCAGGAGGCAAAGCACATTTTCTAATAGAGGTGGAGAAGATTACGGAACCGACGAAGAAGACTCTGAATTGGTTAACCCTACACTCATTAGCTTTGACGTGGATACTAGTGAATCTACGGAACCGCCTACAGGGATTTGGTCGGCCGAGCTGCGGCCGAGTCTTCCAGGAGACTCCCGTCAACAACCCAAAGAAACACCTCGTTATATCGTAAACCCTCTTACCAATCTGCCAGCCTTGCTAGCATCGGATATACTTGCCAACTTCATCACAAACACCCTTTTTATACCTATAGATACGCATGCATTCCCGATTATAGCACGGGCGCTTGCACGTGGAAGAGGCTTCCCTGATGAGGGTATGTATGCCAGGGGCTTCCTAGGGGGTCTGACATGGCGTGGAGTCCTCAATATCATACAGCTAGATGTGCTTAAGCTTCTAATATCAGGTGAGATTTGGGCGATTACTACTGTGGTATCTCAATGGCTACACGTTACGGAGGACGAATGGAGGGAAATACGCAAGGAGGATGACCAAGAATGAGCGGGTTTACGTTAAGGGTTCACTTAACGCACACGAGGTTATTATTTACTGAAAATACTTCGGGTGAAAAATCGGCGTCAAAGTCGGTAAAGAGTTCTAAAACGATCTATGTGCTAGCCGCGGCTAAGCCCGTGGTTATGACGCCTGTACGGGTGACTAGGTACCTAGGTAAAATCAGGCATTCTATCGTTTGAATAATTTCATGTTACTAGCATCACCAGGGGTAAAATAGGAATTGAGTGTACACAATCAGCACTTCGCATATAATTATACACAATGTTTATCCAAGCGGACTGCTACGGTAGCACTTCATAAGAGTGCAATATTACGCGATACTGGAATCCAAATAGCCACGGTAATGCATCGCAAAATGGAACGTATCGTGAGGCCCTTTAGCCATCTCCGATGGATATCAAGCTTTATGCAGGACGATCTCCAGTAAATTTAATCTAATTACCAGCAGTACAACTTCAAGCCGGGGGGGGAGGATACTTTAACTCACCAAGCCATATCGAAAAATTGCCCCTTTCTTTTCGGTGTCGAGTCCCAGCGTGAAGATGAGTGGATATTTACCCCATATTTATATATTCCAAGGGGTTTTCTGTAACAATTCGGAATGCTGTCAAAAAAGGTGCCTAATATAGTAATTCATATAATAAAGGATTTTTACATAATAATACCTGAAATAAAATATTTGATTTTCTTGAATTATAGGATATGATTTGATTGAAGTATGACAATAGGAAGGTGAGTTGTGTGGTAAGAGAATCGGTACATATTTTGACGCGATTCTGCAACTCTGATGCCTGTGGAAGGCCCAGGTTTAACATTGGACCGTTTAAAAGCTTTCGTTATTCACATTTATGCTTGCGAGTTTCATTCATGCTCGCAGAAACGCCTTCTGCGCAAGTGGTTTAACAAGGCGACGTTGATCTTGACGATGTTTGTGAAACGGCGATTACTGAGCTCCGGGGGTTCCGGCGTATCAAACAGCCGCTCCTGCTCCCCCTTTCGACCTATGCATAGCCGGACGAAGATCCAGAAAGAGCTGTAGGGCCTGAGTCATCTCCTTGGTTATTCCCGGTTACAGATCTGCAGCCCGGTAATGGCTCGGGATCCCGCTTTTTCCCAACTCGCCGAGTCTCGGCCTCACAGACCCGTAGGACAATACGCCGGCGGGGTCCCGTCGGAGAATAGCGGAGTCTGGTTTCTTACATCTCTATGCCCTACCGCAAGTTACTGGTGTCGCACAAGTGATATTCATTTGAGATTTCGACTCCTTTCAACCGTAGCCGTGAAGCGGTATGAAGGCTCTACTTATATGTCTCGGGTTGGGAACCTTGCAATAACCTTGCAATAACCCCCGCTATAAGCTCACCCCACTATCAGCTTCATAATTTCTTTTTATAAATCATATAATCATATAAATACATGTTACAAGCTGTACTTCCCCAGATTTTCATTCTTTATATGATGTATCGGTTTGGAGGCAAACTACAAGGAACCTACTCTTGGCACATCAACCATTACGCCGCCTTAAGTGTAGCTCCCATTGGGTACAGTCGGAATCGATCCTGGCAACTCGCTAGTACGTAATCTATATGGTAACGCCCGCCCCAATAACTACGAAATTTCTTTCTAATAAGTCTAATGCCTACTTTCTTTAATAGTCGTAAGTAATCGAAATCGGCGATCAGCGGTAACTAAACGAGAAATGCAGTTTTTCTCTTTTTTCTTTTTTATAGAAAAACAAAGACGAGGGGAGATGGATTGCTTCCGAGACGTCAGCACGCAGTCTTCAAGGTCTAGATGCTCCAAGGACCATCACAATCCAGCATGGGGTGGCGTGATTTCCTGGGTATTTGCGTCGAACTGAGAAGGATTCAATGCGGGATACCAATTTAAGGCATCCGTTAGGATTATGATAATTCTGGGAAGGATGAGAGTTCAATTGCAGACATAACAACCTGACAATTCCTTGGACAAGAGACAAACATACTTTCGAAGTGCTTTAGACCTACGTAGCTAGCTGTTAGATCGGGCGAGAGGGAGACTTTCACATGAATCTTGCGGGGCCCCAGAGTCAAGACCGACTAAACCAAACCCTTGGAGTTGGCAAATGAGGGCGTGAGCTCGACTAGAGCGTTCTTGGGATTAGCTTTAACCCTATTGCCATGCGATGCGGAGTAATCTAACCTTAGGCGGCTACTGTAGATCACCCCATGATTTCGATGTTTGAAAGAGGCTCCTTAGATGAAGTGGCGATTGCTCCGATTCCCCGGGCCTCCTGATTCATAGTCTTTAGGTAGTGTGAGGGGAAGATGTTGAGAACATGAAGACGAAAATATACCACCATATCAACGAATACTAGGCTTGGGTACCTAGCCAAGGATCGACGAATTGATACTCTACCTCTCCCGACGGAGGATCATATGAAGTTGGAATGTTTCTATCGTCTACGGTCTTCTCCGCATTTAAAAATATGTCGTTGGCTTCGTTAAATAATACCTAAAGCAAGGGTACCAAGACTACTAACCTAGTGGGACTGACTACCTACCTATGTATACTATTTGCTAAACTTGAAAATACGTTGGGGCCGTAAAGATCTAAATACGAGGGGAGACTAGTATACTATGTTGTCCCGGATCGTTGTATAGTGTTGTCGGATACCGTGTTGACCCGTATATTTCGTACCCGTCCGGTCTGTCGGCGGCGCATCAACGAAGCGGTAGCCAAGTAGCTATTACTCACATCCATGTTCCAGCCCGGAGGCGATTCAGCTTGGCATGGGATAACCTGAAAGGACGATAAGATCTCGATCTTTTAGGGGCCCCTCTTGGTCTTTGTCACAACAACTGTATAATTAGTGAGTAACTCGATTGGCATTATTGTAGTTATCAGGAGATTATGCCGTCAATATTATACTCTACAGCGGCCAACATGTTGAAAAGTAAAAGCGCCATTAGTCCGACTGGTGAACTGGATAAAGCGGAACGGCGTGGGGCTGAGTAAGAGATGTGGAGACCTCTGGAGGACCTATTCCTGATATGCACCCGCTTAGTATGTACCAAAATGGAGACTAAACAGGGTTACGTAATGTGAGGCTAATGGTGAATACATAGTAAACCTGGTATGATCGGAGTACGTACCTAGGTACCTACCTATCGTAGTATGGTCGTATTGCGTGTGGCCCTAGGTCGCAAGTCCACTTCTTTTTCTATGCTGCAGGTGCTAAATCGTTCTAATTCATTGGGGACATATTTGACCCGCTTTCGCAGTTACATTTTATGCCGACTTTTAAGTCTTTCAGAGTTACATTTTAAGTACGAAGCTACCTTCGATAAGGTACTGGAAGCTCCGGCTTTTGGCTGTGTTTGGTTGCTTTTTGGGTTGTGTCACCCTGCCGCAACAAATCCAAAGACAGATCGTGACCTTACAGAAATTTCATCGTTGATACGTCACATTCCTACCACACATCCCTTTAATCCATCATTTGCTTCTCTACCTTCCATGTACACTTCATATCGTACATATTGTACAACCATCTGCGATTACATGTCTCAATCTAAAAAGGGAATTTGCATAATGTCAAAAACCAACCAATACTACTATTCAGATTTCTAAACTCGTCTCCGAACACGGTAGGACGGTTATTTGGGTTATTTGGGTTATTTGGGTTATGTGGGTTATATTCTGTATTTTGATCATTTTGATGTTTTGTCCCCCCCAAAATTCTAGAATTTCGACCGGTTTCTCCCGCTAGTCGAAGCCGAAGCTGGAACCCCAGCCGCTAAAGGGCAAATATGTACACATGGCAGATGGGCTTTAAATTTTAGTTAATGCTATTAGAACGTTTTCTAATGAATACAATCTTATAGGACACCAGGCCCACTTGGCCTAGGGTTGGCCGCGTGCAGCATCGATGATGACAGAACGAAAAAGTTTAGTGTTAAAATGTTGTTAATGTAAGCTAGGTAGTATATGTACACCGCGCGACGGTGACGGTGACGGGGTCGACACCGATAGTACCCCTGAAATATCTGCATTAGTTTATTTACACCAGGTAGGTTGGGTAAGTGGAATTTTTTTCTTGTGCTATCCTGGTATCTCCCGCCTAGGTTCCTGCAAGCTGGTGTGGTTGTTACGATGTTCATAATACTTTATCTACTCTTGCGGCTTGAGGCTTGCATTTTACATACTGCAAACTTACGGAATGTTAAAATGCATGTGTACGACCATCTCTCATGATAGGCGGGATTATATCGGACAGCCCTGGGACCACACGGATCTTTCGTAGGTCGGGCGAACGGCCCTCGATCGTGTCTGTTTCCTATGTCGTACATGTCAGGCTTTCATTAATGACAGGGATGTGTGGTTTTTTATTTCAGATGCTAATTGGGAGGAGTATTATCCCTTTTTTCGAATCCGACTAAAATTGTGATATGTGCGATGGATCTATTCCCTTACGCCCTCGCGAGTGTTTGAGCCAGTCTCTTCACCCACTTACACGTCAACGTTGAGATTTACTGTCGAGTTGTTTGCATGTAAACGTCTCGATCTGCCCGTTAACAGTTGCCCAATGGGCGAAAAGCTATCAGCGTTATCTGACCTTGATGGACATTAATTCCATAGAAATGGCTTTCCTTCTTCCCCGCTAAGCTGACTCGAGGTCGTGACCAGCTAAGCCGTCTTCAGACGAGGAAGCCAAGCAACGTGATGCAATAGACAATCGCAAGAGAACCGGCGACTTGGTATTATCATAGTATGTATCGATGATTGGTTACTCCGCAGATTCCAAGACTAAATGCCTTAGGCCAATGAGACTCGGGCACGGAGCTTTTTCACTTTTTCACGTTTTTACGATCATGATCCTAAAGGCCAAGGCTGGGGTTATACGGAAAAGAATCGGAAAGGGTATCAACTCCCCAGACTCCATACGGTAAGATTGCCATAAGCCAGCTAGTTGTTAGGTACCGTAAACGCATAGTGCTGGGTATAGTGCTGGGTATAGTGCTGGGTATGATGTAGGTATTGCTTGGTTTGGTAGTCAGTAGGTAGTCAACAAATCAGATTCCTTCTGGCTGGTCCTGTTAAGCCAGGCTATTGCTGCTTAGAGGATCGTGAAAGGTCACAAGGATAACGAGGCTACGCCTTACCAATTTGCTTCAGATGTGGGCATGTGAGAAGCCCGTTTTATCGTTCTAACGTTAGTCTCACGAAAGCGTTCCTTGCCAAAGCCAATGATAGGAGACGCACGCGAACACTTATTATGGAGACTGTAAAGTTAGGTTTTCACCAGGATTGCATGCAGGATATTAGACCCCCGAATTACAATTGTGAGCCCCCATCGGGAATCTGGTGGAGCGGCGACTTTTCCCAGAGAGGCATCCATTCATGACCGGTGGTACTATAGTAGGTCTGGTAGGTCTGGTAGGTCCGGTAGGTCTGGTAGTTTGGTAGTATTGTATTCTTGTATTTCCGTAGTACTCTGGGTACTCTCGCAGTGACAATGGAATATACATAATACCATGAATCCCCCCACCAAAATATCCACCTCCACACAATCCCGTCCTATCCACCCGTCCTTTTCTTTCTCCTTGTTAATTCTAAAATTTCCTAAATTCCCAAACCTCTCATGCTGTCGAGAATCCTAGAGTCCCGTTTACTAGTTGTCGTTCGGTGCGGAAGTCTGAGGCGGGAGAGAGAGTCCTCTCCCTTGTAATCTCGTCGCCGTCAATATCGATTATCAGATACGGCTTTACGGCTTACGCCTATACTTACAAGCACCCATCCTACCTCGTGACCTATTACGTTCCAAGACGCCTTCATAACTTATCATACACCGAAATTGGTCTGAAACATCTAGGATACTTCGGATCTTCCAGAAACCAGTTTCTCTTTTACTTGTTACCAGCAAGCAACGCTCACGACTTTTCACCTCGTTGGCAAAAAGGGTCTACAAGATGGCGATAGGAGACTTACAACCGGTCCGTTCACCCGAGCAGCAAACCGACGAATCGGGAAACATCACCATGACCGACCGTCCATCACCAGTACCGGAGGACAAAGAAACCTCACCGGATTCGAACGGTCAGTCAAAAAAGCGATCTGCGTCGACTTCAGAAACCAATGGCTCGGGAAAGGTTACCAAGCGGAGAGCGGCGAGGGCCTGCATCAGCTGTAGGAGCCGAAAAGTTAGGTGTGATGTGGTTGAAGGTGCTCCATGCGGTAATTGCAGATGGGACAATGTTGAATGCATCGTACAAGAGAGTCGCCGTAGGAGGTGAGTTGTCATATTTCCCCCTATTTCCTATTTTCACGAATTGCAAAATCATACTCCAATTCATGTCCGACTTCATGTTTCTAATGAAACTCATGTCGTTTCCATCTCATTATTCGATCCTCATTGCGTCATTCCCCAATTCCTGTCTTATTTTTTTCAGCTCCAAAAAGCCCCCAAAACCACGTTTCTCCTTTTTGGTGCGGCGAAGCTTACGGATCCCTGTCTTTTTCTTTGTGTACTACAGAAAGAACCTTTTTCATTCGACTTCATCAGCAGCCTCTCATAGCGGCGCTGCCCCGCAGGCTGCCGAGGCACAGTTAAGAGCGAAGCCCGCAAACCCAGTCGCAATCGCTTCGGCTGCAGCTCCGTTGCATGCCTCTAACGAAGCAACTCAACCTTCAACGTCTGGCAATGATGTAACTACTTCAGGGGGGATTTTGGATAGCGGCTTGGAGAGTCACGTTCCTCATTTGCTATGTAAGTCATGAGCGTGGGCCTCCGGATTTTCACATGCAAATATGCAAAAATGCGTCAACTCATCAGCAAGGTGTCAAGCCTTGTGGAACGCAGTAAGCATCCTCTAGTTGATCACGAGGACTGACATGTGCTTTTAGATCAACGATCAGGTTTACGGCCTGACCCGGTATTGATATCTACCCTCCAGGCTAGCAATAATGGATCAAGGTACCCCAGCATTTGGCCGAATCCAAACACATGTCAGAACTCAAATTCGGTTACCGGAACGGGGGCTTTGAGGACCGCACAGTTCCTCAACTCCCTCGAAGAGCCCGATGCATCCTCGCAATTACCTGCCTTCATCCGACCACTACCGGCCAAGATTGCCCCTGAAGATGTGACTTACCTTCACACCAAAGGAGCCCTAACTCTTCCAAGCCTTAGCCTTCAGAATGCACTACTTACCGCATACGTCGAGTATGTTCATCCTTACATGCCTCTCGTCGAGTTGCATGATTTCCTAGGCATGATCAATTCTCGGGATGGCCTATACGGTCAGATCAGCTTGTTCTTATACCAGTCCGTCATGTTCGCAGCCACTGCCTTCGTCGATGTGAAGTACCTGAAGGATGCGGGCTATGTCAGCAGGAAGGCTGCTCGGAGGGAGTTCTTTTATAAGGCTAGGGTAAGATTACCATTTGTGAATCCCTTGCTCAGCTATTAACATATTTAGCTTTTATACGATTTCGATTACGAGAGCGACCGCCTCATACTCGTACAAGGACTTCTATTGATGACGTATTGGTACGAGACGCCGGACGACCAAAAGGATACATGGCATTGGATGGGCGTTGCCATCTCCCTGGCGCACACTATCGGCCTACACCGGAACCCGGCTAACACGAACATGACACCGAGGAAACAGAAATTGTGGAAACGGATTTGGTGGTCGTGTTTTATGCGGGATAGGCTGATCGCCCTAGGCATGCGACGACCGACGCGGATAAAGGACGAGGACTTTGATGTTCCAATGCTAGATGAACAAGATTTCGAGATTGAACCGCTCGCAGACGAAGTTCAAATTATTGGCCCAGAGTGTACTTTGATGCGCGACGTTATGATGCAACAAGAGCTCGCCTTGATGTGCATTGCAAAGGCAAAGCTTTGTCTTTGCATTAGCCACATGTTAAAGGCGCAATACTCTGTCCTCATCAGGGATAAATCGAGGGCGGAGAATACCACAAACAGCACGATGATGCTATTCCCTAATAAGCAACTCGATAATGTTGAGGGCGTTAATTCTTGCGATCTGGAGCTCCTTGCGTGGGTACAATCACTACCGGTTTGCTGCCAGTACAGACCCTTGTCGGCGCTAGATCTGAAAAATGGTCGCGCGACGGTCGCTGTGCAGCGTAATCTGTTACACATGGTGTATTACACGACGATATCGGCTCTTCACCGACCACAATTCCTCCCGTCATCGCCTACGCATGCACCCCAAACATCAGCCCAAGCCCAGGAGATCTCCCGGACCAGGGTCCGTGAGGCTGCAGCGCAAATCACTCGCATGGTTACTGATTTGCATACCTTGCGACTTGAGAAGTACCTCCCGACTACCGGCGTCACGGTAATTCTCCCTGCCATGATCATCCACCTATTAGAGATGAAGAATCCGCTACCGCAGCCTCGTGATGTGGCCATGCGAGGTTTCAAGCAGTGCATGAAGGTGATGGAGAAGTTACGTGACATATATTCGGCCGCGGACTACGCGGTCGCGTTTCTAGACGCAGCGCTACGAAAAGCGGCCATCGATTTGCAAGTAGCGCAGAATCAAGCGTACGCCAACGGTGTTATGGGGACAACCACAATCAAAACGCCCCTGGCGCAATTCACGACCCCGGCTACTGCGTCGGTAATCGAGAACATGACCACGCCGCCGCCAGAGAACGCACCGTATGCGACGTCCCAGGAAGCTAGCTTGTTCACGAAACCTGCGCCTCAACCGTTCGTGCCGCCTACGGATCTGATCACAACGACGGTCCACTCGCCCCCACATACAGAAAAGGACGTGCTGACCCCTAGCGCCAGCGGATCCTCGGACGGGCACGCTGCGCCCATGGACTTAGAAATGGACTTCGACAGCTTGGATAATCACGACGAATTCGACTGGAACGCGCTTACGGGCACCAACTTCGACTTCGACCAGTGGCTACAGTTCCCGGGCGAAGGCATGTGTAATACGCGCGCGGGTGGGGCGGGCGCCGGCCTCGTCACGATGAGCGATATAGACGGCTCGGCAAACTTCAATCTCGGCTTCGAGAGTGCCGGGTAGGGCGTCGTTTCGTAGAAGGATACTTTTTACATCCATCACACATCTAATGAACGCGATGATGAATTTTTTGACGTCTTGAGTCATGACGACGACGAAAGGCTTTGCTTACTCGTTGGATTATTGATGGCGTTACGGGTTTTCAATAATACCGTCTTGCTTTATATAGATATGGGCATGCATACCTAGGTAATTCCATGGAATGGGCGTTGGATAGGTACGTGGGGGGGTTCAAAAGTTCTACCTGGTTTTAGGGGAGCTGTATATAGTGTAGTGTTTTTGTTTTTTCTTTCCTGCCTTTTTTTTCGGTTTTCTATACCCGTGACGAGTATGGAATTGAAGAAGAAGCGGGGAGGAGTGAATTTTCACTTGAAGGTAGACTTTGGGGCGGGCTCGATACAATGACTAGGTAGTTGAAATGAATATATTGATATGTCTTCTTATGCTTTTTCCCTAGCCCGAACCGTAAATCATGACATGACTCGTCATATGTGGCAACCCGTCTATGTACGCCGAACATATATATTAAGTCTGTAGTGTAACAAAGAGTCAAGAAGGAGGGTGTGCTGAGGTAGAACCCTGTCGCTAGTCGTTGAGGAGGCTCATAATTAAATTGGCCTAGCTTGCGGTGTGGCTCTCCAGATGGACAAGGTAGTCCGCTGCACAACATTCTTTTCCCTGCGGCGAAAAAGAAAAAAAGGAAAAAAAAAACAAAAGCTACGAGATCCGAATATGATATTCAAGATGAGCGGGCATCGCGTAGTTTGACATGCGTACCACAACGAAGACGCTTGCGCATAGATGTGACTATAGGATTATACTTCAACTCCATACGCGTATGTCTATCACTCGAGAACAGAAATAATTAAATCGACTCTAATAGGCTATGAAAGAGAGGCCTCGGTGCGTTCGTGTAAGCCTGTAGGCCGTGGTGTATTGTAAGTACTACGTACTGTGTGATCTTTATTTGATAGGAGATTATCTTGTCAGATGTCTCGGCGTACCTCATTTCAAGGTGGGATTAAATGAGTGGTGGACAAGGATTAACCAGGGCTAACAAGGGTAAGCCTAGAACAAGGGTCTAATACACTATTCAGGTACCAACTTATGTATCGAGCAAGGTCGTAAAATTGACTAGATTGACTTAAACAATCTAAATTATACTTGGTCCCAGCTTCTTTTCAATGAGTTTAATGAGTTTAATGAGTTTTTTAGCGCTTTAAAGCTAATAATGGTTGCCCGGGCGGCTCGCCGTTCCCACATTTTCTATTGATAGCCAAGAAGTACCTGAATCTGGTCCTGGTAAGTGGTGCTAGACGTGGTTGCCCACATGAAACTCGTCCAATTGGGGATGGCGCTGTACTTCCCGCCTGTACTTCCGCGCAGCTTGTAGGTACTTCGTAATTCTTTTCGCATTCGACCTCTTCTCCAAACTTCTTGTAATCATACTTACCTTTTTGCCTTACATACGCACAATTTCTTTCATTCGCTTCTCTTTTCGTGTTTTTTTTCTTTTCCCTTTTCAACCTAACTCGTACATTGAGCCGTTGTTTTACTTCCTTGTTATATTTTCATATTTAAAGTAAATGTGCATTACTGCATCTCTGCGTAATCTCGCCGCTCCTTTGAACACGTCGCATACCCACCTGTCGCGCATGTCACCAATCGCGATCTGCCTAACCTAGGTCTATCCGAGACCAATCCACCTTAGCTACGTTGCTTGATATCTACCTGCGGGTAGCCGAAGAAGCTAAAAACTTTCCCTTTCGAAAACCTTGGAACCTGCCGGTTGTCTGGAATCGCAGTGACCGGTCCCAGGTATTTCCCCTACTTTGTTTTACGAAGAAGGAGCTTACGGGAAGGCGGCAAGGTAGAACAAGGTATAAGGTGTTTGAGTCGGGTGTAAAATTCGGCAGGAAGAGGGCGATGAAAGTTTGCAAACGATAAACCCAAAATTACCAACGCCTCCTCGTCATGGAGGACCGGATTTAAATTTTCTTCGCATCTACGCCTATCCGTGTCGACAGGTCATATTTGAGCTGGAAATGCCGGTTCAGAAAGTTACACCGCGCACAGAATTCCGGATACTAACTTGCAGCAATTAAACATGGCCGAACAGCGTGTTTTTACGCCTTCTGGCACACGGGGCGCCGTTCGACGACATTTTCGTTCGAGCTCCCAGTCGCAATCGCATTCGCCAACCCACAATTCCTATCGTCCTAGCGACGACTTGCTTTCTCAACTTACACCCCTTTCGGCAGTCGATGCCCTTCGATTCCCTACGGGAGCTCTAAAATCATGTATGGACAGAGCTTCTGCCTCCGAGCAAGCCTTTGCGATGACAACGGCGACCGCCTCCCAGAAAATACGCATGTGGTATGATGAACTCTCAAGCTGGCCTTGGCCTCAAGATAACTCTTCCGCTGGGTTCAAGATGCCCTCCGGTAAGAGAAGAGAGCCATCCGATCCGCAGACACCGGGAGACGACAGTAACGAGGAGTTGGCAGAAACTGGTCTACTTTTTGACGGAAGTTATTTTGGTAGTCTGCCCGCCGCCGACGTAGATCGATACGAAAAACGTATTGAGAAGATACAACGGGAGTTGGACGACTTAGATTTGGAGGATATTAAGAAACAAGTTTTACATAATCATATCCTACCGCTTTCACGTCCCGGAACCCCCCTTTTCGAAGGCGACCGCTCTCTTACCTCCACTCTTATGTTCTCTAAGATGGAAGATCTGA
Source organism: Daldinia sp. FL1419 (assembly GCA_025201765.1). Classification (NCBI taxonomy): domain Eukaryota; kingdom Fungi; phylum Ascomycota; class Sordariomycetes; order Xylariales; family Hypoxylaceae; genus Daldinia; species Daldinia sp. FL1419. Next base: position 135,635 of record MU623361.1, read on the forward strand.
CTGCAGTTGTTACCGCGATTATTGTCCAAGCCCTTCCTTGCCTATCCAGACTGGCAAGACTATTGAGTATGTGGGCTGTACGATTTGTCGTTCTGCGAAAAGTACCTTCCTTGCATTTTATGATGGCGGATGCCAAAATGGCCCTGCGTTCGGGCTGGAGTGCCATCGAGTCTGCCGAATTTGGCCTTACAAGTTCTACTGGACCCGATGACGTGAAGAAGAAACCTCGGCGACTCACTAGGAATGAATTTGAGATTATCAAGGGCGTCATACAGAAGAAAATAATGAAGCCTGGCCAAGTCCTGGACTCTATGCTCGACTCCCTAGAAGGATCAACAGATACCTTACCAGATGAGTGGCTAGATCGCATGGAAGCAATCGAGAAAGACTATTCCTCATGGGAAGCTACTGCCGAGCGAAAGGTTCGGGAGAACGAGGCATCTCCGGTGCATGGGTCACGCGTAGAACCGGAAACCCCTAGACCGAAAATCAAGGTCCACGGTCCAAGCCCAACTAGGGAAGAATCTGATGTCGGCCAATTCGCCTCGCCCCCGATGCCGTTCGATCCCTCTCCAGCAATTAGAGGTATACGAAGACCGAGTCTTCCCAACCCCCAGCCTTCGAGAAGAAGATCTACAATTTCTTCCCGAAAGGAAGGGGGGGTTAGACTTTTGACCGAGGAGCGTAGTAAAATCATTCGAAGATCGGCTTCACAAAACTTCGTCCCAACGAGGCCTGGAACCGGAAGTATGACCAGGGGATCAACCTTTAGCTACGATGGTACTCACGAAGGACGACCTCCAAGGTTCGGACCGGCGACCTCTAAGTCTACTGGTGTGTTGCCCAACGCAGCACGTCTTCCTCAAAACAAACAATCGAGAATTCAGGCACAAGATAAATCCAAAAACAGGCGTGGAACTGGAAGCGGTCAAAGCGGCCCTGTCTTGAACGAAGTTAACCGCAACATCATTCGCAGCCGCCCCCAGGAACCTAACAAGCCCAACGCGACCCCTGAAGGCGGAGCGACTTTGCTCGACGACGACGATCCTGATCTCTTGGAGCCTTCAGTTTTAGAGGCGGTGGACGAGGAGCGAGAAGAGCCGGAATTGCCCCCAGCCCGGTTTAGCGACCGGAGGGGTAGTATAGGATCCATCGCTTCTACTGTCATACATGATCCCCTTGATGGTGGTGTCTATCTAGGCCACTCCGATAATGGATCCTTCAGAGAGGGATCAATGGAGCCAGATCTACCCCGTTTACCGGATCCTGACGAGCCGTTCTCGAGTGATGGCATTAGCCCACCTAGCTCGCCGCCTTTGCGGTATAAGACTCGGTCTACCTCTGTTACTTTTAAGGATATTCCTGAGGTCGCTCACTTGCCACATGCTAGTAGTACGCCACCTCGGAGCCCCATCGAAGATGAAGGCTTGTTCGAATATGACAATCAGCCTGACAGTCCAGATTATATGAGCACAATCAGCTCTCAAAGCGAGGATGAACATCTTAACCATCAGATTGGCAAGCTCCTTCAGAATATGCCAGGTAAATTCAGTCTTAAGAAGACGCCTGGTGTAAATTTGAACCCGCCCGACTTTCAATACCCCTCACGGCCCAAGCCCAAAACGTCAGACGGTACACGACGTAGCCAGTCGGCATTATCCTCGCGCACTAGAACACCATCCTTCTCGCGGAGTGCAACTCCTTCGTTCATGTTAACTCCAGCGAAAGAAGTTCGCCCAAGATCAAAGAGTAGCCAAGGAATTAGGGTTTACCACTTATCACGATCTACTGGCGAGCCTCCACTCAAGTTGCTAATCCGCAGTGTCGGAGAAAACGGAGAAAGAGTTATGGTTCGAATTGGTGGTGGCTGGGCTGATCTGGGTGAATATCTTCGGGAATACGCGTTACATCACGGTTCCCGATCCAGAGGCGAAGGCAAAGTAGATATCAAAGATCTACCAGCCGCGCCACCTGCCACAGGCTCAAGCCCAACAAGCCGACCCAGTTCTGCTATGGGTTCCCCGGTCTCGCCCCTTGCAATTCGTAAAACTAGAAGGAGTGTGGGTTCCGAAGGGGCTCCAGTGAAGTTCCCAACCGCACCATTCGCCAGTCTTCCGAAAGATACGGAGACACCGATTTCGGAGGTATCAAATAGGTCACGCGCCTCGTCGCATTTGGATTGGGATGAGGAGGATAGTGCTCTAGGTCTGGCGGGTCCGAAGGGAAGACGGGTAGATATGAGTGATGAAAGCCGAGCTTGGGTCGAGAGTGTGAAGGAGAAGGTCCGCATCGCTAGCAATGATCGCGTACCACCTCCAGAGCAACGAATAGACACGAAGTTTGGTGAGATGGGCAAAGTTGGGGGTACTAAACGGTTGTTCAGGAAGCACTAGGGATATCTTTACGACCCGTGACGTACTTTGATCTCAATAGGAGTTACGCCAGGGGAGCAAAATACGGAGTTGGAATTGCTCTGGGGAAGGGGGGAAATGGAGAGGCATATTCTGTGCGAATATAAACCCGGGCATGAGGATTCGGATCGGTTTGCATTCCAGGCCGGTGTTCAACGGTTCTTGTTATACACGAGCGGCTCTGCGGTTCGGGCCGCCTACTACTGTGCACATTCACACACAAACACACATACATAAGTTTCTTTTTTCGTGGTCGAAGCATTTATCTGCTACTGGACTCAATACCCCCATCCTTTCTTGTCAATCATTTCGGCACTCGCAAGAGCGCTAGGACATTCGTTCCCTTACAGGCAGTACTTTAAATGCGTAAACGCAAGTAAATACTACATTTGATATTAAACATCATATCTGCCTATGTGATTTGTATATATCGCTGTGATGTCATCGCTTTATGTTAGATATTTGATAGGTACCTATGCAAAAGGAATCAGCGAAATTTACGTTCTGGCCTGCGAAAGGCCCGAGCATGAAGATTCGGTGTGAGGCTCAACTACTGGTTGACTTGTGCAAGCTTCCTTACCTACCCCCAGAAGGCACCTAGGCAATGACCCCTTTGTCCGGGCGTACGAAGGGGTACACGGTCAAGGGCAATATTTTGCGAGTTGGTGCCTCGTGACATTGTGGCGGGAGCGCAACCCTGTGCTTTATGGCTACTCGCATATAATTGTGCAGCACTGTTGGGAGCCTCAGGAGATGGACCTGGGATGTTCTAGACCGGCTTAGACTTGGCGGGAGCCCTGGGACCGGGGATGTGGGCTGTGTGATGTGGTCTTCGCGAATGGTCGTGGGGGGATGATGTGTCTGTAGATACTTGGTTTCGGTACGATGGATTTCGTTTACCTAGCGAGGAGCCCTCGATCAAACGGATAAGTAACGTTTACCCATCTAGTGCAATGTGATAGACAATCTAGTGTAGAGTAATGACTGTTCTTGTCGTAGTTGCCTTGTGCCCGAGTAGTAGCGTAGCGACTTGCTCGTCGGTATCAGTCTTGAACGTCTGTGTATTAAGCCCTATGCCTTGTGCCGCGCGAAAACAGATGGCAATACATGATGCTATGCTATGCCATGCGACGAGACTTGTCTGTAGCGGACCGTGCCGTGGCGAAGGGGCAAGGGTACAAGACCCATGTTAGATGGGAGTAGGGATGAGGATGGGAATGCCGTCCTACGGCAGACTGCCACGCGTTCGGCTTTTGGTCGACGCGATTGTGCTGGACGGACTTCGGTGTGGGGGGTGATTTTCCTTTTCCATTTTTTCCTACTAGCCTACCGCTCACGTCTGGCTTCGGGTTGATAACGATCTCGCCTCCACTTGGATTTCACTGCTCGGCCCGGGGATAGGCTGTCCGTGTGGATCGAAGATTTGCTGGACCGGGCGGTTGCAGATTCGTTATCGGGTCGGGCCTACGCACTTGATGCCTTGGGGCTTACATGTCTTGTTGGGGAAGCCTCTTTTCCTGTATTTTCTTTCTTCTTTCTTTCCAGGTGAAATCTGATCTTTCGCCATCACGATTACGATATCTAAAGATATTACCAGTGTCACTATCTACACACGAGAAGGGAACATCGATTCTTCATTCCTAGTATGCCAGAATACGAATTTCTTCTCAGTCTTTATCATTACTTGTAGTGACGTGGTTCCTATTAGAAAGCGTAATGGATTTACACAATGTTCTAGCCCCTATTAGGCTCTGTCGATATTTATACCTAAACGATTGACATGCAATAACGACTTAATCTTCCCTACAAGGACGACCCCTAAAGATATAACCCGGCCTTACAAGTTTTAGACAGTCCATTACCCATCAATGCTTTTACATCAGTAATGTTATAAGTACCTATATATCGTAATAGCCGGATGCTCCTGTTAAATCCGATACTATAACCCCCTCCGTTCGTATTGTATATCATAGGAGTGAGCACAGCAGCATCAATACTAAGCTGTCCTGCCTATGCCAAGGGACACTACGGAATAACGCCCACATCGAATGGCAATATTTTCCGATCTTGTTGGTAAGTGAGAAACTAGGTACCTACCTAGGTTTATATTCTCAACGGTCGTGTCCATACTAACTACAAGTTCGAAGATGATTACTGCTCACGAGACTCTAGGTATTGTAAACTTCCGCATGTCCGTGTACCGACGACATTAGCAACTCCATTAAATGTAGTACAGTGTTAGACGATGAGACGGCGCTATTTTCCCCCTCGCATACTGACAGCGCTTTGACATCACACTTTTCGTATTCGAATGATTGATGGTAAATACCCCATGTTTATGATATATTCTATTACCTCTTGGGGGGGTTTTATCTATCTCGATTGATCATTATCTCAAACTTTTCTTAGCTATAACTATAAATGTTTTGTTGCAGGTTTCATAAACAGAGTGTGGAATCCTCCAGAGCGTTCTAAGGCAATAAACGAGGCCTTCTCGTATCATTCTATATTGTACCTGGACATTAGGGCCCGTATGCACCTAGGAAGGATACTAGCAAACCGTGTATTAAAACGCTCGAGCTGTTTCTCCCCAAGTGGGACTAATAGCAAAGGGGGCCTCGCCCGATGGTTTCTCCACGATATCCGTGCGAGTCTGACTGAAGACAATAAGAGACGCCTAGATCAGGTGTTCCCCAGATACAAAACGCAGGTTCGAAGTGTAATTGTGCCTATTATGACCAATGCGCGCTGGATCTCTGTGCATATTCTGAAAGGGATCGTGGTAGTTCGACTTTGGGGCCTAGCGATTCTCTTTGCTGTTTGCGCCGGATTGGTCGCCTTTACCCAACTAGCCTAACAGATGCAGTATTAAACAATGTGAGATTGTATGACGAGATCTAAAGCCTCACGTACGATTGAAAGGGTGGCGTTATGGTGCAGAGGTAGCGTCGCCTGCGACCGGAACTTTGATCTATGTGGTGGATTACTTTTTCATAAGGGCAGGGGGGGGATAACTACCTACCTATGTAATAAGAGATGAATAAATAAATAAATAAATACCTAAATAAATAAATAAATAAAATACAAAACAAGTGTGACAACCATGGTCTTCATTGGGCGAACCGATATCCTATTTGGTGGCCTTTCGGTGGTCCTATGGTGGCTCCGAAAGGGTCCCAGCACAACGGAAACTCGATATTAAGATGCATGGCATCGGGTGTGCATCTCGGCGAATAATGCTTTTCTTCGTCATTTTTCAATACTACCACACCACTCCTACCATACTACATCGTCGATCATGAGAACTTGCATCCGAGGCATCGTAGCTCATAAGTCGTAAGCACAAGAATTTTCATTAGGTAGTGGAACATTGGGTAGGTAGAGAGACAGTTCAAGAAAATCTATGGGACCCTCAGGACCCTCAGGACCCTACATGATCCTACATGACTCTTCCTACAACAAGAAGAGCTGCTGTACCTGTGAGACATCGGAGTTTTGGGCTGCATGGTAGCTCACAAGGGTCCAACCGGTACCAGGTAAAGCTCTGTAAAAGCCCTGTAAAAGCTATCCTTGAGAACTCTTGGGATGAGGAAAGCCCATCTACACGTTGACAATCCGTGAGCCAACGAACCCATTTACCTACCTAGGTACAGTATCAGTATGCGAGACGACAATTGTCGAGGACAGTTAAGCGAGTCGTATTCCGTCCTGTATACATTCCAACTTGGCCGATTGCATGGCTTGGCTGCAAGCCGCTTTACTCAGCAATGATAATTGGAAAACAATAACAAGCCTGCTAAACTTGTTTTTGGCTTGCCGGTAGTGTTTCTACAGCTACGGAGGGCGCATATTGTGTTACGACGAACGTGGAGGTCATGATTTTTCTGTCTTGTACGACCAATGCTCTCTCTCACGTACTATGTAGGTAAGTTGGCGTTTCAATAAGAGTCGTAATCTTCACTTACAAGCCACTCTCCTCTCCCAGCTTTGCTGACCACCCTTCTTCTCAGCAAATTGTGATACCCCTTACTGGAGGCGCGCAGCACAACAGGGCATACCGAGGTGTCAAAAAACGCCGATGATTTGACAGCGCAGGATATGGCTGAAACCGTCAAATGCTGCTCAACCCACGCCTCGCCTAGATATCGGCGAAGCAACACGTCGGTAGGCGAGCAATATCGATGTCGATATATCTGGGCGATAGCTATGTTCCGCGAAGTTGCCGTCGGCTGGGTCCAGCGCCCGAAGTAATAGTCAGCGTGCGCACATATGCCTATCTGGTATGTACAAGGTATATTCTAAGAGAGATGGATGGAAGTTTCGGGCATATTTATTAGATGTACAAGCATAATTTCATGACGCATTCATGTATTTTCATGTTGTGCAGAATATCTACCTACCTACCTACCTAAGGTGTGTAAGTAGGTGTGTAAGTAGGTGCGTAGGTAGGTAGGTAGTGCAACAGGGCATGGTAAACGGAGTGGTCTAGGGGGGCAAAAGCCTTTATTTAACAATGGATCCCCTAATTATGCTAACTAGATCTCTTATTATACACTGGATTAATAAAATACCCTGCGGAGTAATACCTAAAGTGTTCCATACCTAATAAAGTATTCCCCAACTTGTCTCTACTTGTCCCAGGTATCCCAAGTATCCCAAGTGTCCCCCAAGTGTCCCCCAAGTGTCTCCCAAGTGTCTTCCAGCTGTCCTATCCCGCCAAGCAGCTTATTAGGGATTAGTGAGGGGCAAAAAAAGCATTGAAAGGTACCTTATTACTGGGTCATCGTGATTAGCCCAGATGCTAAATCTAAGATACTACAGTACCTATCCCAGATACGGACGTGTTATGGGATGTGACTCTTAGCAACTTCTTTTTCCCATGACAGTTGGAACTCTGAGACCCATAGAGACCCCTGTTTTCCACCCCGCTTGCTATTCTATCATTTGCATACGATGCATACGATGCACACGAGCATGCAGTAGCAAGATTTATTGGGACCATTGAAACCTTTGGAACCGTCAGGAACGGAACGCAGCGAATAGGTAGGTATACACACACCCTTTCCATACTACGTGTGGTATAAACCCGCGGCACTTGGGGATATATTGTACATTCATGCCATTTTCGTCATCAGCAGAGCAACCAGACGACTAGACGACTAGACGACTAACTAAACGACTTAGTATCACAGCAGTCACAGCAGTCACAGCAGTCACAGCAGTCAGCAGTGTGCAGTGTAGTGTGTAGTCCGCAGTCTTCAGTCCGCAGTCCTCAGCCCGCAGCAGCTCACAGCAGTTTAAACCTTGGACGGTAAACGAATACTCACCGTGGGGACGGCAATGTCCGAAGCCACTGACCTTTGAGGCGCTTTTTTTTAAAGGTCCATCCTTTTAAAACGCACTGCCTCGCTGTTTGTCATTTGACGTCTTCAAGTTTCCGTAAGCGCAATTGTGAATCGTGAAAAAAGAAAAAGGTCAAAAGTTGCCTTGTTTATTTGACTTCTTCTTCTTCACATACTAATTCACTAACACACTAACAACTGACGAACTTACAACGAACCTACGACCCACGAACCTACGACCCACGACCCACGACAAGCCTACAACCAAGGGCGGCAAACTGGCGCTCGGAATTTACCAACTCTTACACGCTCGGCAAAAATCAACATCTTATCTTGCCTTGCCGCTTATCCGTCTACCTTCCGCACTGTTACAGCTTTCGAGAAACTAAACTAGAGTCAGCGGAATCTACTCGGAAGCTACTAGGTCAGGAAGCTGGTCAGCAAGGCTGAGAAATAGGGCGCTGAGATTTTGAAACTACATATCACCTAACCTGATTTTTCCCCTCGTCAGCGTGCCTTTGTTGCCCTAGTTGCCATGTTCCAAAAGTGATTTTCTAATAAAGCCGGTTGAATATCTCCAATATGGTTGATGTTGACATCGACGCATTTCTACGTCAAGGCTATTGGCCTAACTCGAGAGCTAAGAGTCCAGATTCAAGAGTGTAAGTTCTATACCCTCAAATCAATAAACGTGGGGATGGATCCCCATGAGTCCCTATGAATCTCTATGAATCAACTCTGGGCAATTTACTGATACGTCATATGTAACGCAGCACTGCTTCGAGTACCCCATCAAGTCAGTCATCTTATGTAAATGTGACGGCTTCAACTAGGGTACAATATAACGCTCGTCGCCCGCGTGATTATCCTCCGCCTCCGAGTGTTGAGGATGAGACTGCATCACTAGCAAAGGAACATCAAGCCGGAGCTCCAAGTTCAGGCGAGAGTCCGATACATCGGGGAGAGATTGATCAGTACCCTATTATTCTTCCCGTACATGAGTTCAATCCGGAGAGGCGCTTTGTTTTAGTTTCAACCCTGTCCGAGTCGACTGGGGGTTCCTCCGGAAATGCTAAAAAGCTACCGAGGCGACCCAAATCTAGGGATATAAAACTCGAACCCGAGCCCGAACCCGAGCCCACCGCTTATGAGGCGAATACAGGCCGCAAATATGAAGCGCGTACGCGTCGCGAAGAATCACCCGAGATCAAGTCAGACGCGCGGCCAAACCGTGAGAGACGTCGCAGCAAACTTGAACAACTACCTACTATAACTACAGATATTAAGCCGGATTCTCGAGATTCCGATCCAAGAAGATCAAAATCTACAGCAAGATCTGATAAAAGTGACGATACTTACTTTTCATCCCGCCATCACTCTCGGTTCCAGACTGGGAACACGTTGTCTCCAGACGTGATAGAGCATGCTAGCAGAGGAAGAGATAGAGCATATTATCAAGGAGGCTCAGACTCTTACACCCCAAATCGCAATCGCTCAACTCATCGTGATATTGAATATGAGAAGAGCCCTCGAGATGATAGGAAGTATAGGGACAAACCATTTAAGCCGGTGAAGTCGACAAGTCCTGCTTATCATACGCGAAGCCCAACCGCGGAATCCCATCAGCATGTGAGGACACCCTCGAAGGTAGACTATGAAAAGCCCCCGCCTTATACTGAGGTTCGATCACCGAGAGTCGATGGCACTAGCCATCAAAATTATGAACGAGATTTGGCGTCCCAAGTTTCATCCGGTTCTGCTGAGAGGCCGGAGGTCCCACCTCATGGTGAATACCTCTACTCTAGTGATGATGATGCGTATCGATCCCGCCCTCGTCGCCACCGGGAATCTATCGTGTCTACCGACGGAAGATCCTACCTCCAAAGTTCGGCAGACTTAAAACCAAGTGAGGATCAAAGATCTCGTGGTGTCTCACCACTCCCATCTTCAAGGGCCTCACAAATCTACGAAAGAGGTTCAACAACCTCGAGCTTACGAAGCTCTACATTCCCAAAAGATATTAAATTCTCACGCAGTGAACATCGCTCTCACACTTCGGTATCTCGTTCTTCTACGGGAAGATCTGAGCTTAAACCATCTGCTCCGATTGTAATTCCCGCCGCGACTACAGTTGTACATTCTAATTCTCCTATTGACCCTCGCAGGTCAGGTATATTCCCACCGTCTAAGATAACATCTATCCAGCAAGATCCTCGCTCGTCGGCGTCAGCGTTGTCGACGAGCCCCAAGCGACACGCTCGTCGCCCAACAGAGTCAAGTTCGCCAAGGAGTATCGTCAGTAAGCACCAGTCGATACCACCATATAAAAGATATCTTGATGAAATTCAAGCCGGCGAACTCTCTAACACACATAACTGCCCTCGGCGACATCCAACTTCCGGACACATGGATTGGTTAACACTTCCTCGATGCGATAATTTTGATATTTGTCCCTCTTGTTATGAAGTCACATTTTCTCAAACCGAATTTGCGCACCAGTTTGTTCCCGCTCCGTTCCGTTCGACAGATAGACTTATTGTTTGCGACTTTGGTACTTCGCGATACTACCACATCGCTTATTTCCTAACTATAAAATACAACATGGCAGATTTGGCCCTATTCCGAAATATCGCCAACGTCACCGCCAAGAGCCAACCGTGTGCGGGACCGAGAGAAACTTCTCGTATCTGGTATTCAGTAAAGGATCCCCGCTCGGGACATCCTGTTGAAAGTTTCACCGCGTGCTATACTTGCGCGAAGACTGTCGAAGCTTTACTTCCTAACTTAACGGGCCTCTTTGTGCCCATGGACTCGCCGGCCGAGGCTAAGAGGGGTGTTTGTACGATGCACCAGGAGAACGAACGACGATTTTTATTTTATTTCGACCTTTTAGAGGCGGCGGCCGATAAGGCCTTAATCACAAAAAGTATTCCCGATGTTCAGGCCCTAGCAGATCGACTACGCGACCTGACGGCAGTCCCCGAATGCGCTCGTGATACCCCGATTCACAACGGCAAATGGTACACGATGCGATCAATTCCCGATTTTACGGTTTGCGAGGAATGTTTCGGAGAAGTAGTTTGGCCCATGATTCAACGCGACAGTACTTCCATTGCAGCCAATTTTCACAAAAATCCCCAAACCATACCCCTAGCAGCTTGCCAGCTATACTCCGCACGCATGCGTCAGATATTTCAATGGTCGGTGCAGAATGATGATCTGAGGTATCTAGAAGCGAAAGTTGTCGAGCGCAGAAAGAAGGAGCAGGATTACCACTCCAGAGTCGTGGGACTTGATCCGCGACGTTTCGGTTCAGACTGGGTTGAAGCTGAAGTCAACCAGGCGTTGAGAGAATGGCAGAGATGGGAGTGAGGGACGTCATTTTAATTGATGGATTAGTGTGATGAAACATAGATGTAGGAGTTAGGCTAAGGAGGTGGATGTATCGAAAGGCATGGCAACGCATGGCATGGCATGGCATAGTAAGGCAAGGCGAAGCAAGGCAGGGTATGAGACCACGCGCACTTATGTATGACGAAGATGTATGAGGCTAGAAGCATTGTGATGAGTAATGAGTAATGGCTATAGTGGCATCAAAGCAGTATTTTCGAGAGAACGGCTTTTTAATTCGTTATGTACATGAGTGCTTTTCACTTCTTCATAATAACTGCGTCCTGAATGAGACAATTTCATCATATCCTCATCTCTCCCGTAAGATAATCGTTTCCCCCCTAATAAACCACTTATCGGTTCCCGTTTAACTGCTGCGGCCAGTCAGCCGGACACGTCCCCGTGCAAGGGATGCCGCTGTCAGACTGGCCCTGGATATTGCTGCACAGATACTTGGGCGTACTCTTCCCGTCCAACGGTGTGATCTCCACGTTCTCGAAACTAAATCCGGAGCAGGGACTACTAGCTGAACAGTGAATCGCGGCGGCGATATTGTACCGACTGGTGCCCGTGACGTTGATCCAGCGGACGTCCTGGATGGGCAGGCGGCTCTGGTCGCAACCGCGGGCAGTGTAGATGCAGGAGGTAACGTAGATAGGCTGGTTGACGTTCTCGGCGCGGATGTTGGAGAATGTTATGTTCTGAACGCGACCGTTGCCGCTGTACGTCTTGACCCAGGCCGCGTTGGAACTGTGCGTGCACGTGATGTTGTCGAAGGTCACGTCTTGCACGAAGTCGGGTGCGTTGCCGGGGTTGTTGCCCAAAGAGCCGATGGTTGCGCAGCCGGACTCGTAGCAGTGCACGTTGGAGACTTGGATGTTGGTGCTGTTGCCCTTGATGGCGATGCAGTCCTGGGTGGTGTTAGATGAGTAGGTATATATTGAGTTAATAGGGGGAAACGCTTACATCACCACAGGTTACGGTCCAGTTCTTGATGAAGACGTCCTTCGAGTTCCAAGTATCGGTACCGTCGGTGTTTACGGTACTCCATTGGCTGTTACTAGTTGAATTCATGTCCAAGTTTGTCATGGTGATATTTTCGCTATATGCGACGAAGGTGTCTAGTTTCAAGGCCTCGGTCAGTTTTCATCCTTTTTTTCCCCTCCTTTAACACGAGGGGCATAAAGAAAGATCGAGGGGGCTTGACTTACGCCAAAACTGGCTCTGCCTCCAAGTGATTCCATCAATAAAGACGTTCTTAGCATGCCATAGCGTAAAACTAATAGGCCGTCCTGCCTGATTACTTCCGCCACGGTTCTCATCATACCAGAGCTGGCCCTGGCCGTCAAATAGCGCCTTGCCGAAACCGCGGATACTGATATCTTGGCCGCCAACCCGCCAGGCTGTTGACCGCTGCGCATACTCGACGCCAATGCTGCTTCGTAACCAGTACTGGATGTCTGAAGACCATCGCAGAGTACCGTGGATCTCAATATCCACATTGCTTAGATCCTTGATATCCATCACTTGTCCAATATGAAAAAGACCCTCCGTCAAAATAATCTTGCCGTTCTTCCCGCATTGCTTAAAGGCATCGAGGATCTGCGGCGTGTCATCCGGCTCCTTGCCGCCATCAGCCGGCAGAGGTGTCACCGTACACGTTGAGCCTGTGACATTGAGAGCCGCGGAGGCTCCGCTGGCGAGCGCTAACAGAGCAGGTATAAATGATGTGAGCATCATTCTGTTATTCTTCTACTGAGCCGTGAAACGATTATCCTTCCCGAATCTAGGATAGAATTGCGCAATCGCTACTCTTTTCTAGCCTTGAGAAACCGAGTCCAGAAAGGCGTGATGGCAGGGCAAAGAAATAAAAGCGACTACATTCCCGTGGGGAAGCGGAGCGTCCCAACTTAGTAAATAACTTCGCCGGACCGGAGATATTTCAAGCTACGGCCCCCCCCTCACTGTCAAACTCTTCCAGAGCCGTAGAACCAGGTAACCCATATTACCGCCTTGGCTTTCTCAAAGTCCAGGCTACCTCGGTCGAGGTTGTGCGGGCGGCGAAATGGGGAAGGGGGGATAGGTTGTTGCAACGCAAACGACAAGGCATATATTATCATGATACTAAATTAAGGAAAAACGTGGCATCGCGCACCCCAGAACGGGACGCGCTCAAATCAGGGTATACAGGCGAGGAGACGTAAGCATGGGTATTGGCCAACTCGGCTAATGTTGAATGGACGTGGAAGAAAGGGGCGAGGTTGATTAAGCGGATATTAAAAATCTGGGGTCTAGACTACCCTACCTCTTAACCTAGCCGCAGCGATGGGGGAAAGCTTCGTAGTATAGCAATATGATTGATGGAGAAATTTGATGAGGTCAGGAACTTGACAGTTTATCTACCGCCAGTGCATACCTACCTGTATTCGCGGTTGCCCTTCTATTCGTGACATGCTATTCACAGACCAGGAATAGGTTGTAGGTAATAGGTCCAGGCGAAAATAGGTTGATTGTTCAAGTCTTAAACCCCAATGCAGAGTCTCATTCAAAATGACGGAGAGGTACACCTTAGCCGAGAGGGAGCCTAATGGTATAATAACGAGAACACCCAAGCTATTTTGTCTGGCTATTGTAATACTATAAATAAGATAATCAACGTCAACATATTTAAAAGCCTTACCTTCGTGCCCTACGAACTTGGATCGGACCTCTCACTTGAAACTAGAACTTCAGTAATAATAGTTTTATGTCAAGAAAGATATAAGTGAAATTTATTCAAGATATAATTTAATCATCTGACAGTTGTTTTCATCGAAAACAAATGGTATAAGCCTACCTGGTAATAGGTATATAAAATTAAAATAAGATATATCTTAATAGTTCACCTGGAGCTCGAAGTCATAACCATCCATGTGTCGTGTATGAACGTCATCAGAGATGAGCCAGAACGTGCAAGCCGTAGTCATTGGTCCTGATTTGGCTGTTTTATGTGTTAGACATGAAACCCAAAAGATTTGACACGTCAAAGTGTAATACATCTTTGGGTCACCAGACTTAGCCAAATCTAAGACTGAGGCCAAACGTGATAATACAATTGGCTCATGAGAGTCATCCGAAGATATATATCATCTTATCTCGAAGTAGCTCACCAAAATTTTATAACCAGCTTGTTAATCCAATACTGAGTAAATTGCTGTGCTCTTTGAAGCTGCTTAGAAAATAGGACGTGGTAAAGTCACTTGTCCCTATCTAGTAAGTGATTATGGCGTCTCATCAACTACAGTACCTAATCTAAGGCATTAATCGTAACACAGTTGTGATACGTTACAATTCACATAATGGGATTTTTCTAGTGTGATCGATTTTAAGTCCCTATATATTCGAGGCTTAGAAGTGAATTTCCAACAGACGACTCAAGAAATATTCGGTGCTTAAGGTATCTTAGGCGATGTTACAAGAATAGGTACGATCATGTTCATGTTCATTTGGAGAAACCGGAGTTATCATGGCGAGGAAACACTCTAATCAATCCATTGTCATTATTTTCAGAAAGTAATTTATACTCCGTAAAACTTTACTTTTGCTCATGGAAGGCAGCCCAATCTATTATTTCCCTCTCTACGTCGACATCCACTCTACATAGCGATCACATCGTAAATTTAATACCCAACGCAGAGACAGGATGTTACTACCTAGCCGTAGACTTAGAATATAAGCACCTGTTATTACGTTGTGTGCTATTGTTTGCGAACAAGAAGCCTTGTTGACATAAACAAACCAGAAATTTACACTCGAGGACCATCGATATAAACACCGCGGTTGTACTTTGTTCATTATTCAATCATACCTTTACCTACACATTCTACCTGAGGTACACATTTCCGTAAACACTGCTGTCCGGATCACTTCCCGGACACATTCGAAATGAATTCATGGCATCAATATGACCTTAATGATCATTCATTCAACCGACCTGGAGGTCCCGACACCCTCCCACCACCCCAAGGAGATTTTCCGCAAGTGGTGGCGCAAGCCATGCTCCCTACGGGTCCACCGGGTTGGGTTGCCGACCAACGCCTAGCAATCCACGAACCTCATTTTCATTCAGAAAACGGACCGAGTCCTGCAGGGTTCGAAGCGTGGCCATATGATAGACTAGAACTACATGAAAGATCTACTACACCCGTAAGCACACACTCTCATCCTTCTTATCCTCGCCATTCTGATATCGCGGTAGTCGGCCACGGCTACGGCCACCCAGGCCCGATTGGACAACAGCCAGGTCAACCTATCCAATATATGGAACACGCCAACTGGCTTCGTCAAGCCGAGAGATCTAGGACAGTTTCACCACATTGTTTACCTAGTCCAGGCCTAAAATGGGGGCCGTTCTGTCCTCCGCCGTCGGTGTCCCTAGGGGAGCCAGTACCTCCGCTACAACCGTTCCCAGGAGATACCCTGGAATGGCCAAAGCCTCCACAGGGGCATCCATATATTGGAAAGGTACTCCCGGAGGCTGCTTTCAAAACCCCGCCGCTCCAGCTTACGATAATAGAGCCGGAGTGGATGCTGCAACCAGATCCCTCAACGGTCCTACCAACGGAGCTAACATTATCACCCATGACCCAGACGGTGGCCCCGGAGCCCCAATACGTACCAAGGGAGGTCGAATCACCGGGACTACCAGATTTCCCAGAGTTGCCTCCCGAGATCCAAGAAGATCCACCTACTGAGTTCGATATACAATGGGAGGCGACTATGGCCGTATTGCAGTACGCGAAAGACGAGGGACCTGACGAGATTTTAGATAACTTACATACGGAATAGGGACCTTGTTCTATCTGTAAGGGTTCGACCTTGTGGCAGGAAACACATCTACACTCATATTGTATCGGTTTGGGCATTAAACCCTAACTCGAAGCGCATGGGGAGATTGGGAATGGAGATGGAAATGGAAAGCGAATGTGTCAGTGGGTAAGGGGTAGGGGGTAGATAAAGGGGTGTATTGGGCAGGTATATAAGAGGCACGCAGCATCCGCGTGAGAGAATAGAAATATAGGCATTACTAAAGTTGCATCAATATACCCACGCTAGGAGTCGCGGTAAGGTTTATGATGAGGGTTATTAGTGACTTGTTTACTTATTTATAGCCGGCAATGGGAGACCAGCTTTAAATTGTGTTGCGTGTGAATGGAATCTTTCTAGGCTACATTTTACGGGTGACTTCCACCTAGCGAGTGCTGTGGTCCTAAAACGGAGAAATTCCCAGTAACTCTCGTAAGATAATTATTGACATACTAGCATTTGACGTCGCCCAGAGGCTCCAAACAACCCTAAGTAGTCCAGTCTTACCCAGTCATATACCTAGGTAGGCAGGTATATAGGTAGGTAGGTATAATCTTAAGAAAAGACCTAATCGGAACTATAAACGGGAGTTACCAACAATTATATATATCAGCCATAACTATAACACGTACGTTTTTCAAAACCTGCGAGACACAATGGATACGTGAATGAAAGTGTCATTTTGATCTATATAATCCATCTATTCGACCCTATGTCGATGAGTCTAGACAGCGATCTTCTTTGTTCCCTTCTATCACATAATCCCTGCTCTTTCTATCCACGGACCCGGAACATCCTTCAGATGCCCACCTAAGTTCCTGAAGCTAAGATCCTAAGGATACCTTCAAAAATTGCCTTCGTCAGAAGCGAAGCGTAATAATCGTTATGCCTGACCCAGAATATGTGGTGAAAAAAAAAAAAAGAGCCAATAACGCCGACCATGAATCTTATCTTATGCATACTTCGTCACACAAGCATTGCTCTTACTTGAGGGGATCGTAGATTCTGTCCTTGATGTACTTCGTCAGGGCGACATCGCCCCATTCTTCCCATTCAACCCACTGCTCTTCGGGTAGAGTGCTAACGCCTTCCCTACGGGCAGCCTTCATCACCTCTCGAGCGACAACGACGCTAGCATCTCTGACGCGCTCGATGTGGGGGTAGATCAAGCCTTTGTGGATCTCCTCGGCATTTAAGGACTCGGCCAAGGAGGAAGCGGAGATGTAGACCATCTCATCGGTGATCTTAGATGCCTTAGCCAGGATGGCACCGAGACCTAGACCGGGGAACACGTAGACGTTGTTGCCCTGGTTGGGCCAGTAGGTCACGGCGTGGTCGCCAGCCTTGACGGCAAATGGCGCAAATGGAGAACCGGATGCGAAGATGACGGTTCCATCTGTCCACTGGATTGCCTGCTCGAAAGTGCATTCAGCCTTGGTAAGGGGGTTGCTGAGAGGGAAAAGAATGGGTCGTCGTCCAGAGCCGCCAGAGTCGACGGAAGCCTTGAGGGCACGAACGACGGACTCGGTGAAGACCCCGAAAGTCGCAGTAAGACCGACCAGAGCAGATGGCCTTACGTACTCGATGACTTCCTCAAGAGTGCGGAATTGGTGGCCGTTGTTATCCGCGCGGGCAAAGTACTTCTTGTGGTCCGCCAACTTGTCACCTCGGTCTGCGGTAACCAAGCCCTTGGTGTCGACAAGCCAGAACTTCTCCTTGGCAGCTTGCTCTGAGAGGCCACGACGAGTGTAATACTCAACCAACTGCTTTGCGACACCAACACCAGCCGAACCGGCACCCATGAATACTAGACGTTGCTCCTCGATGGGAACATTGGATAGGTTCACAGCACCGATGTAACTAGATGCATGTAAGTAATTATTACCACGGACCACGGACCACGATGAGATTTTGAGATACTTACCCAGCCAATACGACGGCACCAGTTCCCTGGATGTCATCGTTGAAACACTTGTACTTGTTGCGGTAGCGGGCCAAGTAGTTGAATGCCTTCTCAGTCTCGAAGTCTTCGAACTGGACAAGCATGTTGGGGAAAACCTCCACGGCAGCCTCCATGAATTCATCCATGAACTCTTGGGCGACAGCGGGGGAAGGGCGCCTAGCCCGGAGACCCAAGTACAAGGGGTCCTTTAGGTTAGTCTCATTGTTAGTACCGGAGTCGAGCACGATTGGTAGAGTCTTCCCGGGGTGGATACCGGCGGCACCGGTGTACAGAGCCAGCTTGCCGATCTAGTAGGGGGGGTCAGCCACACACTCACGGGGGACTAATGTAAGCCAAGATGGTAGAACTTACGGAGATCCCCACACCATTCATACCGAGATCGCCCAACCCCAAAATGCGGGATCCGTCCGTTACCACGCAGATTTCGGGGTCCGGGTAAGGCCAGTTACGCAGGATTGTCCTGATTGACCGGCGCTGCTTGATGGAGATGTACAACGCCTCCGGGTGAGTGTAGAGGGTAGAGTACTGTAAGCACACATCACCGATAGTGGGAGTATAGACCAACGGCATTAGGTCGCGGACATTGTCAATGAGTACTCTGTAGAACAGGTCCAAGTTCTGAGCCTTGAGTTGCGACAGGTACAAGTACTTGTCAATGTTGGTCTGCCTAGAGTTGATAACCTTCATGCACCTGGCAACCTGAGTCTCGACGCTCTCCATTGCGTGCGGTATTAGACCTGTGAGGTTCTTAGAGACACGCTCTTCAGGAGTGAAAGAAAGTCCTGGAACAACTTGGGTATTAGTAGGAAAGCAAACGCAAGGGCCGGGGTGTCTTTTTTTGTTGAGAAGAAAACCCAAAAAACTCGACGAAGGAATAATTACCTTTGTTCCACAGAGGTTCCCGGAGTATCTGGTAACCACCGGCGGCGGACTGCGGGACGTAATCTGTGCTTCGGTACTGTTGCACCTCACCGTAGTGATTCTGTGCGTAACCTCGAAGGCCGTCTAGAGCAGCCATTTTCATCTGTTCTTCAATTGCCGTGAGGTCGACCGAGGACATTGGATTAAGTGCAGACTGCCTCCGTTGGAGAGATAAGGACAGACGTTTACTTGAGACGGAAGTATGAGAAGAACGCGCAGAGGCGATGGAGAATGAAGAAGGAGAAGACGAGCGAGGCGTTGATATATCTGAACTGGCGGTGCTGTAAGTGTGAAACGCCATTGGACGTCGCGGTGACGGGTGGCGTGCCAGTATTAAAAAACAACGGTTGGATGTTGAGCTGATGGGGTAAGACGGAAGGGAAGGACTAATAGGGGACTGTCCGATCCAGCTGACACTATCAGAACTAGAACTAGATTTAGAACCGTCACTGGGACGGATACTGAGATTGGTACTAGAACTGGAACTGGAACTGGAACTGGAACTGGCTGAAGACAACGTGTACGGGTATGGGTGCGGATCAATAGGCAAAGAAGATGGTTCCCCTTTTCGGATATCACTACCAGTAGTGGTACAAGAGAAAAGTCCGGGATGCAAGGAATGCAAGGAACTAGGTTCGGGTGGGTGAAGGTGGTGTGTCTGCTGATTACTGTCCCGAAGAGTATTCGTGCAATTTCTTATGTTATTGCCGTGGTGTTTAATCAAAGTCCGCCCAACTACGAGGTCGTCGATGAAGCTGTGTGCAGATGGGACCGGGCTTCTTAATAGCAATAACGGCAAGGCGGCGCTAGGATCAACATTGATAGTATTCCTAGTATTCCTAGTATTGGATCTAACATCAGAAGGAAGAGCATGAAGAACATCAAGGGTCCTAGTTCCGTATGCCTTCGTTCTCAAACCTCTATTCGCTGCCGCTAGACAACCACTAACACGGAGCCGTGTAAGCTGTGACAAGGGCGAACCGGGGTTTCGTTGGGGTTTCATAGGGGATCAAACACTAGGTCCAGATCACTATAGGATTTTTTGGATTTTTTTTTTTCCTTTCGCCATTAGCCCAAGTAACCCAAGGAACCCAAGGAGTCCAGGGGGGGACGCTGAAGGGACGGTTGATCGGCAAGTTACGGAACGAATAAGAAGAAAGGAAAAGGTAAAAAAGGGTAACAGGGTTAGCAGGGGAAGATGGAGAAGGGTACATACAAAAAAGTACCAAACCAACGAAGCACGGCCGTACCGAGATTGCTCGCAATTGGGTATCAGTGGAAATCACGTCTCGAAAAAAAAAAAAAACCAGCGTTGCAAATCAATTAAAAAGTAACGGTCCGAAACGGGAAACTGGTAAAGTTCTGGTACAGCAAAAGTAGTTATGTATAATAGTAGTGTTAGTTTGATGTAAGTTGTGTTGTGTTGTATGTTGTATGTGGGATGTCAACAAAAGTCAACAACCTAACAAATCTCTCTAATGGACCCTAATGATAGAGAAAAAAAAAAGATTCCAAGTTCAAGACAGAAGAAACTCTCATCAAAAACTTTCCATTTTTTTTTTCCTTCTTTCTATGGAAGATAAACGGAAAAATTTTGTTGGGATCCGATCAACGGGAAATCAAGAGACTACCGTACGAATACACCAAATATACGCCGGTACTTACATGACCATTACACGCCTGTTTTTTTTCCTACAATATACAATACAGTATACACATATATCAATCTATCCATGCTGTATGCTGTGATGTGTGTAAGAGAAGTACAATAATTTACACACCGTAGGGTTATCCCATAAGGTTATCATTCACCCTCCATCTTCCGCCTTTTCAATTTTCGAGATAAAGTTATTGTACGTACTAAAAAAGAAGGATATTCCCAATACGGAAAGCTTTGCAGCTCGTAATTGGACCCAGGGAACGATCTTTAGGACTAGCATTTTGCTACGTAAAGACTAACAACACTAACTTGTAGTAGAACGTGGAACCCATTTTCGTATGGTACCCAAAGGCAATTGCGGCAGCTAAAGGTAGCAGAAGCAGCAACTAACAGCCGAAGGAAGCTTGTTGTCATCAGCTGTCTTCACATGTCCATGTCTAAGCCGCCGAGTTGTTGATGTGCCTAGTCACGACGTTGAGAGAGAGCATAAGCGCTACGTATACCGAGTAAAATTACAACTGTTTTGAACTTGGGCATGAAGAATCGCCCCATGGCTTTCCATGATACCTGTGGCTGATGATCATGATACGATTAACATAGTACTTTGTAGATTTCCCAACCCCCAAAGGAATCGCCACGAAACGCTCCCTTCTCATCAGCGACAGCAACATTCACGAAATTCAAGAAATTCCTGGTGTATGACATGTCGCAACACGGACTCCGAAAAAGTTTGGGGTGCATCGGATTCTCCCTCTAATCCCTGACGTTGCATGTCCGTCGATCCCGCAGTCCCGACTCTTGTAACTGGTCCGAGATACTACCAATGGAGCTCTATCTCCCCGTCCCTGCATAAGTTGGATTTGCGACTTGGGACCGTCCGATGTTTCTGATTTGATTCGATAACGTACAAGTAATCTACATGGCATCTCCAACGGTCTTAGATGGTCTAGTCATTCCTTCTTTCATCTCACTTCCTCAAAAGTTGGGGATCAGATCAAAGGACTTCGCACAAGATCCTGCGATCCGTCAACGGTTGGAGGTCTCAAGAACGGGGATCTCGGGGATAAGAGGGTATATGAGGTTTCCAGATGGAAATAGCGGGAGATCATGACTCGAGATGTTGTATGATTGACTAGCTAAATAAATCGTATGTCTCTCTCCTGCTACATATGCTACACGCGTTAAGTGAGTACGATTAGGTACGTTATGCTACGCCAAGTGGTCTAAGCAAACTCCTTTACTTCACCATGACCCCCGTTCATTTTAAAAAGAAAAAAAATTTAACTTCTGGAAGCCCAATCCAGGACCAACCCGAAATTGATCACGATATTGCAAGGTATGACCGCGCCGAAGGATGGGGCTGACAGGGCTGACGAATCTTGTACAAACCCTCGTAAGGGACCCGGATTCTTCCGATCTGAAAGAAAGCTGCCACGAGGCTTTAGGCAGGCGTGGCTAGGTGGTTTTTTTCTCCCGTCTCTAGTGAATCAGCTCTGTAAGTCAAGTCAAGTCACTGACGAGCCTCACCGAGCCCAGCATAGCGGCATAGGTACCTACATATCACATAACATACTCACCGCATTACCGAAGCCGTCGGGGAAAATAGGAAATAGTTGTCATTTTTACTGTAATTTCCTTCGATTCTTTAGGTTCTTCCCGTTCGTCTGATGAAGCCGCCCAGCCTGTTCAGCCCGTCAGTACCCTACGTCTAATCTCTCCACTTCCAAGCCGCCGAGCTTTGGAGAGCATGGCAAAGCATGGAAGAGTCCCCACTGGGCTCAAACACAGATTCACCGTCACCGTCACCAGGAACTCTACCATAGCACGGTTTTCCATCTTTCATGCAGCCCAACTTGTTCTCCACTTGGTCATCAATCGATGCTTCTCCAGACTTATTAGAACTGCGGAGATGGCATACAGGCATCTGTAGCCTAGGCTTCTAGGCTGGGCTAGGCTAATCTGTTCAGAGTCGTAAAAGCTCCATTTGACGTGCGCATGACCGGCTCTCGAGCCTAATGAGAGAATCCACAATCCCATACAATATCCGCCAAGCTTGAGGGTCCAGCTATCCTGCCATCCGGCAACGGTGAGCGTTTTCAATATTCTCAATACCATGACTAACAAAGTGCCTCTGCCATGGCCGCGATCGTCGCGCCTGTTTCTAGAAAGCCGTCCGAATAGGTACTATGTATATTCGGTCAACGAACTAGCGATGCCATGTACAATACTGCACGAAGTCATGCCCGCACTGCAGCTCGTTTACCGCTGTGATGTCTCAGGGTGCACCCTGCTTTTCTTGGCTTTTGAGCTTGTCTTGACTCTTGCTTCTCCATGCATTCATTCATTATCTTGTTATTAAATACCTAGTTGACCTAGACGATATGAAGTACAGCAAACTTTTTCGAGTCGTAATGTGCCAATACTTTTGGGCGACTAGGAGCGTCCTGCTTTGAAGTTTCAGAAGCTCTCGAGCTTCGTCAATATTATTATCACATTCAGAATGTACCGAAATCTCATCAGCCATATTGTTAGAATTATTTCCAAATACAGACCAGCGCCCAGCTGATTGCCCGTCACAGTCTCGTTGCCAGGCAGAATCGTCGCGATGCGGCTAAATATCATACGGGGCTCAAAGCAGGTATTGCATTTAGACTACTTGAGAAGAATACCGGGCTCAATTTCCGTTAAAATGTGACGATGCCGTCATTTTCAAAATAATATAGTTTGCCAGTATACCGGGATGGCCCTATTAGTATTGTTAATATGGGGGAATACCACACTAGACTCACGCCGGCCGCCGTCTCACAGAAAGGATCGTCACCGAAAAAAAAATAAAAAATAGAAAGCTCGGGATGCTACGGCGAGCATGTCTATCCCAGTTACGTGCCCGATTGCAGATAGCCATCTATCTTACTAAGGTTAGTTAATAAGTGTTAAACTCGGCCGCGCTTTGAAGACGGATTTGGCAACATTTGTGTTGTATTCTGACATGAATCCTCCAACTATGAGACGATGAAAATTTTTACAACTCTTCGTGGTGCCCTTTTGACTAACAGTATTATTCTCAATTGCTTAGCCAGCTTGACTCATATCAGCTTATAATTTTCACGATTTTTTATGTGTACCTACCTAGGTGCCTACCTGGACATCGCTCCTTGGTGCCGTCTAGTATCGCAAAGACGAAGTGTCTTCTGTATAGAACTGAGTAGCCACGCCACCGAAAACGATGATAGGCTTAATGGTTCAAATAAGTTATCCTGAAACCTCGCCGCATAAGTTACTCAGGTTGTTATGCGTCGCAGATGACATGTGCATGGACTATTGAAACGAGCGAGTTAACAAAAGCCTACTGATACAATCTACCAAGTAGAACTGCTGAATTACTCGAGCCGCTCACATATCCCCCCTACCTACCTAACCTAGGTACTTACGAGGAATCAGTATCCCGCTTTACTAAATGACCAATAGACGATGCGGAATTGACCAGCCTCTCTTTTAATTTCTCTAGCTACTTCATCTAAACTACCACAGGCACAAGACTACTGCATCGAGTATGCCCACCGTAAATAGCTCCCAATTGTTCAATGATGTAATATCGATTTAGATTTCTGACTTCAATAGCGGGTAAGTAGATATATCATATTCTCTTGGATAGTTACATATTCTCAGAATTGGGTCTTTATACATCGATCAAGTGTAGCGTCTAGAAGTAGGTAAGGTAGCTATATACGCCCATCAACAGAACCAGCTTCTACCTAGCCACTTTATCATCGTATTCTGCCTCAAGGCTTCTCGAAGCACATGACTGCGTACCTAAATGTTCCATTCGCATAACCTCTTCTCATCGCCCTAAATGCCTGCAAGAAAGCAAGGCCGTCTCTACCTTGAGATATGGCAAACGCCCATAGTGAAGGCGAGGATACCAAAGACCATGATATATCCCTACCCGCATCAATTAGCGTTCGGGCTTTTAGTATAACTCGAAATAACTTACCACGTCTTGGCCACGTCCTTACTTATATCAACCGGCTCCTTGCGCGCCCGGAACCCCGCCTGCGTCGCCAACGCAACGTACTCGCTCGCCGTGTACAGCCGGGGAAGCAACATACCGTCCTCGATGGGCTTGATATCGGCGCTCTCCTGCTCGGGCGTTAGGTCCGGCGCCTTGAACCAATCGGCAATAACTAGGAGCCCTCCGCTTTTCACCAGTGCAAACGACGAAGAAAAGAAGAGCTCCTTGTTGGGCAGATGCGACAACGCCTCCGATATCCAGACACAGTCAAACGTCTCCGGCTCGCCGCTACCGGCGCGGAAGTGCTCGAGCATCTTCTCGGCGTCGAGCTCCAGGAAGCGCACCTTGCCCCCCTCCTTCCCCGCCTCGCTGGGATACTTGGCAAAGCCTCCCGCCGGGGCAGGCGCGGGGTCGCCCGTCTCGGTAGCGGTTATCTGCCGTGCGATCTCGACCTGGCGCCCGCTAATGGTGATGCCGGTGACGGTGCATCCTTGCTCCCGCGCGAGAAACCGGCTGGTGCCACCGATCCCGCATCCCACATCTAGGACCTTGGCGCCGGCCGGCAGCGCCGAGATCTCCAGCAGGAAATTAATGAGGTTGACCTGGGCTTGCTCCTTGGTCTCGTTGGCGGACTTGAAGAGTCCGTGGTGGATATGTTGGCCCCTACAAATATTCAGTCTCTCGTTGCTTGCTCCACTGCGCCGGGAATAAACGCGAGGTAATAAGCGAAAGGGGGAGAGATGGTTAGAGGAAATACCATAACGAGTGGTAGTAGTCCGACGCGATTTCGTAGTGCGTCTTGATCCTATCCTTGAGCGAGTCGAAGGACCCGTGGGCCTCAACGCTGGGGATCTCGTGTTGGTCGCCGGGGTGGAGTTGTTGGCTTGGTGCTTCGTGTTGAGCCATGTCTGATGAGTCTGATCCGTCTTACGAGTTGGGGACCGGAGATACCTAGGTACGTAAACCAAGGAGCAAGATAAGCCTTTGAATCTAGGAAAGGAGGCAGGATAGAGTCACACGACAAGTAACACTCGCGAACGTAGGTGATTGTTAGAAGAAGCTATTCTGGTGAGGTTCTTTCTCAAAGGAGGTAGATAACCTATCCCAATGTATGGGCCGGGGCAGCGCTAAGGCATGCGGCCGGGATCTTGGTTGCATGTCACGTACATATTGCTGAGCGCTTGTGACGGGGAACCCTGAAACGTTGAATCGTCGTTACGCTTTCGCCCAATCTGCAGCTGGTTACGTCATGATGAAGCTGTCGACGGAGTTTACTGTGGTTCTCTTGGGAATTTCTCATCGTGCCGAAGATTTGTTGGAACTTGTGCATCTACATAAAAAATAATATCCGTCCACTTCTTCTGGGTCGACTAACCTAGAGACATATACATGCGGTTGCAAGAGGGTAGAAAGAATAAAATGAGGGCAAAACTTGTTAAATATAAATAGTTAGTTAGATTTCAAATATCAACATTATATTCATAAACACACACACTCGAGAGTTGAGATATACGCTACCAAGCCGACCATGGAAGGTGTTTCGTCTCTTCTCTTCTCGCCTTGTCTCGTCTCTTCTCAGGCTGTCCAACGGAACAAAAAATGTACCGTATAAACGCCTTTCCCTCTACTACCTCCTATACACAGTAATAATAAAAATAAAATAAAACAAACGTAAATAGACTCAAACCCCTCATGAGGTTCCTGCCTGCCCTGGTAGCAGGTTGAGTCGCTTGATGTTATCGGCCGTCACAGTAACGTTAGTCTGAATAGTTGAATATGTAAAACTCCCTTCAACCAACCCTCCGTCTGCTCCCCATCCCTAGTTTTTTGATTGGAAAATAATAAAAAAATCACAATCCGCGCGTCCCGTGTGCAGTTCCTCGCGCTAAAATGCCCTCGACGCCCCTCATGCTTCCTCGTATCCGTCGTGCTTATGTTTGTGTGGCTTTCCAAAGGAACGCTTAGGTACTTGGCCCGCGTCCTGCTTTTCGTGCGAATCTCTGAATAAATACAGTTTAACTAGTCGCTAGCTAGCTAATGGATCGTCCTGGTATGGCGTATTCAAATTTTCCGCAGGTGATCGGATGCCGGATTCATCCCCCGTTCTGTGTCGCGGATCCGTTCTCGAAGCTGGGATACGAACCTCCCGTGAACTCAGCCCAGTCCCAGTCAAGTCCTCCGGACATCTGCCATAGTTCCTGCGGTAGTAGTGGCTGATATCCACCCGCAACGCCAGTTCCGGCAGCACCCGGTAAGGATGGCGACGTAATCGGTTGCCCGAAGCCCGTCACTTCTGCGAAGCTTCCAAAGTCCAAAGCGCTAGGGTTCCATTCCTGCTGTTGTTGCGGTGACGGAGATGGCCAAGCTCCTGGCCCGTCGCGCGGCGCCGAACCGTTAGTCGAGCTGGCCGTGTTCATGGGACTGAAACCACCATTTGCAGCGTTATTGGCGCGGTTCTGTTCTCCGTTGAATTTGGGCGATAATTGAGAGGATCCCGAGTAATTTCCGGTCGGTGTAGCTGCCGATGAGGGTCGTGGGGTATTGTTCATCTGAGATGGGGATGGTTGGCTGATGGAGGCCCTCTGAGGCTCGTGACTCTTGCGTTTTCGTCTATTGGTCTCGCGTTCGGCCTTGTCGATGACGATCTTGGCGATTCGTTCGAATTCGGAACACACGCCGAGCATACGGTGTACCCCACCAGTTTCCGCCTCTTGACCCAGGGTAGAAAGGAAAGTCACCACCAGATTCATTAATTTCGTGTCCGACTTCGCTCGTGGGTCTAATGGGTTCTGCAGGATATTCCCGAAGAGCGTGACGAGTGCCGAGACAGGGAAGTAGAGAATAAGCCTGCAGCACAGATTATTAGTACGGGGGGAAACAAGCGCAGATACTGGAAATGTTGAGGAACTCACCAAACGCAGGAAAAATCGCCCTGCGGGATATACTTGAGCAGTTGAATACTTGCTCGCGCGGCGGATGCGCACAGAGCTGCTGATGCAAATACCCGCGGATTTAAGGGCCTGGCATTTAGACCCTGAATTGCGTAATTGGATAGTCGACTCGTCCAGTAGCCGTGGTGTACAGACATGCGGTGGATCGTAGTGAGGGCGTTGTAATAAGAGAAGTGTAACATAACCACGTGGACTATCAGAGGAGTGTGAGACGCTTTTATTTCGTGTTCTGGGCGGAAGTCAATCGGGATATTGTCCTTCCACGTTTCTAGCTGCTTATCCAGTTCACCGATGGTTTGTAGCAGCTCACCGTCCGACAACTTTGTGGCTTTGGTCGAGTATAGCCTCTTATAAACCTGGCTCTCAATAACTGTCAATTCGCACATCGCTCGGAATAGATTCATCTTTCCCTTCCCATCGGCAAGAGGGATATTGCCAATATTGTCTACTGGATCAGCATCTGGTAACTCTACGTTCATATCATCGTCATCCTGTGCCGGTGGTCGTCCGGACCGGAGGCATAGATCCTTATCGAGCATGTATGCTATCCAGAATACTCGTTTCCTTTGCTCAATTTCGACCGGGTTTAGATTAAACCCACTTCCACGCTTATGCAACCCGATGCTGTGAGACAGCCTGATAGCTGCGGCGACAAGCAGAAACGACGGTTGGGGGTTAGGGGTCCCCTGCATAAAAGAGGCCATTCCGAGTAAAGCCTGTACGCTTAATAAGTCGGTGTTGCGCATCGTTAATTCGGAGAAAACGCCCATGGCGTTCTTCATGTATGCCCACGACTTGTCATCCTCTTCCTGCGGTACTAGATTGCTCATGACTCTGAGACGATGCGCGATAGCCAACGCAACATTCAAACTGGCCCACCATCCCGAGCCCTGGTAGGGGTCATTGGAGTACTGCCTCTCAACAAGATGCATAAACGTTGGTTGGTGGAACAGCGGGAACATGCAGTTGAAGTTGTCAAAATAGTCCTTGAGCAGGGATAACGCTTCTGGCTTGGGCGGTAATTGCCGATATATCGGGCGATGGAAGAGGTCACTAAAAATCTCGGGCTTCCAATGATTCCATTTGTGATCGTCGATGGATACTTCCGATATCATTTGTTGAAATGATCTGTCACCGGTCTTTTCGTTCACCCACTGAATACCCTTCGGTGAGAATATAGAGAAACCCGACGAGGACCCTAATGCAAGTTAGCGGGACTTCATCGCGGGTTATATCCGTATGTTAGGTAGTACTGACCTATATATCTCGTCTCTCCAGACTGATTCGTTACTAGTGAGCACATCATTTCTGACAAGGACTCGACCTCTTCGTCCTTTGGCCGCTCAGGTTGTGGTGAGCCGTCTTTCCTATAATCCCGGTCCTTAGTTGGCTCGGGAGACGTTAGAGAGCTTCGAGGGGTTGATGCTGCGCCATCGTGGCCGGATGTCGCTTGCGACGGCGACGTGGGATTCGACGTAGCCGCTTGCGAAGCTTGTCTCGATTGCTGATGCTTCTCGGCGAGGCGCTTCTCTAGTGTAGCCAAGTCGGTTGATTCGTCGTCATCACCAAGTAGGCCTTTCTTATCTTGTGAGCCAATGCTTGCAAGACTGTACAGTTCAAGACTCAAGACGTACCGGACAACCTTAATAAACTCTCCATGCGTCCTAAACGGTTCTCAAGACCTTCGATATACTTTGCACTATTGATATCGGTCAGTCTTAAGTTGTACTTGGTCGGATTCCAATCATTCATACCCCTTTGGCGGGCTTCTCTTCTTCTCGACTTGGGTGAAGACGCAGTCCGTCTTATAATTGATACAATGTGTGCACGCGGGAAGTTTTCCATCGCACTTAATTTTCTTCTTTCGACACATATCGCAAGCCTTCATTTATTCAGGTCAACCTATGTACATCCGCATAACCGAAACTGGTGACAACTCACCCGTGCAATTCTCCTTCTCTTTGCATCGTTCGGATCATCTAATAGTGACGACGGATCAAAAGCCATTTGCGCCGCGAGTTCCGGATGTAGTACCGGTATGCCATCGTGACTATAAGCCCCGAATATCTGTGGTGGTTGGTTCATCAGTTGTGGACGGGACATTCCTGGTATTTGGAAGCCCCCGGGATCAACCCTCATGTGATCCATGATCTCTCCTTTACGAGCTCAGTCGTTGTTTCGGTTGAAATTCGCTGCTCTGGGAAGATAAGAAAATCGTCGGGGTGGTTATCGAGGTACACGACGTTATCGTGGAGGGGAGCTTTGGTTAGTTAAGAGGTTAATGTAAATTGACGTTTTTAGAGAAATAATAATTCAGCCTAGGTAGTTTTTAGGTAGGTATTCCTAGGGATGTACTCTGTGTGGTACTAGGATTTTGCGGACTTAAAGTGTCCCCCCCCCCCATGGAATATGGAACTTGGACCATGGACAGCGATCGATCTCCTTGCCTGTCTTTATCGAAATTGCCAACGGGTCTGTCTCCAGTCAAGACTCTTAGCAAGTGCGCTATTCGCTCGGTGAATTATCTAAAGGGGCTTGGAGCGGGTTTAAACGCCGGGCTGTAGTGTATGTACAGGGCTCTCTGTACGGTGTACATTCGCGGATTCGTACTCGGTTTTGGGGGTTTTTTTCTAAACTTGGTACCAGATAGAAAAGAATTAGGCGCCAAGAAATGCTGATTGAACACAAAAAGATATTTTAAGGGTTAACAAATCTGTATAGTTAAGTTGTCATGTCGCGTGACTTAGGTATCAAGGCCAATAGTCTATCAGAATACTTGCTCAAAATAATTAGCAACTTATTCTTGTCTTCTCTTCCGCAGGGTGTGGCAACAAAAGAGTGAAGAAAAGAAAAGATCTCGTATGGGATACTTGAGACAACAGAATGGACATTCCGTTTGTCTGAGACCCTATGATGTCCGCTGGTAACGCTAGCTGACTAGTATCGACTTTCAGGGACGTGCGAAGGCTTCCCTCCTAGTCCAGACAATGATTCAGTAGGATGGAGGTTCCCCACGAATCAGAATTCATCATGACAGCACCAAAGGGTCTGGGGTGGTATTATGAGGGGATCCTTTCGCCCTGAGTACCGGCAGGGGGCCTGATATGATGGATGCTCGTGCTGTCGGTTATCATGTACCTCACATCCGAACGCGCCTGTTCCATGATTTGCAACTTGGCTAACAAGACTTATCATTTCGTCGAAAGATTCGTCTCAAGTATCGTAGTTTTCTTCCCCTCCCCTCCCCCCTTGAGGTTAAGATAAAAGATTACCTAGGAGGTCAAGAATTGACTCGATCGGACAAAATGATACACTAGACCCTTGGATACTGGAGGAAAAGTCCCCGAGTCTTAGTCCAGCCCCTCTTACCATTTTTGGCAATTAAGAATATCAATGCGCCGTGTCAGATGCCTCTTTATCAGAAATTTACATCAAAGTCAGGACGCTAGGAACTGAGGCAATAGACAAGATTCAAGAATTCATTCTGTATCTCTTCAAGCTAATCCAGTGAGCTTGCATATCTATCTCCTTAAAAACGTGACGACATAAAGTAGAAAACATCATATGATAATATTTCGATGTATTGCAAGCCAGCCCGTTTGATGTCGGAGGCCGCCAACCATGTACACAAGGTTTATAAGCTTCAATCCTTCCCCCAGTGCTAGGCTACGTGCATCCCCCGTTCTTAGGCCTGGCCGCCTTACAGAGGTCACTTCCGTTTCATGCGCTTAATATGGGATGAAGAATCTAGTCCAGGCACAACACTTAGCCGGATGACGAGATCTATCTGCGAGTGTATGCGTTAGCGTCATCCGGGGTAAAGGTACACGCCGTAGACATCGACGAGCTAAGCTTGTCTTAACTTGACTCGGCCACATTGTCTGAGCTGGGTGTTTGTCACCAAACAGCGTGGCGGTATGCCGGCACGGCGGTATGGAGGTATCGATTTGTAATAACGGGCCAAAGCGTCAACGGAATCGTGGATAGGAGATCCAGTCGCGTTTCATAGCCGTCTCAACTAACCCATCTCAAAGGAAGCGTCCGTTGATCGTATTAGGAAATAAAATGCGATATACACTTATGCTTAGGAATAAATGCTTAGCACATAGCTATTCACGTCCATAGTGACGAATTCATAACGAAGGAATGCCTCTTAAGCCAGCCACAATAGGGGTAAACTTAGCTTACATACGCTTTATAGGCCCATGTGCCGGCGTAACAAGGCGAGCCTTTCCACCTAAGTCCTGAAAACGGTTGTCACACAAGATCCGAGATGACACTGGCAAAATACGTTTGAAGACAATTATGCTTGATTAGGAGCAGACCAGAGGAGATGGCTGCCGCGATCTCGACTCCCAAATATCGTGCTCTCATTATTGCTATCCAGTCCGAAGACCCGGGGCAACATTTGACTATTTACAAGAAATGGTTTACATCTGACATAGGGGCGAAAGCCGAAAAGTGGCTTTCTACCCCTTTACCCTCCCCCATAACCCTCTTTGAGTTTTTATTTCAAATATCAACGCCAACCCGATGCCGTGACGAGTGTTATATCGACACGAAATAACAAACAGGTATCATCATAAAGGAAAAGGGCGAAATGTATACAGGTAAAGTGATAAAAAAAAAAGTAGGGTATCTATCCGGGGGGTCATAACTCCTCGGTAAACCGGGAGGCTGAGCCATGGGAACGACTCGACCCATCATAAGAAGGGTGGGATCGTCCAAGTGGATCTCGGGGAGGCTCGAGGGGTGAATTGTCTAAAACAGGACTGAAGGTTGCTTGCTCCGTTTTCGGTGTCCGGGCCGGCCCCGGATTGAAAACCGGGATTCCACTTTCCGGCCGCATCGGTGCACCTACGGCTAACCTAGTCGGTGCAAGCCCACCACCTAATCCAGGGAAGGCCGAGTCTCTATATTCGATAGACTGGTCGCTTAGGACAGTGTCGCGAGGATCCGAGTAACCATCACCACCGAATTGAATAACAGGAGGCAGCTTTCTTCCCGAAACCTTGGAAAATCCTCGTTCGCCACCATCTGCAGAGGCGGCACTACGTCCGGAGAATCGTTTGTATCCAGTCAAGCTGGCAAGAGCCGCGGGAATTGCAAAAGGAATCGAACGCCGTGTTTCAGACATACCGCCATCTCCACCACCAGGACCGGAATTCCCAACCAAACCGCCGCCGGGGCCTCGTTCACTCATGGAACCCCGCATAAGCCTAGCGGTGTTCTGGCGTTTCTTCCATCGGAGAAGGAAGAGAGCAAGGATCAAAAGTCCGGCAAGTGCAGCTACACCTCCTAGAACGCTTCCTGCGACGGTTGCCGCTTCCGGTCCATTTGAACTAGAGTCGTCATCGGTCGCTACGGCGCTCGTAGAAGATGGTTGTGCATTGCCGACGCCGACGCTACTATCGTCCGTCTGGGTGGGCACCCCGAAAGAACCAAAAGTAGTCGAAGTGGGATCGGAACTGGTAGTAGTAGTCGGCGAAGAAGTAGAAAAATCAGACGAAGATGCAGTACCAGAGGACGCAGACACGGAGGTATTGAAGCCTTCGATAGAAAACGGAGGTAATGAAGTAGAACTGGTACTGTTGGGAGAAAGAGTGGACGAAGAAGCTAAGCCACGTATACGTTAGAACCGGATGGCAAAGCGACAGCGACGTGCGAATTAATTAATCAATTAATTAATTAAATTGAAAATACGAAAAAAAAGTATAAAAAATAAGAAATAAAATAAAATAAAATAAAATACTTACATTGGGTTGTGTTAGTCACGCCAGCCAAGGAGGGGAAAACGGGAGAACCTGATAAAGGAGTGGACGTCAAAGGCGAATAAGATAATGTGGGAAAGATAGTAGGCATCGAAGACTCCGACGGTGCTACGGTCGGGTCTATCGTGGGGATGGAAGTCGAAGAGAGGCCGTCGCCTTCATCGTCGCTAGTTCCCGGTGCAGAAGTAGGCAAAGCAGGAACCGAAGCAGAATTTGATATCGGTGGTGATGTTGTAGTTGTTGTGCTGCTGCTGCTGCTGTTGCTACTAGTACTAGTACTAGTACTGCTGTTGTTGGTGGCGGTGGTGGTGGTGGTCGGCTCGACAGTAACGTCAGGTTCGGAGCTAGTGATATAGCTGGAGGACGTAGATGGTGTCGGTTGGGATGTAGTGAGGGTCTGGGTAGTAATGGGGACACCGGCGGAATCGATAAGCTCGAGAACGGAAACGGTCTCGACGATTATAGTGGGTTCCGAATCGGCACGTTTGTGGCCCCTTTTGTTACCGTTTTGAGAACGAGCGTGGTGGGTGTGTTGATGATTGTGATTGTGATGGTGGTGACTTTGGTGAGTTTCTCTAGAGTTGTGAAAATGATTGTGTTGATGTACGTCTCGGGTCTGAGGGAGTGAAGACCCCGAGACTGGGGTTGTCATCGCGCGTGGCGGTGAAATGGAGAAATACGAGCTTTTTTTTAAATCCAAAGTACGTGCGTGCGTGTAAGCGTGTGTTACTAGAATACTAGTTTTTTTTTAGAGGCAGAGTCGCGGATTCGCTGGGTGGATTTTGGGGGCGCGGTTTTACGGTTTGCGGTTCGCTGCTTGAGGACTCGTCTGGCGTCTGGCCTACACTAAAAGCTGCGGCTAGCTGTAGATGGCTAGCTGGCTAGCTGGCTAACAGGTCTAACAGGTATGAAAAAATGAGTGTGAGAAAATAGAGAGAATGAATGCGTTAGTTTAGGTTGCTGATCGTCCAGAGTAGCATCCCATCATTATCGTATTATTATCGTCCCCTATTCCTGCTTCTTCTCTATCTTTGTGGTCCTTCTATCGTTGCCGGATCCTCATTGTTGTTGGCGCGAGAGGCTGGAACCGAAACATCGACACCCACAAGCGACGAAACGGTCGGCCGGACGGTTAAGGTGAGGATAAAGAGGGTAAAGGAGAGGAAAGAGAGAAAAAAAAAATTAAATGAAACAACCCCGGAGGTGGAAGCGTTTTGATAATATGTTTGTCAATCGAAAAATTAAAATGAGATACCTTTTCAGCAGTGGACTCATCGTTAGCTTCGTTGAAAGCTCGACATGGCACTGAATGTTGGGGGGCCTTGTCTCGCTGTAAATGGACGACAGTGCTGAAAGGGTGATGCTGCTCATTTCGCTTGGGCTGAGCGTTGTCCCTCTGACCAGGGGGTCATAGACATATCGGCCAATCATAAACAATTGCTACGAGCAAGGACATGGGCAAACCCATCTGCGATTGTCTACGATTGGTCCTCGAGACGGGGATTTCTTTACAAACATACGGGCATCTCTTGCAATCCTCATCATCACCAGGTTGTTCCATATCCATTCATGACGTTTTGTCTTCTTTCGAAGCCCCTTTTTAAGGCTTAAGACTCTTTTACCTTGTTCATCAACCATTTACCACTGTGGATATCAAAGACTTGAATTAATCCGATAACAGAGCTACATATAAAGGTACCTACGCTAGGTACAATACAATGCCTAAGGTGAGGTATAGTTACCTGGGTAGTTAGTTATATGAACTGCAATACATCAAAACAAATGGTGCACGGGGCGGACGAATATGATTGTACCCTCGACCTCGACACCTCGACACCTCTAAACTAACATGCCAAGCCTGTAACCAATGCAGGAACACGAAGTTTTAACTGCAGTAAGTTAACAACCTAAACCCCCACGAGGTTAGCCACAGGTAAGCAAGATAGAATGATGATTCGATCCAATTCGTGTGGTGTGGTGTATACACTTATGTAGTGTAGCCGCCATATGCAAACCACCCGGTCCATCGCAGATTGGATGACTTTATTTATTTATGTATGGTTGGCGGGTACATAGTACCTAATGTAAAGCAGCTCGTATTCCTTGGTGCAGATCCGTCTGCTGGAAAGCCACGCGATTCGGATTGATTGACTCCTTCGACATTTAAACGATTCATGACTGAGCTCGTGTCACCAGGTTTACAGGTAGCTCTTACATCTTTCTTCTCCTCGTCTTCTCCATCTTCTCTCGTTAGGGTTATCGTCGATCTACTGTACCACATTCAGGTCATATCTAGGTACGCTACTAATTTCTGTTGCATTGTTGCTAAAAAGAACCACCAGCACTAGTCCGTAGTCTGCTTGGTCTACTCGGATCGGTCTGGGCTTACGGCCTAATATTAGATGGCGTCAGGGCCCCCAGGCCAAAAGGTGGACCGCCTTATTTTATGTCGCGGGTGCTTACGCGCAGCCTTCTGGTACTTGGCTATTCTAAAATCACCATCGTTTAGGAGGGTTGCGTCATAGTTCATATACGATTCCCCCATGATGGAGTCATCAGGATATAGGATCTAGCATCTTACCTCTTAGGCAATGGGGAAAGAAAGGAGAGAAATATTCGCTGTGGGTATACCATTGTTTACTTGTATAAAAGAAGGGATACGTACGCACGTATGTGAAAAGGTAGGCATTAATTATGTTGTTGTGAGACCACGAATCTCGAGCTAAGATGCTCCTAGTTTAGCACGAGCTGCCAACTACCTACATTAGCTTCGGTCTACGCCCTATTTTTGCACCAGTCCGCATAGTATATACGCACTATCGTCGTGTCTAGACTCGCAACAACGCATGAGATTCGTTGGATTTGTCTACTTAGCTTAACTAAACGATATCTAGTATCTTACGAGCATACGTTGCCCGTGTTTCAACATCTCGTTCCGGGCGAAGTTTACAAGAGATGTCTTCGAACTCGCCTAGAGAAGGTAAACCATGGAATATCGTGGCGTAGCAGTTTTCAATAAGGTTACCAAACGCGCTCCTATGAAAAAAAACCCTGTCTCATCTCATCGTATATAATGAAAGTGGCTTACTAGGTATCTAGTAAATACTATGCAAATAGCTCTTATGTAACACCATATCCTGCTAAAGAAGCGAGCTTACGGCTTGATTTTTGGCCAGCTTCGGGTCTTACAAGAAAGAGAAGATAGACAATTTAAAGTATGAGGTGCTAAATCTAGTTGATCTGTCAGTCTCCCTTTATATTTATTATTCTCCAATTAGGGAGGTGAGATCCTTTTGAAGGGATATCACCTTACGACAAACAAAGTCGTGACACTCGAGGTTGGTTTATGTTAGATGATTGGATCTCACCAACCATTAGGACCGAAAAGAGAAGTCGCCATCACACCAAGGCAAGGCCAAACATTAGGCCTACAGAGGAACTTATTTACTGATAATGTGGTGCTGGCCGCTAGATAATTGTCCAATTGAAAGCAATTCCTTAACTCCTCCAAGACAAGTTCCACGGGAGTGTTCGGAGATTTCCCCTATATTTCCTAACCCATACAACAAGGCAAATACATACCCAAAACAGGTAGCTAGGAAACGTCAAGAATATCGAAAGATGCATATTATTGATTGTAAATTATGCAAGCAATAACGTCGTGCCTATGATGCCATTTTTTTACTATAATAGACTACTAAAAGTTGAAGGACGTATCTAAGCCGGGCTCGATTTCGGAAGATTTAACGTTATCACTCTACACTCCTTTGACCATCGGCTACAATGGTAAGATTTAATATTGTAACGTCAAAATTGAGAACGCTGGACATCTAGGTATTATTCCCATGTGTAATCGACAGGCAGTAGACATATTTGAACTCATCTATACTTGCTTTCTCATATATCCTTCCGTAAGGCCTTTCAATTATCTATCCGTCTATATTATGCCAACGACGAAGAGGCTCGAAATTAGATATCTGTCGAGCTCTCATATGGAATAAAACAAATCTTCAAGTTCGACGGTTTCATACGTCCGTTGATCCTCGTATGTTCACTTCAGCTAACCCTGAGTTTTGAGAGTTCTTGGTTCAATTGCGCCGTGATTTTGTTGTCCGTGATAGAATCTCTGTAGGCATTTAAGAACCATTCCAATTCCCTCGACAGAATAATAAAAGTCACGCCACCGCTTCGTTTCTCCCTTAGCCATGGCCCGGGTTTAGCGAAGTAATAATGATTGGGATCAAAACCATTGTGTACAAGATTGAGTAGCTTAGTTGGGCCCATGCACATAGTAATGACCATATTAATTTCGTCTTAGGGGTATCACGAAAATTGTTTTGATGTTAATCTTATCGATCAATGCTCGCATTTTCCCCCTAGGGGACAGCCCGAATCAACGCCAAAACGCCGTCCAGTCATTCATGTTCCCGTCCAAGATTCCCTAGGCAAATGATACCCTCTTCTTCTTAGGTTTGGTGGCCTTGGTCCCGGCAGATGTAGCTTCCTTAATCACAACGTCGTCGTCGTTTTCGTTAGACTGCTTAGTCCTCTTCCTTTTCCTCCTTAGCGAATCCTTGGTCTCGTCCAGCTTCGCCTTCTTCTCTTCCTCCTTCTTCTCCGCCTCGATTCTTCTCGCCTCTCGTATCTCTTCCATCTGCCGGGCCTTGATCATCTTGGACTCGATCTCGCCCTCTTTATCAGCCTGCACCATGGCTAGAATCGTATTCATGCTTTCCTATTTGCGCAATGATACATTTTAGCGTCAATTCGCTAGGTACCGATAGAGTGATCATTTGCGAACTGGTCATACCTTGTCATCCACGAAAACCTTGCCTTTCTTCTTCCCTTTTGGCTTCGTAACTCCAACTGGGGTTATCATATTCAACTCTGGGATCCCCAATTCCTTTTCCGTGTAGACCTTCTTTTTCTTCTTTAGCAGACCGGGAGTGTTTTTCCCTTTTACCTGCTTCGAGAGTACTGGGCCTTTCCTTTTCGACTTAACGATGCCATCCGATGGACCTCCTTTCGACGATTTGCTAGAACTTATACCAGACTTATTCGCGGCATGCTTATTTTTGACTGTCCTTGTTCTTGAAGGGGCCATTTTTGCTGTGGTATTGATGCGACGGGATGCAACTTGAAGACTTTTGGCGCGCGACCTGCAGTTTGTAGAAATAAAATTGTATGTAGCTATCTTTATCAGCGATAACAGATAAGCGCAAAACTGGGCGCAACCCACTTGCCCAACCAGGGAAAGTTTAATAAATCGCCCAGTTAGGTTAGTTAGTAACTAACTCAGTTGTAACTAAGTCATCATTTAATCATTCATTTATTTAGCTGCGAATTCACAATCACAGCATTCATCGAATAACAAATGTAAACCTGCGGTTCTATCCAACCCGGATATGCCTATTATATTTAGACACCTAAAATATACCCTTCCGTATCCATGCAAACCCAGTAAATATAACTACCATCAGTCCCTAGAAAATTAACAGGAGGTAGCATGCAGTTAGATC
Source organism: Daldinia sp. FL1419 (assembly GCA_025201765.1). Lineage (NCBI taxonomy): Eukaryota > Fungi > Ascomycota > Sordariomycetes > Xylariales > Hypoxylaceae > Daldinia > Daldinia sp. FL1419. The sequence goes on from MU623361.1 coordinate 174,420, forward strand.
TTAACCTATCGTCAAATGATGGCTCTTACTATGGGAAAATCGTTCCAAGTAAAGACCCGATATCATATGATACCCTTCTGACAGGTTCCCGTGAACGGCTATACCAAGAGTAGTTCGAAACAGAAATTGAAGATAACTTATTGAGAATAGTGCCGACGTTAAAGGATAAAGGTGGCAATCCATCTACAAGGATTCAATACTTCGCGGGCATTTAAAGCGTACCTGGTCCAACTTAGGTGTCTGGTAAGCAAGTATAGCACGTGGGAGAGCGAGTAGAGCTTCTCAGAGTTATAATAGGTAAATAAGTTACTCCAATCAAGATGCAAGTAAATCCTTAAGAGGATAGATACTATTGTTACACTTTGGTTGGCCAGCGTATACGTTATAGTTGACATGTCCCCACTGATCGACAGAAGCCTTACGCTGGCCGCAGGTGAGGTAGCGCTATAGACAACTCTAAATCTATCAATTAACTTATTCATGATTGGCCAATCTTTGACGCTACAGCTTTCACCGTTGCGTAAGACCGATCCTCGGCGTATCTTAAAAAAAAATTACGATGAGTTTATTAGATTCTCCCTTATCTACCTACCTAGTTGGCAATTTTTTGGAAAACTAGACGTCAACTCGAAAGTAGACGAATATATACCTAGGTATATATAAACGACAATGGGTTCCGAATCTACGAGTCCGCGATGGGCGGCGTTTACCCGCGACACTAACGAAACCAAGATTCAGCTGGCTCTGAACCTCGATGGCGGGGCATTTCCTGAGCACATCGACCCCCGCCTACAAACCTCTGTCGCCGAAGGCCATGCCAGCCAGTCGAGTAAATCGCAAACAATCAGCGTGAATACGGGTATTGGCTTCCTCGACCACATGCTCCACGCCTTGGCTAAGCACGCCGGCTGGAGCTTAGCCCTGGCGTGCAAGGGCGACCTCCACAGTACGGATCTACCCAGCTCATCAGCATGTTTTTTATGGTGACGATGATAAACGAGAATCCGCTAACGAGGAGTAACATCGCAAAAGTCGACGACCACCACACCGCTGAGGACGTGTGCATAGCCCTCGGATACGCCTTTGCGAACGCGCTGGGCAGCGCTTCGGGATTAGCACGCTTCGGGTCAGCGTATGCGCCTCTCGACGAAGCACTCTCGCGCGCAGTCGTGGACCTTTCGAACCGACCGTACAGCGTTATCGACCTCGGCCTCAAGCGCGAGAAGATCGGCGATCTGAGCACCGAGATGATTCCCCATTGTTTGCAGAGCTTCGCCCAGGGCGCTCGTGTTACCCTGCACGTCGACTGCCTTCGAGGCCAGAACGACCACCATCGCGCCGAGAGCGCCTTCAAGGCCCTGGCTGTGGCGATTAAGCAGGCTACTACGAGGATACCGGGTAAGGAGGGCGAGGTTCCGAGTACGAAGGGAACTCTGAGCGTGTAGTAGCTTAATAGAAATGGTTAAACTTCTGATATGACCTGCCTGCATGCTAAAACCTATGCGGTGATCTAGATACCCGGTGACCAATATTTTACCAGATCCGAACCTCTAGTTATAAACATTGCATACCAGCTTCATTGTTTTACTTTGCTATATCGCTAGGATTATACATTCCCGGCTGCACATCTCCAGCCATCGTTTCTCTGGGTGACTTCAAATTCTCACAGCTGTGCTCCTCACATCTAATATAGGTCGATGCGAGAAACGACGCATATACATTGTTATTCATTTAACTTCATTCTGTTATATTCATACCAGCCAAGCAAGATTAGTGCTAGTGGTTCAAGAGCCCTTTTACGTTACATGCATGATGTAAACGATTTAAGAAACTCAACGCGATCATTTAAGGTTCCGCCACGATGTTCCCAGCCATGTCTAGCAATTTCATTAGGATTCATATAAAAGCAGCGAGCGACAACGTCCCATATGTCAATCCCGTGCAGGGTATCACTCCCGTTTCATACATATCTTTCCCTTAAAAGATACCGTTTCCTCCATGTTCCTCAACGGACCCGTCCGTCGAAAGAGCGGTGTGTGCCCTTAGTAGCGGTAACCGGCCGGCGTGGTATGCGCGGTCGCGGTACCAGTTTCGGGGTACGCCACCTGGCCGTCATACTGGTATTTGTTGTGTACACCGTTTTCCTGGCCAACTGCCGTAGCCTCGGTGTTGTAACTCTGGCGCATCTGGTCCGGATGAGTGTGCTCAGGCAAGATGTTAGGGTTTTCAGCCTCTGCGGTCTTTTTCCGGCCGAAGAGGCCGAATAAACCTCTGCGCTTGGCGTAGCCAGACGTGTAGTTGTTGGCAGGACTAGGGCCAAAACGCTGTTCCTTACGTCGGTGACGGACGAGAACAACCTCGAGGAGTGCAGAGAAGACAAAGAAGATGCTGATATATCAATTAGTAACTTATGCGGTCAATGCCAACTGATGATACTCACATTGCTACGATCGAGACAGCTAGGCAAGCAGTCTCCATCTGGCAAACTTGATGATATGTAGGATGCTGATTGTTGATTAAGTCCTCGGCACGACCAGTGCCAAAAGGCGTGTCGACCGTACCGGTACAACTGCTGGCTCCTCCACGAACAGCGCTAGCAACGTAGATGTACGATCCGATAAAGCAGACGTCCAGAACAATGGCGATGAAAGACGTGAAGGGGTGGCCAGCTAGACAACACAAGAGCAGAAGTCCGAGGATGGTGTAGAGCACACCAATACCCGAGATACCCTCAACGGCGCGCGTCCATGTCGGTATGGGCAGGTTACGGTTAGTAAGCACTGCGAGGAAGTACGAGAAGAGAGCGAGGACGAGAGCGCTGCAGCAGAACTGTACACCACGAATAAACCACTGGACTACTTTGAGCGCGAGGCCTGATTTGGCGCCCATGATGGCGGTTGTTTGTCAATTCGTGCGATCGAATCGCAGTTGTACGGAGTAGTACGTTGTAGAATGGGATCGGGAAGTTAAAGTTGGGGTTTAGGTAGGTTGGTAGGGCAAGAGGGTAAGGGTGAGTTGCTATTAGATGAGGATGAGATGAGATGAAAATAAAAAAATAAGCAAGCTTCCAGAGGTCCGGGGAATAAGGTTAGGAAAGGTCTAAGCGCAAAAAAAAAAAAAAAGAATTGTGCAGGAACAGTAGTAATATAAACTGGGGGTTAAAGGGAAAGGAGATTGAAATAGTGAAAAATATGGAAATAATGGAAATAATGGAAATAATAGGTGGGTTAGGATGAACAAGCGTGTGTCACTTTCTTTCAAGTCGGTCAATAAAAAGGAATTGACGTTACTTGGATAGGTTATAGGAATGACAAGAATGATTTACATCGAAAGATATTGTTTAGGTTCTCAAGTTTCCTTTTACATCTACACGCTTGTACAATATCAGCACGCAGCGGTGGAAGGCCGATGATAGACGCGGTTTTCTACCTGATTCAAAAAGGAATATGTACATTCTGTACCCAAGAAAGAAAGGTAACCTACATACCTGCTGCTACCTGCTGCTACCTGAGAACATATTAAAAAGTTAAAACGATGACGAGTGCGGTCAGAGTTTATCCCAATCTGCGCAGTATCTTTAAAATCCCAGGTAAAATCTCATAAAATCCCAACCCATCCACTTTTCCACGTGAGATGGTGGCCCGACACACACACACCTAATTTGTATTGGGTTTAGTCCAACCCCCAGCAAAAACAGAATATCGCGCGGTCGCGTTTTTACATACTACAATTGAAGCTATCGTCAATACCTCAACACCAACGCTACTACCTGCACCACCACCACCACCACAATCGTACACGATACCCTCAATGCCAACGCTCACGGCAGTAAGGCTTAATATAACCCTCTTTAATATACATGGGTTATAGAGCATGCAAGGTTAATTTCAGGGCATACAGCACCTTTTCCAGCCTGAATTTCAAGCACCCGTAGTGCCTTCGCAGCACCAAAATATTTAATATTTTATAAATTAAAATGCGACCGGGCAGTTTTCTGGTTTTTCTGTTTTTAGTTGGGGGATAGACTAAACCCCATACAAATTAGGTGTGTGGTGGTCGGACCACCAACTCACGTGGAAAGTGGATGGGTTGGGATTTTATGAAATTTTACCTGGGATTTTAAAGATACTGCAATCTGCGCCATTACGACAAGGTACCGCCCCTCCATCCCAGCAAACAGCCCCCCAGCTCAGCTTCTCATTCGACGGAGCCCTGTCGCACTAGTGCCGATCTGCCGGCGTGACGTTGGGTCCCCGACAGGGATAAAGGAAACCAAGATCATTGATTCGTTGTTTTATTGTCCAAGCCACACCATCGCGTCATAATGTGTGGCTTCGGCTGCTGGCAGATTTGGCTAGTTTGGCTCATTTAGCCACAGTCGGTGGTTAATGACGATCGTCATCCGTCCCATCCGTCGCAACAAGGAACCTTCCTTTACGAAAATAAAGAACTTGTTCTTTCGTCCGTAAATTCTTAAATCCAAATCCGATCTATTTCGGCCTTTTTCTTCACGTGTTTTCCCACCAGGGAAGTCCAGCCAAGCTAGGGAGCTCCTTGAAGATCTGAGGGGTGCCCATTGGCATTTCTAAATAACGGTCGTTCGACGGATCTGGTGTACACATGCCGCTGATCAAAGGTCGTTCAAGCCTTCCGGTATCGTAACAGATATTTGGGATCTTCGTCTTTCCGATAACTCGTGAAGACCCCGTGATCTATCCTTAGAGCTCCTTGGAGTGGTGAATATGGTATTCTCATTTTCGACTTTTATCGTTGTGACTGTTACTATTCTTTCTATAGACCTCGTGTAAATATTTTTTTTACGAGTGGCTTCATCCCAATCAACTGTAAGCGCACAATATTCGATACTTCCTAGCCGTGTTACTGTTTGTGCCAGCTTGTCTGCCAACTCGTTTCCTGTTGCGGTGCCCTTACGTCGGACTCTGAAGTAGGCCAGCAATGTCTATGACTTAGTTTAGGGGCGGGACTAGCAACATGAGATATAACAGCTGAGGCCTTTTGCAAGGTGCTAGGAGCTTTCAACGTATTCTAATTACCACAATAGTATGCCACAGATTGACTCAAAACATACATACATTATTAATGTTCCATACCAATGTGTCCTATGGAACACGATCATATCATAAGAGTTCAATTTTATATGTTCAGTCGCCTATGCTATCATGGGTGGGAGCTGTCTCGCGACCTGTTGTCGTTTCGATATGCGAGCTTCCCAATTTTATACTATAGGTGACTAAACAGTCCTACTTACTGTGTTATAGACATGCGATATCAAAGCACTTAGCATAGGTACCTATGTGCGTAGGTAGACATCGCGCTTGGTTTCGTTTCGATACTTGGAGGCTCTTTACACCAGCCTACGGGGACTCCCAATATTTTCCTACTATATCACATCCATCTAATAAGTCAAGATCTCACCTTTCGTGATACTACATGTGATTTTAGAATCCCCTCCAGACACAGCTGCACGCACGTTACCAGGGTTTGTGGGATTTCATACTAAGCATAACCCCATTATATTTTTTTCCAATGGGTTGATGAGAGCCCCAACCGGTGTAGTTATAGCTTTACACCCGAAAACTGGATCATGTTATCCTGAGCTGTTGAGAATAATAACTCAGGGGAGTCGCCGGAATCCTACTCCTCAATTATAGGGGCGGGCGAAAACTTGAGTAAAGGCGCTCCCGTTGTTATACTTATGGAGACTTTAATCGGTATGAGTGTGTCAGTCATGCTTTTATCTGCCCGTCTATGCCCTCTTGCTGTGTGCCATCTCACCTAAAGAACTGGTGTAGAGACCACTCTTGTATCAGATTATAGAATCATTTAAAGGGGTTATTCTTGTTAGAAGACCATAAAAGGACCATTTAATATGCCTGTTAAATCTCTAACATGGCGAGTTCCTTTACCACTAGGTGGGTAAGGGGTTACAATATATACGACCGTCTTGATTCCACTGCATTTGGATCATGCTACAGATTTGAATCGGATATAAGCGAAAATGCGTTTCCATCGATTCCCCCAAGAAGCAAGGGTGGATGGGGCCCAGATAGTCGGTAAAGTATGAATAGAGGTGAACTTACAAGGATTCTTTCGCGTCTCTCCATAGGTAGGCCGTATCATGGTTTGGCATAGAGACTATAACGTGATGAGAAAATACCTCAAGGATGGGAGCTAAAGTACGTGAATCCAGATATTATCTTAATATATTAAACATGCTAAAGGGTAGCACATACGGCTTGTTAGATAATTGCCGGGCATTAACTGTCTGGATGCTACAAATGCCCTCCGACGTATTACGTGAAACATCCGCAATACTCATGAGCACGACGTTTGGAACGTAGTAGGACGAGATCTTCGCGGGCATCCGATCCAGGGTTAAACGTACCCGTATTAACGTGGCCAATACTTGTGGCATTGGGGATTACGATGAGTATTATCTACGCATATAGCATTCGAAAAATAGCGACTCAAAATTCTCACCTCGTTAAGAATGAAGCTCCGGAATATAGTACTAGAAGCCTCTAGTTCAGGGGGCATATAAACATTGTATGATTAAACCACATTGAGATACTTGGGTTTCGGATTAACCGCGCATGTTAGGTGGGCGTAGAGGAGACTTGATCATTGACAAGCTCATATAACCCATACCTACGCAGCAGGTGTGATTATACCGAAATTAGTTCCAGATCTACGGGAACCCCAGAATGAATCCGTATATGGGCTCTCCTATGCTTCAGTTCGATCACCCTGGGTTGTAGCCAGTTCTGCGGATAAGAGAAGGTCGATGGCTAGTCCAAGGCTGCTCGACATGTATCGTATGCCGCTGCTGAGCCTAGAAGAAATAAATTCGGTACGGCTGCAGGCCCTAGACCCCTTGAAAGATATTAATACTGCTGCCTCTTCCTTGCTTGATAAGGGAAAGGCATGGATAACTCGCGAACACGATAATAAACCTCGGCGATGAGCATAACGGCATCGCAGATCTTAACCCCGCAACCAGTGGTTATAGTAGGTAGAGCGGAGCCAATATTTAGCCAAGTAGACGGTTCAGGCGATAGGACGAATTTGCAATTTCTTCAGCGCGACATCCATATGCGTCCCACCGCGCCGTGGCGTCAATGAAACTATTCGAGCTGGGCTACTGGGTTGTACACTCGGGAGGCTACCGTGCAGGAATGCACAAGGTAATTAAGTCTTAGCCCTACAATTGTATGGCGTTCTAGGCGAGAACGAAGAGAATCCGAATTGCTACTTCTTCTCAGTATTAGTCTGCGATGCCAATGTATATATTGACGGATAAAAGGGGTCAGTTGCTTAGTATCTATAATAACTGATATCTAATTTATCACTTATGCATGTCGGTACAGTTGACTATATGTAAATCTTTTTCTGTAATACATTAGGAGGTAAGTAGCCTCGAAACCGTGACTTGCATACCCCAACTCTATAAACCGTGGTATCTGCCTCCTGGGGCCTACCTAGGAAGTAGGTACTAGGTGACTTATGGGACACGGTCCTAAGATGGCCCTGGTTATATCTGGTCTATCAAACTATATGGTTGTTACTGATAAGCGCGAGGGTTCTGTGAAGAACATATTGTCCGTACCATAGAGAATGAAGACTATTGAGGAACACATCGGGGAGATGTCGACAACGTACGTAGGAAATAAATCACGAGCATATCTTCATTATATACCGAAGTATCCAAGCATATTCTATTGCTGTCGTAAGGGTAAAAGGACCCGTATTAGGTATTGCTATATCAACGCCACGACAACATAGATACCTGGGTACTCAGGCTTGGCTCGACCGGAAGTTTCCTATTCTTATCACAACACGAGAGTGCACCTGCATCCGAGTAACACTGTCTCAGCATCTACCCACCTACCCAGTATAGGGGGTTGTAATGAGTTAATTGTTTGGGCCGGGCTGTGTTGCTATCCAAGTCTGCCTTATTGGACCTGCTAGCTAGGTACCTATAAAGCTAGGCACAGACGGGGAGAAATTCAAATTTTATTCAGTGCGTTTACGATTGTCAATAGTCGCTTGTTACACGTAGGCGTTGAGTCTGGCGATAGTTTAACTTCCCATTATGGCGATTAAAAACTCAACAGAAAACGAATGATATCCCACCAATGTGTGGAAGTCATTAATGAAAACATGCTTGCCTGATCGAGATCACAATGTCGAGTTCTGGTGGCGGCTCACAGGCTATGACTTGGCTAATATGGTGGATGCTGCCGGCTATCCTATTGAGAAGCAATATCTTCGACATTGCGCCTCATAACAGCAAGCCAGTTGTTAGGCCGTACCTTCCGACGCGGAAGTATGGGCCGGACGATCTTACCATCGCGCACCGCCTCATGGATTGGATGAAGGCGCGTGGTCGCGGTGCTTACTGCGACCGCTATTTGAGCCTGAAAGCCGTGGGGGAACATCGGGGTTTGGAGAATGGAACGGGGATTCATAGTTTTATCAGCTATGAGCCCAGTAGTGATGGCGGGGAACCCGACGTCAAAACTTTACTCCTGAGATTTATCACCCTAGGAGGTTTGCCGGGAAGAACGAATTTAGGTATCGGGGAGCTGTTGCTGGTATAGTGGGAAGTATTATATATACATGTTGTCCGATTGGAGAGTTATTCTATAGACAGGAAAAGAGCCAAGTTCATGATAAACTATCCTAACTCCCTCTATATTCTGTCTGCGTGAATATTCTTACGAGGAGCTAAGTAGGTCCCGTAGTCGATGTACGTATATATGTTGGGATTCGAAAGCCACCTACTTCCATATTAGATCATTAGGGACGAGTCAAAAATCCCATCTCCTGGATGGCAATATGCTCGCCTAGGTATACATCCTCCTTGTATTGGTGATAACAACGTTATGCGCAATAATGACGTTGGTGCTACCTATATGAGAGACATTAGGCGCTTCTCCATTATGATAAGGACATCATTCTAGTAAATAATAAAGTGAAAACTCGTGGGAACCTGCCTCTTACTGCAATCCTTGTCCCTAGTAGCCGAGAATATGGCTGTAGGCCTGTTCTCTTACATCTAATTACTCCCGTCAAAGGGAATCACAAGGCAAGGCTCCATATCAAGGGATCGTAGCCTCAGCTCTCCTTTTCATGCCTTGGACTGGTGTACGGATGAGAATTATTACTAGATGCCAAGTCCCTCATCTTTTTGATTTGCCCTTTGCCTTGGAAGCTTTTTGCTTGTCTACGAAATCTTTGATGATGGCATGGAGATCTTGATTTCGTCTGGCAAGCAGTAAGACATCGTCTGTGTTGATGGTAGTACGTCCCGCGTGGCGACTGAAATTCTCTAGGTCCAGTGCCACATTTTCTAACAGTATGTTAGCCCATGTTCTTATTCATCGTTGTTATGATGGAGTTTGGGAAATTAATGAATATTGAAGATACCTATCTGAGCCCAAACCATCTCCGTCAAAGCGCCGATAAACTGGGGAGTGACATTTCTGTTTCTCCTCAGCGTCTCTTCATCTACCATCTTCCCCACTGCAAACCACAGTGCAGCTTTTAGTTGCTATTATACCGAGTCAGCAAACATTGCTGATAGAAATATTCTGGTATTTCGGGGTGTTCTCACCTCTCGAACCTCTTCGTCGGAATTATCCGCCATGGCCGATTATGGCGATTATGGGAATTGATAGTGCTTCAATCTAAATTTAGGACTTGTATCGATTTAAGGGAGAGAAGCCGGCAGTTAAACGCGTTTCGGTTACGTCAGGCAACTACATAGTACGCAGTAAGTTTAGCACCAAAGCGCTAGTAATTCATATTTAGGGGCCCGTGCACGCCAAGGCTACCAAGCGGCTTTTTTCTTTCTTCTGGATGCTTAATTCACGCTTTTACGCGGCATGCAGGGATTCTGAACCGTTCTCTATTCTCTGCGGCTTAAAAAGTTTCACAAGCTTTGTACATTTACATTTACATGCCCATGCCCATTCATTATTAGGTATCACTTATCTAGCTTTGAGGCATTTGATAACCTTAAGATAATTACTTCACCAAGCCCAGGTAAGCCATAATTTAATTCCCCCTTGCTCGCCTATTTTCTACTCCTTTAACCTGCTATACGATTTACTCACCACGAAGAATAAAGGGGTACGATACTATCCGCCCATCATGTCGGAACTCGTGGATTTAATTGCCCATCTATTCGATTCGGTATCCCAATTATTTACGCTGGTCAAAGACCGCTTCAGCAACAACATTAGCGAGTCATTTACGTCTATGACACCGAAGCAATGGATTCGATTGGTCATCATCGTCGGCGCCTATGCGTTACTGCGACCGTACATCATCAAATACGGCGCCAAGCACCAAGAAAAGCAGCTCGAGAAACAATTCGCAGAGGAGGAAAAGAGGCAAGCCGAAATATCGCCTAATCAGCTACGCGGAGAAATTGGTATACCCGAGGATTCGGACGACGAGGAACAAGCGGAGACTACGGCTGCGGATTGGGGAAAGAAGGCACGCAAGCGCCAGAGGAATATGATCAAGAAGTTGTTGGATGCTGAGGAGAAGAGACTCCAAGAATTGCAAGAAGACGAAGAGGACAAGGATATTGAGCAATACCTAGTGGCGGACGATTAGTTGTATTTTTGTCGTAAGGGAATATCGATATACCTCGCTATCCGCCGTTGGATTGGCAAAACCTACATAATATCTAATCGAGTACCTAATTCTTTGTCCTCAATGCGATGGATCTGGCGATACCTAATGACGGCGTTCCGAACCAATGTTTCCTCACTTGCTATTCTGCGGCCGTAAGTAGGGCCCGGGGTATATAACCTTGTAACCCTTTTTCATGATGCCATTTGTCTGTCATGCAAACCGACTAACCGATTAAAAAAATACTGCGTGATAAAATTGTATGGCTACCTATTTATGTCGAGGAGGATGTGCACAGCAGATACGGGATTTAATCGAAGAAGTTCTGATGAAGAGTCGAGTTTGTTAGTAAGCCTTTGATATTAGAAGATTTCTAATTTATGCATAACTACCTATTCATGCATAACTATTCGGTACTGGCTTAATTACTTCTCCCTATCAAATTGGAAGACCACCATAAACGCCAAATGCCCCGCTCATAGTGCCTCCGGATGAGTCACGTGTGCTACGCATGTGTGCTACATATGGATTTGAGATGAGCAGGCAAGTTAACCTAGCTTCTGGGCACTAATCTATTTGAGGTTAATCTAGCGCATCGGAAGCTTTGGAGTGATCACCCGCCGCATCTTTCTGACAGAACGAGGCGAATTCGATTTCTAACACACGATTTAACTTTTACATATCAGAAAACGTTAGAAATCTTCTCGGCAATTCACATTTCCCGTTTCGCAATATTGGCCTCTGCCGCCTATGTCCCCCATGAGATAACTCGGTTCTTGACATTTCTCCAATCTTCACGAACCCGAACCCGGACCCGGACCCTTGATATCTCCCCCGCCTTCATTTGGCCTCAAGCTTCAGGACTAGCCCGGCATGTCAAGCTTGTTGCGGCAGTCGACTGCCCTTGCGCGGGTCGCTAGCGTCTCGCTCAACGCCTCTGCCCGCTCGATTACACGATCCTCGCGTCTACTACCTACTTCTCGGTCTACCTGGGCAATCCAACTACAGCGTCACTATTCCGAAAAGCCCGAGGACTCTGATAGTAGGAAAGAAGCTGGTCAAAATGAGGCGCCCCCGTCGAAGAATACTGATTCGAAGCCCCAGGTACAAAGTTCTCAATCACCGGGACCAACGGAGGGCAAGGCGCCGAGAGCATCCAATTCTAAAAAGGGCGACTCATCCAAGCCGATTCCCGGCTGGGTGCACTTGTCTGACGAGGAGTTCACCGCATTTAAAAGAATTGTCAATTCCACGCCTTTTGGTGTCGGAAACGAGATTTTTGAAATGATTGAAAAACACGGAGTGCCTCCAGAGTTTCGGGATGTAGTCAGAAACCTTATGAAGGGCCACCCTAGCCCGGGTGACATTGGAAGAGCCTGGAAATCTATACAAGAGTTATCAAAGAAGATGGATGATATATACGCCGAAGAGTCTCCCAAGGAGAGGGGATCCGGTGCTTATTTTAACTCGAAAGGTTCTCGGAAACAAGGGAGAAGAGCGCAGGAGCAAGAAGAGCGGGGGGATGACCAGAGACCCAAAGAAAACCAACAGGGCTTCAACGGCTTCAACTCGAACAAGAAACCTCCTGGCCCTGACCCTAATGTCAACCCGCCGCGAGGAAACGACTGGCTTACTATGGTCGTTGGCTCTGCTATTGCGTATTGGCTTTACAATTCCTTGTTTGAAGAAAGTGGCCGAGAAATTACATGGCAAGAATTAAGGAAGAACTTCTTAGAAAAGGGCCTTGTCGAGAAAATGGTTATCCAGGGCCATCGAGTTCGCGTTGAGCTTAACCGGGAAGCGACTCAGTCTATGTACCCTGATTCGGTTGCGACACGGCCTGGTTTCCACTACTACTTCTCTATCGCCTCCGCGGACGCTTTCGAAAGGCGTTTGGAAGAAGCCCAAAACGACCTTGGCATTCCCACGAGCGAAAGGATTCCCGTGAGCTATGCTCCTGAAAGCCCATTATTAAACATCTTGATAGCTTTCGGTCCCACCGCCTTGATTGTCGGTCTTCTCGTCTGGGCTAGCCGCCGTGGCCCTGGTGGTGCTGGCGGATCTAGCGGTATTTTTGGTTTTGGGAAGAGCAAAGCGAAGCGTTTTAGCCACGAGACTGCTATCAAGGTCAAGTTCTCAGATGTAGCTGGTATGGACGAGGCCAAGCAGGAGATCATGGAATTTGTGAGCTTTCTCCAGAAGCCAGAACGATTCCAAAGGCTTGGTGCCAAAATTCCGCGCGGCGCGATTCTTGCTGGGCCTCCCGGAACTGGTAAGACGTTGCTTGCAAAAGCCACTGCAGGTGAATCCGGAGTGCCTTTCTTCAGTGTAAGCGGTTCCGAATTCGTTGAAATGTTTGTTGGTGTTGGTGCGTCTAGAGTCAGGGATCTCTTTGCTACAGCGCGGAAAAATACACCGTGCATCATCTTCATTGATGAGATCGACGCCATCGGTAGATCCCGATCAGAAGGACAGCGGTTTGGAGGAAACGATGAACGAGAAGCCACGCTCAACCAGATTCTTACAGAGATGGATGGTTTCAACACTACCGATCAGATTGTTGTCCTTGCCGGTACCAATCGAGCAGATGTTTTAGACAAGGCGTTGATGCGGCCCGGCCGGTTCGACCGACACATCAACATCGACGCCCCGACAATGGCAGGACGACAAGACATCTTCAAAGTCTATTTGAAGAAGATTATTACAAACGAGGAGATCGAATATCTAAGTGGACGGCTTGCGTCTCTGACACCGGGCTTTGCTGGTGCTGATATCGCTAACTGTGTAAACGAGGCCGCGCTTATTGGTGAGTTCTCGAATCCGTCTAATCGAATAATATAAACGCAACGTCTAACAAGAAGTAGCCGCAAGAGGTAATGCCACATCGGTCACGTTACAGCACTTTGAGCAAGCTATCGAACGTGTTATCGGCGGCCTCGAACGCAAGTCCCTTGTACTTAGCCCGGTAGAAAAGAAGACGGTAGCTTATCACGAGGCTGGGCATGCTATCTGTGGCTGGTTCTTCAGATACGCGGATCCGCTGCTCAAGGTTTCGATCATACCCCGAGGCAAAGCTCTTGGATACGCGCAATACGTTCCGGGGGATGCATACTTGATGAGTTACGAGCAGTTAATGGACCGGATGGCTATGACCTTGGGAGGCCGAATCTCAGAAGAGATCCACTTCCCTACGGTAACAACGGGAGCTAGCGACGATTTCGATAAGGTAACTCGAATGGCCACAGCCATGGTGACGCAATGGGGTATGTCGGATAAAGTTGGTCCCCTACATTTCCGCAACGACGACAAAATCTACAAGCCATTCTCCGAGGGAACAGGACAAGTTATCGACGCAGAAGTACGAAGAATCGTAGAACAGGCGTATAAGAAATGCAAAGATCTTTTGCTGGAGAAGCAGAAGGAAGTGGGGCTGATCGCAGAGGAATTGTTGAAAAAGGAGATGCTGGTTCGGGACGACATGGTTCGGATATTAGGACCCCGGCCATTTGACGACAAGGACGACTTTTCCAAGTATTTCAGCGGTGCTCCTAGTCAATCACCCCCGGGACCACCACCAGCACCTTCATCGCCATCGCTTCCCGATGCTCCCGAGCCCCCATCAAGCCCTGCACTGTTCAAGGAAGTTAAAAGCGAGGAGGACAGGTAGCTATTGTGTATATACGACCTAATAAGTTCGGGAGGCCATTTCCGACCAGGAGCTATCGAGGGCTCTTCGTCATGATACACGATGACACGATGCTCTCAACTCATCCCATGTATGTTATAATTAATGATAAGAAGGGGAGCGAAAAGAAGGCGCGTTAGCCTGCCGCGGTCTGCATATACTGTACAATAAGGTAGATAGAAGTCTCACAATCGCAAGGCGCTGGACTTGTATATAACTAGTTCGGATGTAAAAAAGACATGAAAAGTTAAGAGAGTTTCGCAGACGACTGATGCCGATGACGGCATATTCTACTTGACCACAACCTTTGGGGCTCAATTCCCGCCCAGAGGACCTCCCCGGGCTCCGGATGCCGTTCAGCGGTCCGCGGCCTCACACACTTCTTTTCTTTTCTACTATGTATAGATCGCCTGCCCGCTTAATCCCCAGTTCTCGCTGTGGGGAAGCGGCTCGGCAACAAGAAGAGAACTAACCTAAACCAAGTAAAGAATACGTCAGGGTTCTTCGCATAGTTAACTATGGGTAATGTACAATCTTGGATTAACTAAGAGGTAGGTATTAATTGTTAATTGTATGTGCATCCTTTTTTTTTTTTTTTTTTTTTTTTTTTTCCGGCAGGGTACACCGCCGGTCCAAGTTAATTAATTAATATCTTTTCCCTAATAGTTAACTACCTACCGTTTATTGGCAACTTTGTTATCGTCGATATGTCGTTGCTTGAACTCGACTTCATATTTGGTTCTAGCTAACAATTTCTCGTTGCTATTTTCGCCTCTTTATATCGGGTCTAGGTTGTCTGGGGATAGATCAATAATTAGTTCATTGGTTCGATGTCAAGGAGCCTAATGAACTAGGTTAGGTGCATACACGTATTATTACTACCTACCTAGGTACCTATTATAAGTGTTGGTATATACTGGTTGCGTCTCGACTTCTATAAGCATAGGCTAGCTATACTTGCAGCCAACTTGACGTTTACAAGGTATATACTAAACGGTGCCGTCTCGTACGTCATGGCACGAACCGCGGACTCGCTGACGCTACCGACGGCGATGCATTCTCCCAGCGACGGAACGGCCGAGTCCGGAGCTGGAATCAACTCGTCGCCGAGCGGCAGGATTCGGCGATGGACGAGCTCCTTGCTGACGTCGTCGCGCAACGTCTCTGGTCGCGATGGTAACGACACCGCTGCTGCGGCGGGACAGCACGCGGAGAATTGGTGGAAGATCCATCTCTTTCGCGGCATGGTCAACGACGTGCGCCGCCGGGTGCCGTATTATTGGAGCGACTGGCGCGACGCGTGGGATTATCGCGTGGTGCCTTCGACGATATATATGTACTTCGCCAAGTATGTCTCCTTTGCCTTCTTGAAGTACCTAGGCAGTAGGTACAAAGTCAAAATACAGAAGAGACTAATATCAGATCTCATATAGTATCCTGCCTGCTCTAGCCTTCTCGCTGGACATGTTCACCAAGACGAATATGCAGTACGGCGTGAACGAGGTGCTTCTGGCGTCGGTTCTTGGTGCCGTAGTGTTTGCTATATTGGCTTGTCAGCCGTTAGTTATCGTGGGAGTTACGGGCCCTATCACGGTGTTCAACTAGTAGGTTCTATTCCCTTTGCATCCAATATTCCGGGACCTAACTGGAGGGGTTAGTACGGTTTACGATATCATGACGCCTACTGGGACTAATTACCTAGCTTTCATGTGTTGGATCGGGCTCTGGTCGCTTGTGTTCCATTGGATCCTCGCCGTCACTAACTCGTGCAACTGGCTGCGGTATGTGACCAGGTTCCCTTGCGACATCTTCGGATTCTATGTTGCCTTCATCTACCTGCAGAAGGGCATCCAAGTGCTCGAGCGCTTTGGCGACGGCTCGCCCTTTTACCTATCTATCATGGTGGCACTACTCGTCTTCATGGTTGCGTACACGTGCGGCGAGTTGGGTGGCAGTCCCCTGTTCCGGCATCCTGTCCGGGTCTTCCTTAAGGACTACGGTACGCCTCTCACGGTTATCTTCTTCACTGGCTTCGTCCACATCGGCCGTATGAAGAACGTCAACCTCGAGAGGTTGCCTACCAATGCCGCCTTCTTCCCTACGGCTGATAGGGACTGGCTTGTTAACTTTTGGAATATCTCGGTTGGCGACGTGTTTATTGCTATTCCTTTCGCTATCTTGCTTACTATATTGTTCTATTTTGACCATAATGGTAAGCACTGCCATATAACAGGAGCCTTTTGACCAGGGGAGTACACTAACATACATAACTAGTCTCATCACTTATCGCACAGGGAACCGAGTTTCCCTTACGCAAACCTGCAGGTTTTCACTGGGATCTGTTCCTATTGGGCCTCACAACAGGCGTTGCAGGTATCCTGGGGCTACCCTTTCCAAACGGGCTAATCCCCCAGGCACCATTCCACACCGAATCGCTATGCGTGACAAAGCTCGAAGCAGACACGGAGGAAAATGGCGAGGCAAAAGGCCACTATGTTCTCAGGCGGACCCATGTAGTCGAGCAACGAGTCTCGAACCTAGCACAAGGCCTACTAACCCTCGGCACCATGACGGGCCCGCTCCTTGTTGTCCTACACCTGATCCCACAAGCCGTGCTTGCAGGCCTGTTCTTCATCATGGGATACCAAGCCCTCGAAGGCAACGGTATCACAGCTAAACTGCTCTTCCTACTCCGCGACCGCGCTCTGACTCCCGGTGGCCACCCCCTTGCAGGTATTCCTCGCCGAGCGGCCGTATGGGCCTTCGTTGCAATCGAGCTCCTCGCTTTCGGCGCTACCTTTGCCATCACGCAGACCGTTGCAGCCGTCGGTTTCCCCGTCGTTATTCTCGCCCTGATCCCGGTCCGTGCACTCGTTCTACCCCGCGTCTTCACGCCGCATGAGCTCGCTATTCTCGACGCGCCGACCGCTAGTCCGTTTACTATGGAGAGTGTCGGCGGGTCGTACGCCGCTCCAGCTACTGCCGCGAATACTTCATCGAGTGTCCGGGAAGGCGCTCGTGGTGGGAATGGTACGGGTGTATTCGGGAACGTGACCGAGAGCGGTAGCGAAAGCGGACCGAGGAGAAAGAGCGAGGAGGTTCTTGCGGAGGAGGGCCGTGGGACGAAGGTCGAGGAATCTGGAGCGCGAGACGAGATCGAGATGAGTCGGTTGGGTGTTAATAGGAGGGGGCAAGCTAGTCGGAGTGCGGAGCATGAAGAGAGTTAGTATGGCTAATGTTTAAAATAGCAGGCCGCGCGGCTGGACATCTCCGTGACTAGGTGGGATATATTGAGTATAGTTTCAAAATGTATAAAAGCAATCAAGAACTCTGGGAATATGTTCTCTTATAATCTAACCTAGTGGGTATGACTTGACGGACTTTGTCTCAAATGTACAGGATGGACGAGAGAGCCTTTAGGAGTTGATAACATCTTGTCTCGCGTAGGGGCATGGAATGCTGCAAGATTTCGTATGCCTCGAGGAGCGATAGAACGGAATAGCATGAACCGCTTCTCGTAGTCCGACCAGGGAAAGGGGATTGCAGCTTAAGTAGTTATAGAGATGTTGGCGTATGATCCCGTTGGCGAGATAATGACCACTCCCTGCCGGCGTTTATCTTGTAATCTGATCGGCAGGTAGAGCAAGACGAGGTCGTAACCTACTATAAGCTACCTTCTCTCCTTGAATGATCGCCGTAGCTAGTATTTGGATAGATCGATAGAGATCGTAGTGATGGAATGGCCACCTCGTCATGACGATATACGAACTCAAAGATAGCAAGAATCAAGAAGTGTATGGTAGGTAATACGGCTGGCTGTGTTAAATCGGACGACTAGAAACAACATACCTCTAAGTCCGTATCAATTCTTGTTGTTATTGCTTTTGTTATATCCAACATCTTTCCCACCCGTCCTCTTAGACTATATTGACAAACATTCATAACGTTAAAGTGCGGTGATTATTGTGTGGAATTACTCCGGTGTAGTACCACTCCTTCGATCGCTGCATATCGTCGTCGCTAGTGTTCTTCCAAGAGGTGGGATCGCGTCTACAACGTTGTGGTTTGGGAACCTCGGTTCTAATACTAATCTCTATAAGAAGAATCACTCATAAGACACCCGGCATCGCGAGACTCGCTATGCGATAACCAGATGCCTGGGAGGAGAGGCGTCCGGTTAGTCGGTCGGGGTTCTAGGAAACTCGAGCAGAGTAGAGTTAGCAATCGTTTATTCGATCCGAAGAGACCCAACTATTTAATAGCTCAATACCCTTTCGAGAGTTCGAGTATGTTTCCATGTTTAACGGTTTATACAAGAACAAAGTGCGCAGTTGGCAATATCTACCTATCCTCTGCTTTCAACATGTGACTCTAAGGGCGAGGTACAAAAAGGGGGCAAACAATCATGGTAGAAGCACATGGTAAAGCATCAATGAGTAAAAGAATTAAACTGTAGTTATTCAATTGTATTAAAATATCGCGATGCCTTAAAATCAAAGAACCATCGTGAGCGAACCGATCCACAGCATACCTTAAAAGCCGCTGGGTAGACCAAGCGAATTGTACATAATTGCCTCTCCTTTGCTGAAGGATCAAATATACTCGGGTTCCACGATGACGAGCAAATAAAGAAACATATATGTTCATTCATTTCGAAATCATGACTTGTCTTTTCTGCGAATTGCTCGTTTCTTAAACGATTCGATCGCACTTCACCGGCTCGTTTGCTCGCGTGGTAGCTGGGTTTACGACTGCCTGTGATAGGGCCGTCCGCTGCTTTACCCATATCATTACAACTGCGGGTATAGGGGGCGAGGCCCTCTGTTCATATGAATTCGTAATATGGACTTCATTAAGGGGAAGCATAAATCTACTCAAGTTCACATGGTTTAATAACTACTTTCTACACGAATGCGAGTTAGGTGCCTTGTTATCTCTAACTTCCACTCGGGTCGAGACTCGAGCTACTGGGTGCACGAGTTCTCGCGTGCATTGCATCAAGTCTAACCTAGGTAGAGATTAATGACGCCGGGCCCCTTTTGTTGTTGTAAAAGGGAAAGTTGCTGGAAGCAGCCTGAACAGCAACTACGCATCGCGGTGTCCCCTCCTTTCTCTTAGGCGACGGCAGTGGTAGGTATGGTGGCTACGGCGGGTAAACGCTACGGTTTTCATCAGGATATCCTCAAGTATCTTTATTCCCCCGTTCCTGTTTTCCTCGAACGGTGGCCAAACCATCGAGACCCATTCTACCGTTTCGACTCCGTCGTCTTCGTGGCGCCTACGACTTAGCACTACGTAAAACAAACAAAAGAAGGCGACTGCCGTGCTAGCTTCCCCTCGATCTCGATATGAGCCGGTGCACTTGGGGCGGCTAACGGAGGCTGTAGGGAGTGGTAAGGATAGGGAAAGATGGGGCTCGCGAGTAGGAGCGCGGCAACCCAAGCGGAGCTGGAAGGGGGGACGTTAACGTCGGCTTTCCAGTGGACTTTTCCCAGACAAATACGCTGTCCCCCTTGGTTCACCTTCACGTAGAAGCACCGAGTTTCTGGCCGCTTACTTGCTCGTGACTGGTGAATCTTGGCCCCTTGCCCCTTTCGAACGAACGGGGGTGACAAGCCATCGGAAAGCAAGTAGTAGCGCTGCGCATGGCAGTCCTTCTCCTGCGTCCTACATGCTTCTCCCCACACTACAAGACTCGTCTAAACTAAGTGGGAATGTGGGAATCCTGCAAAGCACTTTAAACATCGCAACCATCTTCCAGGTCTTCGTGCTGCTTCTGCTAGATAGATAGAAAGGTAGGGGAGATAGATGGGCCTACCCCCGCGCTGCAGGTTCCCAGCCGTCCCCGGATTCTAAGACATATATGTAAGGTAGGCTGGGTTGCGTCCTGGACGAACGGAGATCCCTAGGGCCATTTTCTGTTCGGAGCCGCTTTGAGGGATTGGGCGTCCTGGTGGATGATGAATATGAGCTGATTCCTTTTTGCTAGTAGTACGCAGGAGTACGGCGTGCATCTACGAGATCTAGAAATGTGCAATACTTCCTATAGGAGGACTCCAGATTTTCTGCTGTGCAAACGTGGATTCTTCCCCTTGCAGGAACCCAATATAGAGAGCATAGATTCTCGACTCATTATCCCACTCCGCATGCGATAGGTACTACCAAGCGGCTGCTCCGGTGGCTTTCAAGAAATACCTACCTTACATATGTCACTGTACCACGATGTCCCTTTTTTTTTTCTTTTCTCGCCCGGGCTTGGGCGACTAGGGTTTGCTGTCGGCGAAATATAAGTCGCATGGCATCATCGCGTGCTAGAAGCGACCGTAATAGCGATGCAAGGACAGGGCGCGGCTATAAGACAGACAGGCCAACCCTAATGCAATACAGCCGAGTCGGGTACCCAGGAAAATACGTGAAAGAACCGGGCGCACAAACAAGCCCGCAGGCGCCAACAGCTGCACGGTTATCGTCGTCCATCTGCAAATATGGCTCTACATATCGGTGGCGTGATACGATGTTTTGCTCGTTTCGCTTGAAGACAATACACACACACACACACACACACACATAAATAAATGCACGCACATACACAATACGCATAGGAGAGACATCAAGGATGATCTTGCGGGTGCTAGGAATTCGGCCCCCCTATTAAGTCGGTCAAAGCCAGGCCCGCGACCGGGCTTCTTGGCCGAAATAGCCTGCCCCTCGGCGCGGAACGCTGCTCGCATAGCAGCCCCTGGCGCCGCCACTCGTTTCACTGATAGATCACGAATAACAAACCAATGCCAACCTGCCATTCTTCGGTAGAGCTTTGGGGCAGGTCACATTAGCGAGTAACGGTAGACAATGATATGTAGGTAGGTAGGTATGTACGTCGATGGATAGTCAGGGGTGGTGGTGGGCTCGAGGCAGCGCGAGCGTGTCAGTCCGGCAAGCCGCTTAAGCATACCCTCATACATCATTTCTACACAGGTAGGTATACAGTAGATACTTGAGAGAGAGAGAGAGAGAGAGAGAGAGAGAGAGGTTAGGTAGGTACCCAGATATCCACTTAGAGGAGATTGTCCCTCAGCCACTGATGAAAAAGTGCCGAACTGCATCTAGGCTCCAGGAACCGGTTTCTGGAGATCGTCGTTCCGGGGCCCCGACCTCTCCTCTATCAACCCTTGATCCTTTTCGGAATTTCCCACCGTTCGGCATCGTGGGATTTTTGGTTCGTCGCTGTTCCTATGCGGCGTCCCTTACCCTTACCTCCCCCCCCGCGGAAACGAGAATGATAGAAAGCTTCCTCGTTTATCATGAGTTTTCTTTCTTTCTTTTCGGCTCTCCCACTTTGTCTTTCTTTTTTCGCATTGCCCCCCCACCGCCGCTTCACCGGAAAATTCCAATCCGGTTAGGTAAAGATACGGGTCCAACGAGGCCAGACCTAGCTATCGTCTCGGCTCTCTGGCCAGCTGGCCCCTAGGGCCCCATATGCTGTCATTCCACACCTTTTGCCTAAATGGCAGGCGATCTCTCATCCTAGCGACTCTACCTAGTTGGTTCATGGCTGGGCGAACAAAAAGCGTAGATAACCGATCGACGAGGCTCCGTTGTTCTTTTCAAGGCTGAAGTCTTCATCGCCATTCATTAGATATGGTTGGCTGTCTCGCCTCCCTTGCCCTTCCATCCGCGCGAGTTTGCGATGGGGGGATATCTAGTGCGTGGGGGCAAATGTAAAATATAGGGGTCCATCCGGGGATGCAGTCAGTCTGCGGGCAAGGTAAGGTGAGGGGCCAGTAGGTATGGAAATGCTGAGTCATTTCGTGTGGTGTAATAAACGATATTCGCAGATTGGAGACTCGTTGTAAGTAAGTAAGAAGCAAGCCTAGAACCTCACCGCGTCTGACTAAAATGATCACGTTCCTGGATTTTCCCTCTGCACGTCCGTCACCCGCGCATTCGTACGAGAGAACGTCAAGGAGGGTACGGTAGGTGAGATTTGAAGATATGAGATATGTACAACTACGTCGTGCTATGGTACAATACTCTCGTATATCTTGGGCGTCCAGCAACACGTTAACATGTCCAGTACATCATTATCCTACCCTACCTAGGTAGTAACCTACCCGTACAGAAAAAGGCAAGGCTACGACGGGAATGGGGATCACTGCATCTCAATAGGGGAAATCAAGACTCGAGGAATAGTGGAACGGGTGGGGGCTATAGAAGCACATCTTATAGCCCTGCCTCCGGCTGCCACGGCCAGGTGCATAACACGAACCAAACTGTGGCTTCAGTCGGACCCGCGGCCTCGATTGACAGTACATGGCACGTACGCAGTAAGTAACGCAGTAACCGGCCAGGCCTGTTCGATCAAGATCAATCGTCCAGAACCGATCGCCAGCGCGCGCTTGCGCCTGTGGCTTGATGGAGGGGTGTATGCTGTCGTAGATGGGGTGTATATAAGCCGTGAGCGTAGCAAAGTCAAAACTGGAGAATAACAGAAGAACACGACAGTGCTAAGGACCTCTTAGACGCAGAGACACGTTGACTGAATCTAGCCGCAGTCAGATTCGGCCGTTGCTGCTGATGTTGTATGCGTCTGCATAGATACGTAGGTAGGAATGGACGGATTGAATCCGTGAGCAGGCGAAGACGGATGGATGCGAGGATAAGGAAAAAAAATAAAAATCGCAGGTCTAGGCTTTTACTTCGAACAAATAGTTCGAACGGTGGGAGAGAGGAATCAACAAAAAAACACCAACAGCGGACAAGAAAAGCCTCTACTGCAACACGATGTATCGTCCAGTGTGGAATGAGGCAAAAGCTCATCCTTCTCTCTCTCTCTTTCTCCCTCTGTCTCCTCTCTCCTCTCCTCTCTCTTGTTTTTTTTTTTTTCTTTTTTTTCTTATACATATTTTAGTAGGTATACAGGGCCCAGGACAAAACTACCGATAGCTGCGCTGTCCGGGGCCTAGTCCCGAAGGAGCTGGGCGCTGAACGTACCGTCTAGCCAAAAATATCGGAGCGATCTTAAGCGTCGCAGCGCAGCTGTCTATCTGTCTTGGGCACGGTCGTTGTACCGGGATTCCTTGGCCGGAAATCCATGCCCCCCCAGGCTAAGCTTCTGAACAACCAGCTTTGCCGGCGAGGGAACGGCAAGCGTCTGCGCGGCGCAGCCATGACATGATATGACATACATGACTACCATCGTAGCATATCGTGGATGTCATGATGGATGCTATACGCATTTGATGCATTATTGGTAGGTATGTATAATTGCTGGTATACATTGCTGGTATACGATATCGTTGGTAGGGTAAAAAGGCCGTCACATAGACAGAAGGGGAGGGAAAAAAAAAGGTGGATGCTTGCTTGATTGCTTGCTTGCTTGCTCAACCTCTATTCGAACCTTTATTTGCTTGACAGGAATATCCCTCTTCCTCGTCCATGTTGGGGGACTATGGCCCGGTCCAGCAAAGTCCTTCCCGCGCCCGAAGATCTGAACCAATCGTTATGTCGTGGTATCTGGCACAGCGTTCGGGTCCCTGTGCTGTCTTCCACAAGAACTAAGATCCAGCTCCCGACAAGGCCTCACTGCACTGCGCCATACGTACGCTTTCTTTCTTTCCCTCCTGCATGGCATTATACTGCATACCTATACTGCATATACCATATCATGTATACTGCGTGGTATAATGCGTGGTATAATGCGTGGACGGCATAGACTGCATAGACTGCATAGACTGCATAGACTGCATACCTAGACAACAGGTCTGTCTATTGTATTGTACCAAGTCTACCTACCTTGGCATAACCTACCTACCTAACCTAGGTACCTATATATCTACCTGCCCATGGTATACCCCTTGGTATAGGTCCTTGGTAGGTGTAGGTGGTTCAAGTAAGTGGTGGGAGGGTCGCACTCAGACGCAGCAGCCGTCATAAATACCATCCCTTTCGTATGCAACGGGCTGCGTCTTGTGCAACCCATCATGCAGTTGTCAGCTTTGGGACTCCCCTAACCATTATTGGTCTTTTTTTCTAAACACCCCGGGTGCATCCATGTAACGCAGTGCGTAGTTGGAAGAGAGCTTGTTACTGCGCCTTTCGCTGTCATGCCTAGGTTAGATGCTTGCATAACAACATACCTGGAGATTGGGAAGATGGGATATCCTAGGAAACTTCCAAAGTTCTTATCACACTCCTTCTTGGCCATCATCAAGTTCTATATGATGAATGATAGGCCCCTGATAGACGTTTGATGAGTATTTTTTGTTTGTTACCTGTTGTAAGAACTCCTTGCTTTCGGATCTCTTCTCTTCTTAAGTTCTCACCTGTGAAGTAAAATGAGGAGGAGGCCCGTGGTATAGGGATCCGCTTTATTTAGATTTTATTTTATTTATTTATTTATTTATTTTTTTTCTTGTCACCTCTTTTCTTCCGGAATAGTTATCATGTAAGTTTAGGGCCCCCTCCCTGGTCAACCATACAGTCAGTCTCTCCTCTACCTGCACGACCAACGCCCGCCCACCCGGAAATGGATCTAAAAAACAAACCAAAATTGCAAGGTAGAAAGAGAGGGATATAGTGAACTGTCTAGCATCTACAATGTCGCATCGAAGCACTGCCTGGGTAGGGAGGGCCGTCTCTGTTAATTGCTAAAACGTGTTCGGGGAATTCTGAGTGGAACGAGATCTCTCCAAAACGAGATTTACCATCTATCGGCGTTACATTCCGAACTTAGGGGCAAAACCCTCTTTCTCCACGCTACTACAACTTGGCCATGTACGCTATAAGGCAGGCAGGTAGACAGCCCAGCGTACTGTAGTAGTAGTAAGCTAGGGCGCATATCTTCGGTAAGTATCTCTCTCGTTGTTTGCGTTGGGCCGCCTTGGCCAAGATCCATACCGGGAGACAACTTTGTGCCTTACTAGTCGTGAGCCTCAAAACGGGTCGACGAAAACTTGCGGAGAAGATTATAATTTGGAATGCGGGTCGGTACCAAGCTTCATACAGGAGGTATCTAAGGTATGTAGTAATCCGACTACTCGTGCCGCTATGTGCATCCCTATACAGGAAGCCGGCGAAGAAAAGGCTACGGGTAGAACGTAAAGTAATATTCCATACGAACAATTAGAGATTCAACAAATGTGATTAATGTTGGAGGCTGTCCGTTAGCTCAGTTCGCTTTCGCGAGCCAGAACCCTCTTTTTTTCATTGAACACGAGAATTCGTCTCGATCGAAGATGTGTTTATGTACATCTCATGGGCAAAATGGTACTTCTGCGCCTTAAACGGTAGAAAAATATGCTCGCTCGAATTCACCATCTCTGATCCTCTGATCACACAAGTCTCCATCCCGAAGTACCACCAAGTCGTGCCCTCCTCTCGGTATGTATGCGTTTATGTATCTTATGCTCTTTTCTCTGGTCGTAAACAAAAATCATTCTGGTCCCGCCAAACCAAACACTGAATACTCCCCAAACCCGTCATCGCGCTGTGGCGCATCCACCCCCCAAAATGCAAAGAAGAAGACGAAGAAGAAGAAAGAAATGAATAAAAATGTATATAGTAACACAAAGTAGTCTAGAATAGTCCTT
The DNA here is from genome assembly GCA_025201765.1 of Daldinia sp. FL1419. Classification (NCBI taxonomy): domain Eukaryota; kingdom Fungi; phylum Ascomycota; class Sordariomycetes; order Xylariales; family Hypoxylaceae; genus Daldinia; species Daldinia sp. FL1419. Next base: position 200,358 of record MU623361.1, read on the forward strand.
AAAATCCGGGTATTATTTTCAAAATCGAACCAGAAGAGCGCCGCATTATTTTTTCGAGTTTTCTGTGTTACAGTGCTTCGTGCTTAAAATTTTCATGAGTGCTAGCCTCAAGTGGCGTATCCTTCAGCTTGGGTGTCCGTATGGTTGAGAGGTTTGGGCTGGTCCAGGCGTGTGTCCACCCTGAGAGAGGCTGAATGAACTCCGTTTTCGCTTTAATCCCGAGCCAGATCCGCCTAGTCCTTCCTGTGAATAATCTTCGCTTCTCTCACCGGATCCCTGTCCTTGATTGACGTTCAAAGGGCCACCCCCAAATGAATCTCTCATAGGAGTCCTAGAACTTGAACTACCTATCCCACCATGCAATGCTTGAGTAAAATCCTGCGGGGGTGCAATCGGTGCGCTCATCTGAGACATGGAGTAATCCTGAACCGAAGTTCGATTGATTCCGGGCGTCCTAGACAAGGGAAAGTCGATCGGTGCCGACAAGGGAGCGGACGGAAAGCTCGTGGTGTATGCAGATGATGATGATCCATAAGGTGAAGAGGTGGGAACTCGAGGAGCGGACGACTGACTGGGGGACTGAAGACTATTATGGCTGGATGACATAGGTCGATATTGATGCCGGAGGTTCAGTTCAAGCGGAAGAGTCGCAGAGGCAGCCCTCAGACGCGACCTATTTTGCGAAGGCTGCTGCAAACTCGAGTAATTAATATTGGTAGGAGAGGTTTGGACACCTGGGGCTATGCAGGAAGTTAGTAAATAGTACTAGATGAGTGACAGAAAATCTCCGTACCAGAATAAGGGCTAGAGTCGTAGTTTAATGAGCCAGTTGGATTGCTTCCCATCTGCTCTGGCTGGTAGATAGATTGGTGCCTACTACCAATTCCAGGGCTACCGCTAGTATTTGAATACGTAGTGTAGTCGATTGAATCCCCTTTCCATGACATGCTTGAGCGCAGAGGAGACTGCAGATTCTCCGGTCTTGACCTAGATAATGTCTCCCTGAGCTGGAGTGGCTGCAAAGGCCGGATCTGTTGCCTGTTTTGGGAATGCATTTGAACACCGGAGTCGAGGCTGTTTTGCCTAGCGAAAGGGTTTGAAGTCCTGTGGGCTCCCCCCAGAGGACTTGATAAATGACTAGAATAGTAGCCTCTGTCACTTGAAGATTGCGAGAGCGGTGAGAGGAGATCCGAGCTATTCATCGTTCCCGAAGGCGTGAAACCGATGCTTCCAAAGCTCGGGCTTAGACCTGTGGAAGACATATGGTCGTCGTTATCACCTCTGCGCATGCCGTCTACCATTAGTGGCCGCATAATATGGTCTGTGTATGACGAAGTCCCGAAGTCAACAGGGGGCGTAATCGGTGCTCCTAGTCCGTGCACAGCTCCGTAAGGAGAATGTAGTGCTTGGACGTTATCAAAATCATCTGGCACAGCACGCATTTTGATCATTCGGTCTCGGTCATCAGCCGTGAGCCTCTTGATTTTTGCTCTCCTGTACTAGTTTAGGATTCTCTTCGAAATAAAAGGTTACCTTGGTGGCCTTACCTGTTTTGGAACCAGACTTGAACTTGCCTGGGACTCAATCCGGGAATTTCTCTTGAAAGCCGTTCTCGGTGCGCGGCATCCGGGTGTGGCTGCTTTGCAAACTCGCTCATGAGGAATCGGGTTTGCTGATGCGTAAGCCTACTGCTGTCAGCATGGTTTACAGTCTGCTATACCCATCATCTCCTACCTAAAACGCTTCATTTTCCGCCGAGCAGCTGTACGCTCGGCTGCAGTCTGGGGTTGTGTCGCAACATCTCCCTCTGCCTCTACCATCTCATCGTCATCTAGTACGTCGTCATCTTCGTCCTTTCCAATAGCAGCCTCTTCGCTCCCTGCTGGAACAGATGTAGTTTCCCGTCCCGGTCCTGCTGACGACGTCGAGCTTATTGCGTTCTGTCCAAGGGGCAGTACTTGAGTATCCGCCGACGCCAATGCTTCTTCGTGCGCAGACTCGGCCTTTATAGCATAGCTAGCACCCTGTACGTCAGGATGTTCATGTGATGGCGATTCGGCCTTGGGTTGCCGTAATCCAAGAGGGTCTAGTATACGATGGTGGCTCATCGGTGAATCTAAGCGGCTATGAGTTGTCTGATTTGTGGCCTCAAGATTGCTATTGTGCGCACTCGAAGGGCGCTGCTGCGAAGCAACATCATTGTTACTACTAGAGCCTGAAACTTGCTCGAAAGACTGTGCAAAGATGCTGCCTTCTCCAGGAGGAAGAAAAGCGTATTGCCCCTGCCAATCAGGCTGCGTCGACAAATGGCCGTCGTAGCTCGACATGCGTGGGCTTGTAGGTTTGTGGAAGGCGGTCTCAAGTTTGCTAGACCAGTGGTGCTGCTCTGTATCGAGGTGCCTGGTAACGAGCATTGGAAATGTTGTGGAGGTTGGGTATCGGAGGCGATGTGATTCCAGAAGCTAGGGGAGCTACTTGCCGAAGTATATCGTCCAAAGTGGCCCCGAAGAAAACAAACTCCTCACGGCCGATGTTCGACGAGGTATCAGCAAAGCTGGAGTAATAGTTTCTCTAAGCCCTAAGCTAATGATAAATCAAAACCCGTCCTAACTGCGAGGCGAGATTATCGGGGGGCTCTGGTAGTAGGCTGCTTTAGATAACCTATATTATTTAGATATCTTCTAACGTGGCCGAAGGAAATCACATGTGCCTGCCGTGGGAGGTTCCTCTTCTTGGATATACTGCCGATATGTCTGTCTCTTTGAAGGGTTGTTGTGGATGAAATTAGATATTGGTACCAGAAAGCCTATAGAATAGGCAACTGTTCAACTCGTGAATATGCACGTCCTAAATATATATCGAATCGTCGAGAAGGTAGCCGAGAGATGCAAACTATGGTACTATAGTCCTTGCTGTTGAGGTTGTTTGTCACCGACAAGGTTACATAGGCAGAGGGTTGCGAGGCATAGAGATACGAAGCCAAAAAGGTATATGTTAAGAAAGGGAAGAAATGGCCATGGAGAGTATGTCCTTCTTAATTCTATGACGAGTCGTGTATAAATCGAGAATCCTCGAATGATAGTGGGGTCGGTCGCCTCAGAACATCTAGACACTGGCAGGCCTTGTGTTATGTATGTATTGGGTCTTGAAGGTTGACCGTGGTCGCAACGAGACGCCTTCGAGGAAACCCCTGCTCTTGAGGATGACAGAGGTGGAATTAATACCGAATGGTACATCCCATCCTTACGGAGAAATGTCCAGGGATGGTCCGAAAAAAAAAAGAGAGACGGGGCCTGCACGGGCTGGAGAAAGAGGGTGTTCGTGGGTGTTGGGTCAGCCTAGGACGGTACCTGGCCAGATACGGTAGAGATATTGAAAAGGGACTGAATGCACGTTTTAAGGCTCGTCAGGTCAGAAGCCGCACACGCTTAATAGGCTAGGTGTGGTAATAAGAAAAATCCCCCAGCATGGTAACTGCTGAGCCACACACCTTTTCCGTCATGGATGATAGCAGATGTAGCAACGTCTATATCGAGTGGGCCGTGACCATTGGGTTTCTCGGCTGAATGGCTAATGCCGTGTTATGGTGGCCTACCAAAGAACCAACAGATAACCCTTGCCGTCGTAGACCCCAACCAGAACGTCAATACAAGAGTAGTAACTGCGGAAAGACAGCCGCTACACTGCTAGGCATAATTTCTGTTCACAGGTTCGAAATCGGGAAATCTTGTTTAGTGTACCCAATGGCTAGGCTAGATCCAGACGAAACAGAGGAGGAATACGGCACGGCTAGGACGACTAGAGTCGTCCACACAGCCTAGCTTGGTACCCTCTTGCCATAAATTCATGCCCTACGAAAGAAACTGAGGTACAGCCGTAAGCATGACCCTCGGAGAGAGGGCAGGATAAGGAAAACATAGCATCTCGGCTGGGACATCTGGGAGCTGGTAATTGGTCCTTCATTACATTAGCTCAGCGTAGACTTCGCGGATGAACGCATGACCGTTGATGGGACTAGTGGAGGTTCACGCCAATAGGAAGATCAACGCTTTTGGGTGGGTGTGGTCCTCGACGTCTGCGGGGACGGCCTGGAGGACTGGTTTATGGTCAAGATGCCTATGTACATATGGTACAAAATGTACAGAAGTGTTGGAGGATCGCATCCGAATCGGTAGGGAAGTAAGCCTGCGAATAATGTGGGCCAGGTAGCGAGCAAGGGGTATCGATTTGTGATGCTTGCCCTGGCGGTGGCGACAGGGGGTCAAGGGAAGATCCCATAAGATCTTCCTTGCCGAATGACAGTACAACGGATGTACCTCGCACAGACAAGACCATGCAAAGCACCTGTCATCGTCCCGCGTTTTGATGCTTATTAAGAACAGTGAGCCGATGTGGGCAGATTGGTATTCTGCTCGTCGTCCCTATCGTCACATATGGGACGTAAATGTGATCGACAGAGATCTCCCACACGGATTAATAACGATGTAGTTAAAATGAATCTCGTATGCTACGGAGCCTGACTCTTCTGTGGATGATGAATGGAGACAAGCATAGAGGATATATGGATGGTTTCTAGGGAATTACAGCATGCAAAGCACCTAGACTAACAGCTTGGAATCTCAGAGCGGCCACGAGAAAGACAAACAAATAACGCGCTAATTGGCTAAAGATCAAGGGACACCCGAATAATGATGGGGGTCCTGGGAATCTGCGCCGAATGAGCCGTAGGCTGATAATGTGCTACCTACCAAAAAATCTACCAAAAAAACCTGTGGGGCCAAGTGCAACGGTAGGTGAATGTCAAGCAACGAGGTACCTATTTCAGTAGACACTGTTCTTAGTTCCTCAAGATTGCGAGTTCTTGCAATTATTATTAGAAGGAGCCGCAAATGAAGATGGATACGGAGGGGGATCCAAGCGGAGAAGTCCCCGGGGTATAAAGATTTTGTCGTTGGCAACAAGCTGACAAGGAGTACGAAGTAGGGCAGTAGGGATGACGTGAATTGTATGAAGGGTCTTACTTACTTAGTAGCAAAGATCCACGTTGGATCTTTGGACGTTGAGAATAGGCTTGAACTTTGTCGAAAAAGTTTGCTGGTCGATTTTGGCTAGACTATTGTAGGGAGGAGGTCTGTGGAACAAGGACAGAGTACAAGAACAGAGCATGCCTCTAGCGTGGGAGGGCTCTGCGACAAGGATATCAGCCCGTGGTTTCATCAGGGGAGGCTGGCTGGGCGACGACATGGGTCCGTGGGTCTGCGCCAGCGTGCCAGGTGTTGATGGCGCGATAAGATTGATCGAAACTCTTAGATGCTATTCTCAGATTATTTCAGATGCCATTTTCAGATGCTATTCTGGATATAGGAAGGATGTTCGATAAAACAACGATATATAAAAAATCAGCGCCAAGAAGGATTTCCTAGCGTCGATGGCGTATTTCCCCCCCAAAGTCGGATACGCTGATGAACTTAGACCACAAGAAAAAAAGAGCCTTGAAGAAAGCGGAAGTTGTCAATATGAGCTGTAAGCCGCGAGTAGTTGTGGATACTTGCGAAAGCCCTTTCATTCTATCCCCTGCGATGCTGCGAGACCGTCCTTATGGAACAGATTGTCTCATGCGAAAAGCTGGCAGCGAGAAACATTTGACATCGTTGCGTAACTTATCGTACCTGCAGGTGGTATGCCAAACAGCACAGCTGAGAGGGTCCCGGATCCCAACACTGTGGACGTGACCACTTGAATACATTTTGATCTCCCAGTCTTTTATCTTTTTTGGTCATGGCAGACGTGGGGATGTGATAAAAAAGATCTCCCTATTCCCAACATTATTATCTCTTGGTTAAAATGTTGCTGATAATCTAGTGTAAAGACGGGTCAATGGGTCGCGCGACCTTTTGATACCCACCTAGTTTCCCCCCTGCTAATAAGAATAAAGATTAGAAGAGGAAGGAAAACTTGGGGTATACATGGTTGATGATGGTGGAGGGGGTTACCGAACTGCAGCGAATTATAACAAATTGTAATGAATTGTGACCAATCAATTAAGGGTTTAAGCAAGTGTTTTCCATTTTGCATTTTTTGAGATTACTTTTTTTTTCCTTACCTGGGCAGTTGCAATTCAATTCCAGGAAATTTTCGCAGCTAGTAGATGTACCTGCATACCGGCGCGTCGGGTCGCCTCTCCGGAGGTACAAAATACAAAGTACAAATAATCGATCTGTGCTCATTGATTGGCAGCCACCTACACCCTCCAGCACAGACTTATCGATGTCTTGCAGCACGGGGTGGCTGGGCAAGGGACAACACCATGATTTTAGGTAATGGTGTTGATCGTTTTAGTACAGGTTAACTAAACAATACCTTATTTTTACTACACGCAAAGTTGAAGTTACAAGTGGCCTAGGTTAGTTACATCCTACATACAAATCATCAGTAGATGTTGCCATTTCTATCCCACGCAATTGCTAGACACCTAATAAAAATTGATACTTTGTCTAGTCTAATTATTTTATGTACTCCAGGCTATTATTTGGGTTATTCTCAATTACTTACTACACATATTCTAACTTCAATTTATAATTACCTATAAATAAGCCGTTGCTAACGTTGCTCTGTGACCGTTACTAGAAAATCATTCTTTATAAGAGTAAAAGGGGTGGAAACGTGGCCTCGGCAGTGTTGCCGCTTTTCACGATTCTCTACATTTAACGGGTAGGTATGTACATGTTAATATAAGAAGTACCTATCAATCCATAGCCTCGGATTCGTAAATCGTACGAAAAAGATTCTGAGACAGCTAGTAGCAGAACGTAATATACCTTAGTTCCGACAGTATGGTTTCCGGCGACTGGTGCGGCTTATTTGGGGTTTGAAGACCGTTGTGAATACCTACCTTACAACGCGATGGCTCGGCAACTTCCGCTTTTCTAACAGCTTTGGGAGGGTCGTTCGTATTTATCATTCGCTCACTGCCTCCTAGTGACCGAAGCAATCACCGTAGGCGTTCAGCGGGCAATGAGGCGACAGCCAATCCCTAGGAGGCTACTATTAAGAGCCGCAGCCGACCTACGTGGACATACCATACTGAGCCGATTTCGTAGCAAAACAAAGGTGATACTCTGCGATTCCATGGCGCAAGCTAAGTACTCAAGTATAATTTGGACCTCCACAGCAGGGATTGCTACCCGTCGATATGCTGAAAGGTTGCGGAATCGCCCCCACGAAGCCCACGAAGCCCACGAAGTGCGGTCAACGTAGGAAAGTAGGTAGCCGTGGTGATCGGAAATTGTTGATTTTCGGGTATCGATCGTCTACATAAGGTTATGTTACGGTCTGCTTAATTGCCTCGGTACCTATGCTCAGCCCGTGCTAGATGTAATACTAGATGTAACTAAAATAGTTGACTAGGTGAGGTTTGGTAACCACAAGCGCGCACCCGCCTAAATAGCATATATAGAGTCGTATGCAGTGTAGCCGTTACACCTGTGCGGCCTATCGAGTCCAAGTTAACTTTTACCTAATTCCATCCTTCAAGCTGGAAAGGGAAAGAAGCAGAAGAAAAGAAGAAAAAGGTCAGAGCTTAGTTGATAATTACTTCAGGTGTTTGTTGTCAGGATCATTTGCTAAAATTCTTATAATGATTTAGATGTTTCAAGAAGTTCACTTATATTCCCATTATGTCAAAACGATATTAAAATAACTTTTAGAATTGGGACAAGTTATTAAAAGTGGAACTAAAGAATAAGAGAAAATATGAGATGACGAATCACAAAACCAGAAAAAGTAGACCCGCTAATCATCACCCCTCCCCCCCATTCCCATCTTTCCCCCCTTGTAAGATACCATGCAGCCCGCGGTATCCATTGCAGAGAACCCGCCTCTAGTTTGCATCTGGGTCTGAGCTGTATTTAGTACTCAAGCTGCCTTGGTTGCTACGATACTTAGATCTGATGAGTTTACACTAGAAAAATCCTTGAAAAAGGACGTTTAAAGCTGCGGGGATACCCATCTGCGCCACAAAAAAAGCTCAGAGCTTAAGACAACGCGACTTACCCAGAATAGTATCAATGCAGATCCTCAATTCGACCTTTGCCTAGGTAGGTAGGCATAATTGCAGCAGGATATAAATAGGCCAGTGTGCGGGTGGCGTCAAAGTTTCAACACCCCGCTACAAGCCGTCGACCTGCCATCCAAGGCCACTAAAGTGCAAAGTATCTACAAGGACGCCATACCAAGTAGTAAGGTCTATTGCTAGTCTGTTACTAGTCGATGCCAAGGTGGACTGACCTACTATCTCGAGAGATCTGATACAAGGATTGAGGCGGCGGCGAACAAGCCGTCAAGCTAATAACTTAGTGCAAGTAGGCAATCTAATGAACGATGCGGGAGATGACGGACGGTGGTCACAGTTCCCGGGGGCCGTGTTTTCCAACATCTCGCGCGAGCAAAACCCGGATCTGAACCACGTCACGCGATTCTGCCGCACTTGGAGCAAGGGTTTTACCGTCGCCAGACGCAATTCCGTTGGATGTGACGGTTTGTTTGGTTAGCCACAAAACGCCTTCGCTATCTCGTTCTTCGTCATTCGCTATTTCGCCATTCGAACCTGAAACTGCTATATGGGTTAGGAATACCCACATTCAACGTCGCGAGAAGATCCCAGAATAGTGTTCGCAGAAGGAATAAGATCCAAGGGTAGATCCAAAGTAACGTTGAATCTCCGCATGCCGGCATGCTCAAGGTATTATTTTATTATAAACCATCGAGATTCAGCCCGTCTACGTTTGGCGCACAACCAGGTGCATCACATATGTGTCAATTAGATTTTTATTTATTTAAATTTTTTTTAAATGGAAAACGTCCACGTAAAATCAAGCGTGTTTAGCATGTTTTTGGCTTTTTGGGGGGGGGGGGGGGGGTAGCTACGAAGGTTGACATTGCATTTCAATTTCGGATTCGAGTCCGTGTTGTCCTAGATTCTAATTAGCTAAGAACGACAAGCGCGACTGCTCCCAAAGTCGGGAGTTATGAACTAATTTGTGTCTACCACCTTTCTCCCCCCCTACCCTCTACCCCCTACATGTACCGTATGCAGGTACGTGCTAGGTATGCTTATGCTTGTAGGCGCACCAGGACACCGATGTAGGTAAGGATGTAGCTGTGTACAAGCAAACCCTAATCCAAGTTAAGGCGCCTTGCATGTTTTGTACACGTTACTTCCGTCTGTTACACACATGTGAGTATAATTGACTCAAGAAGATACAACAAATCCAGAGTATCCAAGGAAGGCGCGCTGGAAGTTCATCCTAGGCACTCAACCTAGGGAAGGTATATGTATAGTTTAATTGAACATTGAGGTGATACCTACTCAGACTTAAAGCCCAGTACATACATACGTCTTCATACTTAGGTGGCTCAGGTAGGCAATTACCAACCAGGGGGTTTGTTGGACCCTGGGTTGGCAACCCCCTCCCCCCTCGACTGAACTAACCTACTCGTCAATCTAGATAATATATTTCTGAAATTAACTCTTATTATTCAATACCACTATGCAAGGTCCGAATTTAACGGTCAGTAGTTGTAGGGCTGAGCTGAGATGCGACAATACCTCTTTAAGAGATCTATAGTAAAAATCAAGACGATTCCATATAGTTAATATAATATTCGATTCTGTCTAATGCATTGGATGGGTACGAATATTTACCTTGGTATCTTGCAACCTAGATACATCCGTGACCCCAATGGATGTTTCCACGTGCATCTCTTTTCTTATTAAACTTAGGTCGTGGTTTCTCCGTGTGTTTCCATCCCTTCGCTATGGCTTTATGGGAAATGCAGGCTGTACGCCGTAGCCGTAACGAGACAAGGAAGGGGCATCGTCCTATCGATAAGGCCTTTTACTCAAGGGTACCTATGTTATGTAGGTAGCTTTCCTACCTGTCCTTGCTTAGGTACCTTTCCCTACCCTATTTCACTACCTGCATGTAAGTACAATACCAAAGGTATGCCAGGTACCTATATCCTACTAAGGCACATACCTACGTGTAGGTAACCCTGCCTCAGTGATGTCAGGGTCAAGGTATGTCAGGATACAACTCTTCCTATTCGTCCACCCTAAAAAGGCGCTTCCCTTTTGCTTCCCTTTTTACACCTCTTACGCATTTCCTACATACATCATGTAAGGTATTTTCGTACGTACGATGTTCAGCACTCACCGCATCATAATGGATCCTATTCCACATAGCTCTCGTTACGGGACGATTCCCCCGTAATTACCTGGGATGTGCTTAGGTTGGTTTCTGCTCGTCTTCTGCACTGTATCTTCTGCGACACATTGACGAATGAATAAGATATCACTACTCAGGGTCTCTCAGATGACGAAGGGTGAATGACACGTTTAGTCGTGACCAAGGCTCCCCGTCGTACGAAAGACGCCACCTCATTTTCATCCTGACCCAGGCATGAGCCGTACCCACGTTTCTGAGACTACAATATTGGGTCTCGAAAATTATGGATAATGCTATGCAGGAAGCCGTCCCGGAGTTCTGAGCTCCATCTGGTTGACCGGACCCCGAGATCAAGGAGTGAATTATGGACGGGAACCAACCTTACCTAGCTGAAAGACCTCTTGTTACGCTCTATCTAGGGCTTTACCTAGGTAGGTGGCTAAACAGGCTCACATACATTAACCGCGTACCTACCTAGGTATACAGCATGATGGTTGCCCGAGACTCTAAGCCACATGAGCTAACTCTCCGCGTTTTTTCTTTCTTTTTTTCTATATCATTTCTTAGTAGTCTTTCTGATACATACCTACCTAGGTATGTTAATATCTAACATGTGGATTCTTCAACACTTTAATATCCCCAAAACTTATATTCCCCTTGGATAGTGTTCTCTGCCCTGGCTATTCGAGACCAGATGCTAGATGTGATCTCGGCTATGACATTTGATCCTGGCTTTTCACATGCAGTGTCGATGAAGCACTGGGCTCATATCAACGCCGGTCTGCAAGGCAGATCCTTGGCACTACCGTGTTGCTCCCGCCACATCGTAAGGTCGAGCTTATACTTTCCAGGGACGTCTCAAGGAACGTGCCGATTGGATAAGCTCGTGTTCAGCCAAACGCGGATTGCACTGCAGGTAAAATTTAGATTCTGACTTCTCGGCGTTTTATCCCCCTTGTCTTCTCAGTACTTAGGTAGGTAGTTCAAGTTAGGTACCCTAACGTATGGATACCTAGGGGGTAGGTAACCCTCGCGGTGATACGTCTACTCCTCCCTCCCCAATCAACAGGCAACTTGAAGCATACCCGAGACTCCAACGGTCAAGCGGGAATAGCCCAAGCTACATTACGACTCTAGCCTACAAACTTATCGCTTAGTGGTGTATAGTCTAGTGTCTACGTATTTTGATCTTCTTCCTCATAATAGGATACGCTAACAGTGTTTAGATATGGTGTACACTATTTTCCCGTGTGTTATCTAGCTGCTATTGCGTTCATGATGAGGAGTACCCAAACATAGCGACACGGTTAAACACTTGTGGACTCGGCTACTGAAAGTTTCAATATGTCGACAGCATGGCTGGCAACCGCGGAGCAAGAAAAGTGCCTCTAATACGTCTCATCTGGGGACTTTCTCGCACTTAAGCATCCCTATATGAACCCATACACGATCGGCTAACTACCTATGTAGACATCCCGTTAGCTAGTTGATTGATATCTTGTCATGAGGCTCGTTGAGCCCATAAGACTCAACAGCAGAGCACACGCAAACTGAATAAGGGTACCCAATTGCGACTATGTACCGACAAGCGGAACTAAGGGCAATCCTCGTAGGGGCGATGTTGATTGCTTGCTTTAATTTCCTAGGGCTATACTTGAACATCCCTCGGGAATATCAATTGACTTATTGCTAGTGGACTATTTTGCCTAGAGATTTAATCACACCGAAAATAACGACGGCATTTGCTAGCGAAAGCTGTTGAGTGCGAGAATACCAGATCCGTTGATGGATCTTAGCAATACCTCCACCCCTATTACCCTAGCCTGCATGTTTGCCTTAAGCCATACGATATAGCCCTTAATGGCCCAATATTTTGTCCTTCCCACCTCGTTGCATCAGCCAAAGCTGCTTTGATGCATGATTATACGGCACGTGGGCAATCAAGGCGATATCCGTGCTAAATAGGGAGGTTCTTATTGATGGTAATGTGCTTAGCTGTACCCCATCCGACGCTATATTCCCATTAGCTAGCAATAGGCCACTCCAGAGCATTCTTGTACCAAATCAAATGCCATTCTCTATCCTATCGACAGGGTGCATTCGCTCCGTCTCTGTACCCTAGTCTCGGGGGTCAAGTAGTTGCCCTCCGCGGTCTTGACGCTGACTAACCCCCGTCCCCGGCGAGCGGATTTTCGGAATAAGGCTACGGCATAAAAGCCTTTTATATATAGGCGCGAATATTGATCATAGTACGCGTATTTACCTGGGTAAGTTCTTACTGACCAGAAGATAATACTTTTTAGAATTAGATGGGGTGGCGGTTCTTATGCCGTGCTTATTTTCCGCATATCTCAGCGCCAAGAGTCACGGGTGAAATACATGATCGTAGTTCCCGATATCATACATCGTATGGTATTTGCTATACACTTCTAGTACCTGGATGGGTAAAGTCTGGAGATGCTTGATCATTCGCTACCGACGGTAGCTATCCCGTTAGCTCCAACCCCTTTGGGAAATACCGGACAAGGTTCAACTAGAGTCTACTACCGGCTAATACGGGTTTCCTCCAAGAGGAAAGGTGTAGCCACCGGGGCAGCCCTGTGATATGATGTTGGCAGGAAACTCTGTGCGGTCCCTTGTTTTTACGCCCTAGACGCCTGGGAATTCTCGTACCCTTACTGGTCAAGATGGCACAACACCTATTCGCTCGCGGAACTTAAGCTTCACAAACCTCTGACCTTTGCGGGACTAGCTTGCCCGTGTCTTGATAGCCTACGGACGTGTGGATGCGACATCTTTACCTCCTGAGAAAACTTGGGTCGGCTTATTGAAGCGCGGCTATCGGTAAGTAGTAACTACCTAGTAAGTAGTACGGTATGTACCTATATCTGACTGCCATTGTTTTGTATGCGTAGTGGTGATGAGGCCATACATGCCGCACATGGCGCGGCGATGGAACACTAGAGTCGGACTCAAGACGTCGATAGAAGGACCGATGTATCCCACAGTCCGCCCCCACGTTCTAGAAAACTTTTACACTTGCTGCCTCTTTAACTACTATCGCCAAGCCCTTTCTTCCGAATGCCTCATGACATGTCCGTCATGCGGGTTAGCTAAAGTAGCCCGCGAGTGTCTTCGGCGCTTGCACCTGTTTAGCTAGTAAGAACCATCCTCGTTAGTATCTGCATGCTGCTACTGCTGGGCTCGAAAACAAGTATACGCCGACTTTCTCGAAGGATTTAACCAGTACATCCACCAAACGCCGGATGAGTTGTCGAATAAGCTTTAGGGGGCTGATGTTAACGGCTCTTTCGAACGACTTCATGGGAAGTAGCACCAAGCTAAACTCCAACCAGATACCAAATGGCTTGTTGGTTCGAATAGAGAGGTCCACCAGCGGCCTACGGTCGGTCTAACATGCTAGTTATATGCGTGGTCATACATCGCTTCTGCTTTTGGGCGCCAACGTCGTTGATGCCCAGGCTCTGGAATTTACGGCCCTCGGTTTCTCTTCCATTTTACGAAACGAATATACTGGATCTTTTACTACTAGGTCATATCAAATCAGAGAGCCGCTCCTGGCAGGCTTGCTGTTTACCAACTTTGTTGCGGATAGCAGCTCGTAATCTCTGATGTGGACTGTGACGGAAAGGGTGGATCTATCTTGCATCACGAAAGAGCTTATTCGGCAACACCCCTGAGTTTACCGCTGATGTATGTTCATATTAAGATATTCTCAGGAGTAAGTGTACCTCGCGATGCGGGTTTTAATCTCGAGTCTTGAGGATAGGGTATATCTAGAGCGTAGGGTCAATCGGGGTAGAACTGGGGTTAATTGATGCTTATAAGTGTTATATCGCTGTCATTCAGGCGCTATTTGGGTGATATTGGCCTAGGGAATTTTATAAAAGATTAGTTCATAGTGAAAGAACATTAATGCCGCATGGTTAACAGTCTTGTCACGGCATTCCGGCTGGAAACAGGTGATGTTTCTCTCGCGAAGTTGGGCAAGCACTACGATCAAGCCCAGTTTCATACCGAGGGGCCGGGCTGAAGCTAGAGTTATTATAGCAGAACATCGACGGTTAAGAGGCCATCGTGAGGTTACTGAATATGCCTAGCAAAGGACAACTAGACATTGTTTAATAAGGTCTCAGAATAGATCACTGTTCACTCGCACTACCTTATTTAAGACTGTTAATAATTAAATCGCTCGATGCTTTATTTGGAATTATCATGTTTTCCTAATACTAAATATTCGATACGCTAATGCGGATGCTAAAGTGATCATGTAAAATACCCGTACCCAGAGCACCCCTTCGTGCCGCTTTACGCCATTGTCTCATTACCAGGCGCTTAGACGTCCTCCTTAGAGGCGTTCTCGACGTTAGACACAGCGGCCTTATCCGTGAAGCCCATGTCGGCAGCGTAAGTAGAGTGAGGCACCCACTTGGCGGATGTCCTGGGCGTAGTCTCCTCCAACATGCGGTCAACTTGCTCCAGGGTCAAGCCCTTGGTCTCGGGGATCAGGAAGTAGGCGTAGATAAAGCAGAGAGTGCAGAGACCACCCCAGACATAGAACACCTTAGGACCAAGGTTGCCCTTGTCGGCGTCCACCATGTAAGGGGTGATGACGGCAATGATGCAGTTCCATAGCCAGTTGCTGGCGGTCGAGAGGGCGACACCACGGGCACGCATGGGCAGCGGGTAGATCTCGCCGATGACAACCCAAGCACCACTAGACAGATATTAGCGACAACTCTTATCAAATTGGAGCGAATTCAAGAGGATAAGGGTAAACTTACGGGCCCCAAGTGCTGGCAAAGAAGAAGATGTAGATGCAGATGAAGGCGATCATAGTCTTAACAGCGGCGTCGGCTTCGGAGACTGTACCCAGAATGGCAACGATGAACTGGCAGATAACCATTCCGAGGGCACCCCAGAGGAGTAGGGGCCGACGACCGATCCTTTCCATACTCCAGAACGAGATAGGGGTCGAGAAGACGTTGACAAGCGTGGTTATAAGGGAGATCAAGAAGGGGTTCTGAATGGTCCCGAGTTGCTTAAAGAACTGAGTTCCGTAGTACTATATGAAACGTATCATGTTAGCATTAGTCCTATGATTAAGAGTCTTTACCGTTCTTTCGGGAGCGAGCCGAAATGTTAAGGTTACTAGACTTACTGCTGAGCGTTAGTCATTATTCTTGAGAAGGGAGAAAGGAGAAAGGGGAAAGGGGAGGTATACGTACCAAATACGAAGTTCACACCGGTCCATTGCTGCATCATCTGCAACGAAGTTCCCAAGATGGTTCTCCGGAGGTTGCTGCTGCTCTTGGTCAAAGAGCCTCGGAAGCAGTTCAACCAAGTGCTCCAGTATCCTCCCGAAGGGGCAACCGACATCTCGTATTCGTGGTTCGCGATAATTTCGGCGAGCTCGTCCTGGATATACTCGGTTTCGACAGCATGACCGCGCAGACGTGCGAGCACCTTAGCAGCCTGGTCGAGCTTGCCCTTCTTGACAAAGTATCGCGGTGATTCGGGGAGGATGAAGAGACCGATGGCGAGAATAAGGGCCCAAAGCATCTGGAGAGCGATGGGAATGCGGTAAGAGCCGCTGTCGTTTCGGTCCTGGGTGCCATAGTCGACAGCCGAGGCCAAAAGCAGACCGATAGTGACGCAGAACTGGTAACCCGAAACGAGAGCACCACGGACTTTACGAGGGGCAATCTCAGACATGTATAGGATCAGGATTGCGGAAACGGCACCAACACCGAAACCAGCAACAACACGACCCGCCACAATAAGAGCTAAGCCAGCTGAGGCAGTCTGAAGAGCGACACCAACGAGGAAAACGACACAACCGCCGATGATAGTAGTACGTCGGCCACTCCAGTCGGCAAGATCACCGGCAATAAGCGCGCCTGGCATCGGCAGTTAGTAAATTGAAATTTTTATGTATTATAGGGTAAGGAATAGTCTTAGTCACTTACCAAAGAAAGTACCAGCAGACAGGATGGAAGTGATGAGAGACTTGTGATCACCAGTAAGTTCAGTAGCACCGGGACCCTCGATTTGGTTGATGAAGTAAGGCATAGCCATGACACCATTGATGTAACCACTGTCGTATCCGAAGAAAATACCACCAAAGGCAGCGAAGGCACACATTAGGTACGCCTTGATAGTAACCGGAGCCTCGACCCGGTTAGGGTCGACGGACCCCTGAACCACGGCGCCGCCCGCCATGACGGAGGAGATTCGAGTCGATATCGGATTGACGAACGAATAGACGGAGATAGCAAGAGAAATTTGACTTTCGACGGTCTACTAAGCACGGGGAACTCTTATGCTAAAGTAGATAAGGTCGGGCAGGGGTGGTGGGTAATAAAGAAAGTAAAGAAGTGAAGGATGAGCGGCAAGGAAGTAAGAGAGGAGGGAAGAGGGAGATGTGATACATCAAGGGGAGAGCTAGATCTTCTTAAATGCGTGGTATGTGTGCGTGTGAGTGAATCTTACCCAGCACCACGGCACAGTTAATTAGATCTCTCTAGTCCAGGCTTCTCCTGAAGACCCACCTCCACTCCCCAGACGCCAGACGCCAGACGAGATGAACAGAAATACTTTACGATTTGACATCTCCACTTGGCCATTCAGCAAGCGTCTCCACGCCGCACGCACGAGGACAAACCCGCAAAATGCCCAGAGCACTCCAGGCCCCGGAAGCTATCCCCTCGGGGTCACGGCCTTGTAAACCTGGCTAGAATTAGCTCCGTCTTTAGTCTAGGGTTCATTACGTTTCTGGAACATGACGAGGGTTTGCCAGAATCTGGGAGGTAGGTTACATTCACCCCGAGCTTGTTACACGCATCATGCATCCCATGGTTGTGTTTCCTGACCCCCACAAGATGTTACACCCTCTGCTTAGAGGGCATTCTCGTTTGATATGTCAAATGTTTCATTCAATGATTGAAGATGGAGAAAGTTGTTCATCTTAGTAGATTGTTTTCGTTGCAAATCAAATCAAACTCATCCGACCTCATGGAGTTGAGATCACCAAACCATGACAATTGAATAGCACAATTAAAAACAAAAACAAAGAACGACCAATGTACCTAAGCTCTTACGAAGGACTCGCTTCCTGACACATACATACATGCGATGTCCTCGGCCTAATCCCATACACCATCATCCCATGGGGGGAATTCGGGGATGCAATCCTGCACTGGTTAATGTCCAAAGATGTCACGTCCGTGACGGTCTAATAGGCGCTCGTATCAGGGTTGGGAAACAGGCGGAGAGCGATGGCGGAGTGCAGCACCAACCCCGACCTAGTCCCCGTACTACGGATGAGCTCCGAGGTGGAAAAGAAACCATGTGGGAGGAACAAAAAAAAAAAAACTTTTTGCCTCCCTCCCCATACTTACCTCCTTAGTAGTAAGTACTAGACTTTGCGATCTCCATCGTCAAACTTCCAGGAGATGACGAGAACTCCACCGCCCATTAGCCGAGAGATGCACCATATACGCACCACCGTATGTAGTGTATCTTTCCCACCACTACACCACACAATACCCATTTTCCCCAGCCTAACTTACCCCAGAAAGGGACCCTTTACACCGGCCCGACCAGTAAAGAGCGACAGGAAAAGAAAAAGAACGACGATCGCCACCTCGATAAAGGGCCGTTCTCCTCGATCGCTGCCCCAAAACGATGGAGAACGACCGACGAGAGGAAAAGATGGCAGAGACGCGCAGAAAACAAGAAGAGGCAGCGCAGCGCGCAGCGTGTGGTCCTGACTCGGTATACTCGGCTTCATTGTGGATCCGCGGCGATAGCGTCGGCCGTTTTGTCGTTGGCTCGACGGGGACCCTTGCGAATGCGGCTCCGCGCGTTGGCTTCTGCGTGGTATGATTGGTCCAGGAGGAGATTCTTCAGGCCTCTAGCACCATCTTTTTATTTTGCTGTACTCATCTCCCGCCCGCCGTTCTAGAAGAGCTGCTCGATACAGATTACCTGATACTGACCTACCTGCCTTATAATGATGATGTCGGGTCGGATGTCAGGGGTAACTACCTAGGTTAGGTAAGTAAGTATATAAGGTAACTAGGTAGTTAGTTAATAAAAATAATAAAGAACAGGAATGTAAAGAGAATTAATATTGTAATAAATAGGTACCTATAGGGGTTAATTGCCAAAAACGTGATCTGATGCGACGACGATCGATCGAATGGATGGATGGATTCATCTTGCATGGCTTACCGATGATGATTAGATAGCTTCAACAATAGCGTATCGATCTAACCATTTCCTTATTCCCAATTCATACCTAACCTAATCGTATCCTAACCTAGACCTAGAATTTCCCCTGGTTTCCTGCTGGCAACAGACGATTTAGGAGGTACTTTGGGTAGCCGAGACGGTCCGACTCGGGTCTATTACCCTGATCGAAGGAAAAAAAAAGAAAAAAAAAGAAAAAAACCTCTTTTATCACGAAAGACCTTTAACAATTGATTGGTCGCTGCGCATATGCAACAAGTTATCGATAACTCATGTTAAGGGTGTGAGGATCAATTGTTTAATTCATCGAGAGTTGTGGCAATCTTGTCGAATTGTAGTAGTTATGTGACAATTACGTTTCTCTTTAGGCCGACCACTTACATTTGAGACTTGCATTTTTAAACACTTATATTATACTGATAACCGACAACTTGGATTACTGAATACACCAAATGCATCTAGTGCGAGATCTACCGCATATCTTCATTACGTCACGCAAGATATACGACATCCCGTGTCATCAGTCGTCAGTCATCTGTCACTACTAAGGTACCTATGTATGTACTAGGTACCTAGGTACTTAGCTTTTTTTTTTTTTTTTTTTCTCTGAGGGCAGTTGTATGCCGTAAGCTAGACCACATACATACAACCTAATTAACGGTTAGCAAGTTACCTAATGTACCTCGGCGCATACCTACCTCTCTCTCTACCTAGGTGCGCAGTGGTATCTTTTTTCTAGACTCTTCTCGGTGGTGCCGAGTTCGTCTTTTGACCCTTTTCATACTAACGGCCGCGCCGAGACTGATGGTGCGGCTAACCGTCTACACTCCAATATCGACTGCAAAATTAGCCAGCTCTTAGCGTGCAATTCTCAAACTCGGCACGATATTAATCATTAGAAATTCTCGTACGAGTTTAAAGCGACAGGAATGCTGACGATATTTGAAAATGCACACTTTAAACGACATCGATATCACCGGATTTATAGTTTATAATTCCATCATGCATCACGCACACATGTCCATGTAAATGTACCTAGGTAAGTAATAAGACATCAATCAATCTTTATTCATTTCACCGGAACATATCCGCAATAAGTTTCAATCACGAAGCAAGTCACAAATTCGGTAAGACACACAGAGTTAGCAGCAGCAAAACCCATTCATTCTCTTGAATACATAGCATCTGCCGCGCATATCTGCGCCAGGCAGTCCGCATTACAACTACACATTGAACATCAACATACATGGATGGTATTTGATTGATATCAAACCAACATCTTCGTCTCGTCTCGTCTTGTCTTATCTTGTCTTGTCTTGGGGCGCATTCCTGCCCATCAAATCATGCCTTATGCTGCCAAGCGAAAATAATAATAATTTCTTGCCTTCGCATGAGAAGGTCAAAATGAGAAAAACATGATTGGAATCATTTCCATGCCGGCCGTTCTGGACGCAAGAAAAAAAAAAAAAAAAGACAAATGCCAAAGATGACAAGCTGTGCCAGAATAAAATAAAATAAAAAAGGGGGAAAAAAAACCACACCAAAAACGCATTCGCAGTGCTCCCTGTCCCTTAAACCCCTTAAACGCCGCGCAAATGCAGATAGACGAGTATGTTGTATATACTGGATACCACCGCCACTGCCCGGCCACACGTACACAAGCCACCGGCCTCCATTAATAATAAAAAGAAAAAGCCAGCCAGTGCATTTTTAGCTTGAAGTTCCAGTCCGGTCCAGTCCCTCCTCCTTCTCCTCCGTGGGTCCTTATTACCCTCGCGTTGTCCCCATCCTCAGTACCACAGTAGCACGTGCGTAAGTACGTATGTATGTTGTTAGCAGTAGTGTAAGTAAAAACCCCGGAGTCTGGGGTTTGGGCTGGATGAATTAGTTTATTTCTTTCTTTCTTTCGGTTTTTGTTCCGGTCTGCCCTTACTCCCAGGTCTTGAACGGTAATTAGACGCAAACCCACTCGGCAAACACGCACCACCGCGCCGTCCGGTCTGCGAGCACTAGGCCGCGCCAGAGGCCGCGCTCAGAGCACTTGATGATTGTCTCCCATGTGCCGCCGTCGCTAGGTTCCTCGTCAGCGTTCCCCGCGTTGCGACCCCCAACCCCGATTCCGGATCTGCCAATACGTTCTTCCTTACGCATGAGCCGCAGGATCTTGCCACCCGGAGTCTGGATCGCTAGCTTAGCCGGCTTCCTGCCTGCGATGCTGCCCGTTGCGGAGCTCGGGTTTGACCCCGCTGCACTACCACTAGTCATGCTCAAAGCGCTGGTCGGCCGTACAAACGGCACCGGACTCGTGCCTCCTGGGTTGCTGCCCGATCCGCCCGCCGGGCTGGATGGATGCTGGCGGATAGCGAAGACAAACGTATTGTTAAGTGCCAGCCTGTGACATTGCGGCTGAACAACGTAGATATCATGGCGTTGGGCGTGGGGTGTTGGGTGACGGGTAACGAACTCGTAGGGTGGATTTTCGCCAGTATGAATGATTGGGAGGGCGAAAGCGAGAGGATGCGGGATGTCTTTGATGCTATGCATGAGTCCGCGCTTACCAGCGTACACCTTCAAAATGCCGGTACCCTCGTCGCCTGGTAGGAGCGCTTTTACCGTGTACCGTTTTACACCACCATACCAGTCTGCTTGCGCAAGCGCGCGTTTCTTGACTATCTCACCGCTCTCAAAAAAGTCCCCATCTGCATCTCGTGCAAACCCTTTGGTTTCGACCTCAGCTGCCACTTCAACATCAGGAGGCACGTTGAATTTGATATGTACCATCTCGAGATCTTCAATGCGAGTTAATGATGTATTGTAATCCACCATAGAGATCATCTGTTTGAAGAACGGAGGACAAGCACCGGGTAAGTTAAGTAGTGTTTCGTGAGCTACAGGCGGACATATATGCTGTTGGCTATGGTGCTCAGGAATATGAGTCCAGCAAAGTTCGACGGGACGGGTTAGAAACCACCAAAACTCCGCGGCGGAATTGCTAGCGCTAGAGTATAAGCCGCGACGGGGGTTACTGGGACTTGCGAGACAACAATCTATCATTCGCCACTCGTTATCAATAATAACGGCATTCCACCAATGATTTGATCGAGGCATTATACCCGTTTCGGGGACTTCGCCAGGAGTCTTGAGATAGCCCCGGATCACCTCCGAGTGTATACCGATCGCCGTACACATCTCATGAACAAGAACAGCATATTCTTCGGGGCATGCTCGTTTTAACTGGATCACTCTCCGTGTATCCACGTCTCCTTCAAAATCCTCCTCCCAATTTACATTCTCTGCAACCCAAGTGAAAATCGCCCGGAGTCGTTGAACATCACTTTTGTATGGCCTGCATACATAAGTCGTAGCTAGAGAAATAGCCGACGTCATCGGTGGTAGACTGCTGATGAAGCGGCAATTCTTGTCTACTTGACTTAGATTTATGACTTGGTAGTTGATAGGTTCGCGGACCGGCATGCCATCAGCATCTTCATCTCCTTCGATGCTCTCATAAAGCTCATCGACGGGATCTATCGCCGGGTAATCTAACATTAAGCAACGGTCTCGTCGCTCGTTGCGCTCATTTTTGCTTAACGTATTCGATCGGTTGACATCTCTTCGGACTTGAACCCAGTCTCCATCATTCCTGAGTCCCATATCGGTGGCTGGATCTCGCAATAAGTTTGTGCTACTAGCTCCGGTAATTGCTGACATCCCGAGGCCCATCGAACGTTTGGTTGGTGAATTTGGCCCAGAACCCGGGCTCATCGCAATACTACTACGACCACTAGCTACCCCAGTCTTTGTTGCCTCTAGAATTCTCTTAATGAAATTTTGCTTTTTGGGCTTGGCACTGCCAGGCTGTACGAGACCTCCGATGGGAGCGATTCCATCTTCATTGAAAGCAACTTGTGATTGGGGGCGCAAGGCCGACGTAGAATGACTTGGATGATACGATACCCCAGTGAACGGTGTAGTCGGTCGGTTTGAATCCCAATCTTCCTCTTCGTCGTCACCGTCCCGAAACCCTAATGCGCTCCGTGCTCGTTTATGCTTCCTGGCCAGACTACCTGCACTTGTAGCGCTAATTCCGCCTGCGGACACGCCACTCATCAGACTTCGGTTCGTACTATTCGTTATTATGCTTCGGTTTCCGGAAGAGGCGTCAGTCGAGTTCGTCTTCGTCGTCCCTGTTCTATCCAACTGCTGTCCGATGTCATAGAATGACTTTTGTTTGCGGATGGATTTACGATCTGCGAAGAAGTGATCACCTATCGAAGATTTAGGTCTGCTGTATAGGGGATTCTTAGGCGGTGGCGGGGGTGGGGCTCCTATATCCTCTTCATGATTTTGATCCTGATTTTGATCATGGCCATGGCCATGACTGCGGTCGCGATTGTGGTTATGATTTTGATGATCAAGAATTCCTGCGCTCGAGCTCTTATGGTGCATCTTTTGAAGACGTTTTTCCATCCTGCCCACGTAATTACTCAGCTGTGGAAGCGGTTGCTCTTGATAACTATTGCTGTGATGATGTGCACTGTCTTGAGACGAACCCCCATCAAACGATCCATACCCCGAATCTTGGAACGGTAGGCCGATGGACGTCAGTGGCCTTGGTTGCACCTTCTTCTTCGTCCGGTGGTGGACTAAGTCGAAGGACTCAGGAGACCATGGATCCAACGGTGGTTCTGGTGAATCAGCTTCCCGTGCCATTCCTAACGCATCCAATTGCTCAATTACGCCGTCCATAGCTTCACGTAATGGCGAAGGGGTAAGACCATCAGCAGCCGGGGAGTGGGGGCTCGGAGAAGGGACCCGCGGTGTATGATATCCATCGTGCAGGTGGCGATTGTCATAGGACGCATTTGACGCGATAGAATTCCCTCTGGCAATAACGTGACGGTGAGGAGGTGGAGCAGGCGGCGGTGGCGAATCATGCTCCGCTCCGGGCCGGTATGGTTTAAAACTAAACGAAGGCGCTGGTGACGGTCCTCTCGATCCGTATTGTTGCACCGGGGAAGGAGCAGGGGAGGGTTCTCGCTGATAATTATAGGCCAGCGGCGGAACGGGGGAGGGATTTCTAGAGCCGTATGAATGGATAGGGGGGGCGGGGGATGCGGCTCTGGGGATATAGGAGCTAGTTGAAGGAGGGGGAGGCGCAGGCGCAGGCGACGGAGCTTTCGTCTCATGCCGCCGAAGTTCAGATGGTGACGGATCGCGATCAATAATGCTCTGAGCACCCTGGCGCGTGCTATTCTTGAATGAACTGGCCGAATTCTTCCTAGGCGGTGTGTTGGAAAGATTTCGTATTACATCTGGTTGTTTTATTATTTCGGGCTGCTTCGCGGTTGTATAATGAGGTGCTTTCGCATACGCCTCAAAAGGTTTTCGAAAAATTCGCGACTTGGACTTTTGCGGCGCATTCGTAGGACTCGGGGTGTTACTTGCTGGCAATGGGCTCACCGACCTGGTAACGGGTCGGAAATCTTGAGGTAGAACCTCGACGAAATTAGACGGGAAAACGCCGACAGTTTTGTTGCGCCGTAATCTACCCGTCCACCACGATCCATCCCCCGCATTTAGACATTCTATCAAGTCTCCCTCGATAAATCCTAGATCGTGTTGCGACTAGAAGTTGAGGTTAGCAAAGTAAACAAAGTCGCAACCATATCGCGAAACACTAGATACATACTTCTCCTCCCCAAGAATATACGGCTCTGCACCAGCACGGAAACCGCGTAGGAAGCGGCGGTGCTGATCCCATTGTGCCGATATTCGAAGTCTTGGTAATCGTCTATTCGCCAGGTTGAAGACGTGGCGTTGATGTTGGCGTGTTTAAACTAGAAAAGACTCGGTAGAACTCGAGTCTATTCTAAAATTCCTAGCAGCGTATTCGGCGGTTGCTGCAGGGTGATGGAGTAAATACGCAGTTGAGAAAGTCGGTAGAATCAATAGCATCTGAGGCGGTGTGGTGCTCGTGGGGACTTAGATGGATCAACAAGAGGGTGCAATAATAGCAAATAATATTAGCGATAATGCCAGCAATAGTACGCTGTATTATCGTTGTACTATCGCTGTATTATTACGATTATTATGGCTTTTTTTAAGGCGTGCTAAGCCTTAAGCACGAGTCCACGGTAGGGATGCCGAACGTTGCAAGCGTAAGTAAAAGTAGTAACGGGAGAGTCTGGAGAATGCCAGCACATCAATTCAGATCTATGGATTGTGATTGGGATAATTGGGATGGTCCTGGACATAACTAAAAGTTCAATATTAGAAGCTCGGGGCGGTATTGGAACAGGTCACAGTTGGTTACCTTGGCGCAACCGTCGCATAAAAACAGAGGGGGTCTCGTAATCGTTGCTGGGTAACCACTAAGCTTTCAGGCCCATAAATATAGCGCGGCGCAGGGCGTTTCCCTTCCCGCACTTACATTAAGTATGAAGTATGAGTACATACGTCACTTTGTACAATATCCAAGGACTCGGATAAAGCACTTGTACACTAGGGGACCTCAAACAGCATGAATCAAGCTTTACAAATGGAGCAATAATTGCACTATTTTTGGACTTATATCAAAAGAAGAAAGTTTTATTAATTTTTTGCGACGAATTTCCACGAATACGACTCCCGTTTAGAATCGTTCCGAACCACTTTTTCAATTGCTTTTTATTAACTGAATATATGCCTTCGTATCTGGGTACTTACATAATATTGTTATAATGTGAAACCATACCTAACATGCACAATAATGGAGTAAATGTGCGTACATATGTACATATGATATACTTCACGCCATAAGGCTTAAAGTACCGATACAGCTTAGGTTCGCTAATGGATGCACCTTGTTTACCCCATAGCTCAATTCACAAATCAGAATAAACCTGGAAGAGCTGATAGGAGCTGCCCAGCCTGGTTCGCATTAGATAGTACATATGTATGTACTAAGTACCCCATAGATGGCACTAATGTACTATATAAGCGCTGGCATGTAATGTAAGTCACCAGAGGATAACTGCATCTATTGTGTGCTTCTATGTATGCATCCTTTTCCGCTTTTTTTTCCTTTTAGATATCTTTTTCCAGGACATCCACCATGAGAATTATCACGAAGTTACAAGAGAAAAAACCGTCGAGTTTTACCCCCCACGTCATTCAAACGGTAAAAGGCTATCTGGCGGACTGATTAATCTTAATAAATTTCCTAGATTCGGCACATCCATAGGTAGTACGTGACCACGGATAACGGCCAGGATAACACCTAGGATACCACCTAGGATACCTGGAATATCTGGAATACCTGGATATCTCCCTGGACAGCTCCCCTAATAAGCTCCACGCTAGTGCCCAAAACAGCAATCTGTTGTTGGTCATAGCTCTTTTTAGAGCCTTGCTCCCTGACAACCAGCTTCTCCGACAATTATCACACATTATTATCACTTTCCTACCAAAAATCCTCCCTGTTGCTGGTTTAATTGCCGGCTCGCCGCAGTTACTTCCTAGCAATCAGATCCCAATCCCCGCGTCGCTCTTTTTCCTTACTGTTTGTACAATACATAGCAACCCGTCCGTCTATCTTTCGCATTGCGTTGCGCCGTTTGGTGTTAAGGAAATCTCGTTTGGCTTGACTTCTTCTAATTATTCTACCGCCTTTAAGTGCGAGCCTTGATCGTTAACTCTCGCTAACGAAGTCTCACACCAATATCTTACAAGCATACGAGCTACGAGACGAGTAACAAGTAGTAAAGCCCTAGCGCAGAAGTTCTGCCGCCGACATGGGGTCCGAGGCTATTGCAAGTCATTATCAGGTCCTCGAGGAACTTGGCCGTACGTGTTTACCTTATTCTAGCTGGGCTGTATTCTCGCATAAGAACAGCGCGCGCTGACTTTCTATTCGTACGTAGGCGGTAGTTTTGGAATCGTGTACAAAGGTATCGAGAAGGCAACCGGCGATGTTGTCGCTATCAAACACGTAAGTCGCATATAGATCGCAAACCCTGGCGCATTAGTTCAGTGTGCTAATCCAAAGTCGTCTAGATTGATTTAGAGTCTACCGAAGATGATATCCAAGATATCCAAGCTGAGATCTCAGTCCTCAGTACTTGTGCTAGTTCCTACGTAACGCAGTACAAGGCTAGCTTCTTGCGGGGAAGCAAGTTATGGATTATCATGGAATACCTTGGAGGTGGATCCTGTCTTGACCTGGTAATTATACCTTTTACACCTCGTTGCGCCGCGCACGGTTTTTGAATCTGACGTATCATTCTTTCTTAGCTTAAACCTGAACCATCAGCCTTTAGCGAGACGCATATTGCGATAATATGTCGCGAACTACTCCGTGGTCTCGAATACCTCCATGCCGAGGGCAAGATCCACAGAGATATCAAGGCCGCCAACGTTCTCCTTTCGGAATCGGGCAAGGTTAAGCTAGCTGATTTCGGGGTTGCTGCTCAACTAACCAACATGAAATCGCAACGTAATACCTTTGTTGGCACTCCCTTTTGGATGGCACCCGAAGTAATTCAACAAGCCGGCTACGACTTCAAGGCCGACATTTGGTCTTTGGGCATTACGGCTATCGAAATGGCGAACGGAGAACCGCCCCACGCTAATCTCCACCCCATGAAAGCTTTGTTTCATATTCCGAAAAACCCACCCCCTAGGCTGGAGGGTAATTTCTCAAGAGACTTCAAAGATTTCGTATCGCAATGCCTCATGAAAGACCCAGATCGCCGACCGTCCGCGCGGGACTTGCTCAAGCACCGATTCGTCAGGTCGTCAGGAAAAGTGGAAGCGCTACAAGAGTTGGTCGAGCGACGACGTAAGTACGATGCGACCAAAACCAAGAAGAAAAGTAGATCATTCTACCAAGAGACATTGCAAGACTTCTCTCCAAAGGACGAAGATGATGAATGGGTCTTCGACACGGTCAAGTCGGCTGTTCCTAGGAGGCCAACCGTCAAGCCCCGAAAGCCATCCTCAATTTTCTCTACTGAAGAAGCATTGCGCAGAATGGACCTTAAGGATGCTCCGCTACAGCCTTTGTCACCCACTCAAGCCCCAGTCACAATGCGTAAGGCTACAGTACGGGGACCAACCTCTCTGGCGCAAACGTCTAATTCCGGGTCTGTACGTGGTCCACCAGCCCCTGCAATCAGGCGTCCGCTCCAACCAGACATGTCGTTCGGTAACTCAGGCTCCTCACAACGTCTTTTTAAACGAGTGCCCTCAGACGGTTCCACTTCTGGCCAGGTGGCATCTTCTGATTCTATTTATATACTATCGGATGAGAATAAGCACCCTGCCGCTGTTGAAGCAACCAGCAAGGAAGCGGTGCTCGGACGCCGCCTATACTCTAAGGCGGTCGAGCCTACGCTCGCGGAGTTGCATGCACAGACATCGAATACGGTTAAGCGGGAGGCACTCGGTAAGCTATCTGACGCCCTTTCACTGTTAGACTCGGTCGATCCCGAAGGTGCCTATCATCTTTTGCGCAATTTGAATTCTGCCATTTCACAAGACGCCAAGTTGTCGAACGCATTCCTACCACAGAACTCAAGCTCTTCTATGAAGGGATTCGATTCTACAACGCCACAAGGTACGGTGGTGATTAAGAGTCAACCCCCGAGCAACCAGAGCCCGAGCCAGGCGAAGCTTGTCCTGGCCGCCAGCAACCCTCATCTGAAGAGCCACAAAAGACGACAGGGGAGCGTGGTATCGAATGGCGCTGGCAGTCCTGAAAAGAGAGAAAAAGACCTGGAGAAAGTTGCACTACAGGCGAAGTACCCGGGTCGCGATCCTCAGCCGGGCATGGAGCACTGTAAACAGCTCTCAGACGTCTTGTATGGTCGGTGGGTCGACGGCTTGCGCTTACGTTGGCCTGCTGTCTAGAGCAGGTACTTAGAGGCATCGCCGACCAAGCAAGTAGCGATGGCCTAGAATCGGCGAATTTAAGACGCTGATGTGATGTAAGATTACGAGGGGCTCCCGCAAGGCCCTAAAGGATAATATTGGACGCAATAGCAAATGACGGCGTAAGGTAACAAACAGCTTGTGCTGGGCATAGGACGAGTAGGGAATACGGGTCACGGCAGCTTGGACTTTGATGCATTTTTTCTTTGCTACTAAGGGGAATCAGGAGAATGGTTTCGTAATCTTTTCTGCATTTGGATCCTCTGTTCTAGGGATCACTATTCACATTGCAAGGGGCGTTTGGTGCGTCCAGTATTTCGTGTACATTATTGTAAAAGGTAAATAGGAACAGGGCTCGGATAGGTAGGTAGGTAGGAATGTTGCTTAACGGTTAGATAGCTTTGCACTCAAATACAAAATGTTGTTTGAGAAATAAATTCCCTTGGACATTGGGCCAGCTACAAGATAGGAGGAATCTAGGTACCTAGCCTATGCAATCAGTCATAGGTACCTAACTTTGGTAACATAAATGTGCCCCCTTTATCCTCCACCATTAAACTATAATATACATGTATAACAACAGCAGGTACACATTATCGTTAACCACTTACAGTTACTACACATTATTAAGTCACGGGCTCAAGTTATCAAGTCTGATTTAGTTGGTGTGATGATCTAGTATTTGCTCTAAACTAAGTTATCACTAGGAGAGTAGCTTTATTAACCTCACCAGGCACAAATAGCTCTCTTTTTTTTTTGTCTTGTTGTTCCACACCCGTCCAAAACGGGGTGAACATAATCAATTAGAACCTCTGATCCATCGTAACAGATCCGTGACGAATTGATCCCAAAATTGTAGTTGGCGTAACTTTAAACTGCCAGTGACAGCTTGCCAGTGCCGTAGTCGATGTTCCAGACAGGCTGGGAAGTCAGAGCCTCGAGGGAGCCCAACTGATGAGGGCAGGTGGCCTGGTTGGCGCCGGCCCCAAGGGTGCAGACTTCGTCGTAGCCAAGGGTACAGACCGGGTTGGCGATGTTGTAGAGGGCGACCTTGGTGTGGCTGCAGGTCTCGAAGAAGTTCATGCCGTTGGCTGCGGAGAGAGCAAGGCGCCCCTTAGGCTCCTTGAGGAGATTAGAACATTCGTCGAAAGGTCGGTCTTCCCAGGTGGCAGGGACACCGCCGCCAGTGGTGGGCTTGTCGCGAGCGGACTCGCCAGTGACGAGGTAGTTCCAAGCATCGTAGGAGATGTCGTAGGCACCACCCGAAGAGTCGACCTTGAGGAGGTTAACGGAACGGCCGTTGGCGCTGACCTTGACGCAAAGGTTGTCGCAGTCGACGTTGGAGGGCCAGTATGCAACGCGGTTAGTGTTGATCTTGCAACCGAGAACGCCGGCGGAAGAGGAGTAGCGGTCGTGAGGAGTCACGGAGATGCTACCGCTACCTCGCTTGGGGATAGCCGTGGCGCAGACGGCAACGGCCGAAGCGACGAGGGAAAGTGTCTTGCTGAAGAGCATCTTGGGAATGAATAGTGATTGTGACAGATGGTAGGGAATGACTGTGGTGAGGAGGTATTGTAAGGAGTGACTGAATCGAAAGGCTATTTGAGGTTCTTGTCTGAGTGCCTAGGTAGCTAGTCCGATGGATCTGGGGATGGGAAAATTTCCTCGAGAATGAGGAGAGGAAGACATATTATATAGAAGTCGGGATGAGGCGATTTCGCTCGTAAATTCCTAACGTACAGTAACAACAGAGCTGTTTCTATTTCGATATCGGAGTCACTAATATTCACTGGAGCTAAAACAATACTGTACAATGCAGCCCAGCAACCAGGGGTAAAAAACTACAGTGTTGTTTTCAAACTAGTCGAATAATCGGCCTCATGACCCGTGTACCTTGATAGACTCCTTTGTTCACATGCCGGCAACCGGTACCTTAAAGCCGTATTAACGCGCGAAAGACGCTGTTAGAGTACATCTCCTAACAAGTACCGGCCGTAAAGGTTCCCGGACGTTATTCGCTATTTAGAGGCTGAAGATAACCTCACCAATGTACCTACTTACCTATACAAAGGTACCTCTCTGACAGGTACGCCGGGCACGGATTAGGAAAGTGTAGCAGGTAGGCCGACAAAAGATCCTAGTACCCGTTCGGGGATTCCTGGTCTACAATTCTTGATTCTTTTCTTTTACTAGCTAATACACACTATGAAATAATATCCTTTCTTCCCCTCCAGGTACCCGTCTTCCCGCTTTCCCCTGAGATAGGAACAGGAAGGTGACACGGCTCTGGATGGATTGTAGTCGTCTCTCGAATGCCAATTTGGTTTTTGTCGAGGTGGAATCAAACAAGGGCTACAACAAGGGCTACCTTGTGACTTCTTCTTTATTCCTTTCATTGGAAGACCATGTGCCCGATCTGGCCACGCTCTCATCACGATCCTACTTGGGTATTTGCCTATCTACCTAGGTACCTACCTACCCAGGAGGTACTCGAGAGGTATACAGTCCTAATTAGGAGTTAACTAACATTGGATGTTCACCTTGGACCCTTGTCCTCGGGTCAAGGTAGTCTCCCTACAAAGGAGCAATATTTCAAGGCCTAGATTTCAGAATACTAAGGCACGAATAATTCTATTATGCCGCCACACTCCCTGCTACGTTTCGAATGGTAAACGATGATTGAAAAAAAAAAAAAAAACACTTGCGCCATGCAAACAACATAACAATATACATAGTATATTCATCTTACAGATCCTTTCCTTCTTGGAACGTTGATACACACGTGGTGAACATGGATGATTAAGATCCCAAAGATGATTGTACGTCGTACGTGTGCCTATCTGTTTGCGCCGCAATGCCGAATGCGTACATGATAGACACGATATGCGAATACGTTGATATATGCTTATTATCCTTGCGGCGTGCATCGTTACTCCTATTGGGCAATTACTACTTCTAAATCTTCAATATTCAGAAATGGGTTTGTAACAGCATTTCAGTTACCCCTGCTGCCCTGCTCGGCCTCCTACATTTAGCTACGTACCTACATTACATAAGCTACACTAAAAAAGGGACCCTGTCGATCTTTTTTTTTTTTTTTTCCTTCGTTACATCGTATCTGGCAGGTGACGTATCTGTGGAATGGCATACTAATTCTTTTTAGTCGTGAACCTAAAATCGGATCGTGCAGAGAGATGGAACCATTAAATAGTATAAGTCGGGATGCACCGGCCGTCTTGGCTACCTGCAGGAACATGAGAAGTAAAGCTCTCGTGCACTTATCCAGTAATTACTATTTATTGAACAAATTTTAACTTCCTTTGCCCATTATCGCTGATCCCTCAAAATTCATATTCAGAAGCAAACCGTAATTACGATGAATTCACAATTAATGTTTGGATTAAACTAATTAATCTAAGAAAATCTCAGAATATATTTCAAAACTATGAAAGCGGGTATGTTTGATGCCAGGTAAAGTTATACTAATTAACCACGTTAATAATAAGCAGGATATTCGAATTCAACTTATCACGCAATCCATCGTGGATCATGTTCTCATCATTTATTACGCAAATTCTACGTGAAACGATAACATCTAGGGTATCATTTTACCATGTACCCTTGTGGTACAACATTACAATGGATGATGATAATATACCTTTGCTCCCAAGACCCCAAGGTATAATGCCATAATACCATAATACCATGCTCTATGCCCAGCCAAGGTAAGTCGCAAACGGTCAACAATATGACCCGACATCTCGATCCCAATCTTGGCCCCGCCGATGGCTTTATCTCTTCAAAGGATGCTCCTTTTCTGCCCTGTCCTTCAATTTATCCTCTACTTCCCTGCTAGCCTCACCGTGGGCAGGAATCCCATTGTCTACGGGGTACTTTAGGAAACCCTTCTTTTCCACCTCGCGAATCTTCTCCATGAAGATATCCCCCATCATGAAGTATCCTTCGTCGGTAGGATGAATGCGATCCCAAGCAATGTCCTCGGGTCTCGGTCGGCGAGGGAGTTCTTGGTCGTAATGCATTTCTGCCAGTGCGACCGGCTTCCCCTCGCGCATCAAGTCTTTGGCTGCTTGCCGTATCTGAGCGTTGGCGCTCCTCATACACGGCTCGAACTCCAAATTCGGCGTCGTCAGAATGGTCGACATGATGACCGTAGCTCGTGGCGACGCTTCTAGTAGATACTCGACTAGATCGCGCATTCGAGACATGATGTTGGCAGTATCGTCATTCTGGAAGCAATCGCTAGTACCAACCTGTATCAGGATGAGATTCGGCTGCAAATACGGCACAGCCTGCTCTGCGTGTGCGCGAATCTGTCGTATCCGATTGGCGCTATAACCTTCAACGTCGTTGTCGGGAAAGTCGCCAAACCGATTAAATCCAACACAGTTGACCGGATTGCCCCGCGACGTTAGCCCGTCGCGAAGATGCTTCCGATAACCTCTATCGCCGGTCGAGAGTTCGCCGCGTGTAACGGAGGCGCCTAGGAACATGATGCGCAAAGGCGTTCCACCCGCTATGACGCCGTTTTGCGATGGCTTTTCCCTGCCATGGGCGAGGTGATTCCATTGGTACTGGACGTCGACATCGACGGTCTGTGTGAAGAATACGACTAAAAATAATATAAATTAGTCGAATTGTGGATGTGCGGCTCTTCTCGTCGTCACGACTTACTTATCAACACCAACGCCGCTGCGGAGACACCCGCCAACTTATAAATATTCGGCATCGTAACCATATTGTGGCGAACAGTTACCCAATCAATGAAATGCTCACTATGCCGGCTCGTGAGTGGTTTTCTCGCAGTTCATTCATATTGTGATGATTATCGCAAGAATATAATAAGCCCGACAATATCTCCTAATCTTGCTGCCTAGATCCGTTTCAGATCATTTTCACTGTTTCTAAACGTCAATCTTCTCCTTTCCCTGATAAATAAACGACAAATAATCGGCAAAGACGGCACGGGCCCAGTAGACATGTACTACGTCACATACCACGCAAACGCCGCCATACGGACTTGGCAGTAGCCATAAGCATAGAGAATCGTCGCCGGGGAGCCTCAAATCTCGCCAATGGCAAGGCCGTTGTACGTGGCCTGCACGTGCGAGGATGCGACCCTTACACCAAATACCACCGCCCCCCGAATCCTACAATAGCTGATATACCGGACCTCGTAAAATATCTCCCTTTTATCTCCACGGCTCGCGGGCTCAGCACGGACTACGTAGCTTCGTAATTCGCGGGACATACGAGGGGCTAGGGGTTTATTGTGTTGCCTACTCAGATTGCCACTAACGTTAAAAGAAAAAGATCTTCGCTGGAAGAGAGGCTCATTAATTATCCCCCCTTTTCAAGCACAAACGCTAACTTTAGGGATATTCATACAATTCTCTTTTTACTTGGCCTTGGCTAATGTTAATTTACTAAGCTTAGGTATACTCATATCAGTTAACGAGGACGATTGGAACACCTCAGCGAAATGGTCACCCGCTTTCAATCTATGTTGCACGGTTTTGGCCTCCTTCGCCAAGCCTAGGTCTGGCAAGAGATCGAGGATATCGTACCCGGTCTATTCGACATCTGAGCAGTGCAATTCGTAGATCATCCACCATTTTCTTCGGGAGCGCTAGCGGCAAAACGTTTGATGCCGACGCAGATCCGGGCATATGTCGATATCCAGTGTCCATCTAGTGAACTTGCCGCCACGATGAACCCGACCGGCGTCTTGGGGTTATGTTCTCCCAGACGGTCGGCGTCATAGTTGCTGAGATCGCACGTTTCGTCCGCACCAGTCGTGATTAGGCTTGCAACCGCACCGTAGGGGCGAGAGCCGAGAAACTTCAGGGGCCCTTAGAGGAGATTGGGTCGATTGATACGTGCGAATAGTCGCCCGGGCTGGCGAACGTTGCAAACAACGTCGTCGCATATCCCCCGTTCCTCTTCGGAGAGTGTAAGTTTATGCCTACGGCGCCGAAACGTGCAGTTAAAGTATGTCAAGAACCGCTTCGGTCGCGCTTTATTTATGTAACTTTGAAGAGGGATATTTTACTTGACAATAGCTCGAGCTATCGCCCTTCCCATCTTTTCTTTGAGGACATTTTCCATGATATCGGGCGATCCTTTACACAACTTGAAGTAATGACGCGTAATAGGATGTGTCTGTGCTAAGGCCCGGGTGCTAGCTCAGCAAATCATCTGTTTTGGAGTATCTAAGGAGAATGACTCGCGCCTCCTACTGATATACTCGCATACCACAGGGCGGCGGCACAGCAGTCCGGAAACCAATGCGCAGCATTTTTACAACGGCTTCGGTCTCCCTAGGGCTTTTATAGGTAGCGTATATGATTAGTGACAGGATCAGTAAGTCGACAGCCCAAAGGCCTTCGTGTGCCGCCACAACCCCCTCGCCTAATCCCTTGAAATCGGCAGTATGCCTGACTAACCTAATTTTGGCGATCACCCTGTACCATTAAAGCCACATCGCCACGGTTTTTGGAAGATGATAACCGTTGTATATAAATGATATATATATACCTATTAATACGTCGGTAAGACGTATCGCAACGCCCTCAGTTTGGGTTTAGCAACGGCCGTTGTAGTAGCCGAGCTATGAGCCTATATTACTGCTAATGCTGTTAGCTTTGATTAGAACTCTTAAGGTAGGAGCGAGAGTATAGCTTTTCTACGCACTAGGTATACCGTAACTAACTTTAACCAACGAGGTAGAGACTAATAGCAGAAGTCACCACGCTCATATCTCTCCAGAGTATATTTAGTATCTCGTCGAAGCGTTATATAAACTCGGGAAAAGTCGTTCCCTCAAGCTGTCGGCCTTTCCAAAGGGGGGGGGGTAGTATTGAAGTGTATTCTTAGAAGAATAGACCAGGACATATCTGATCCAGTATTTAATAATGGTTTCAAGTAGAAACAATAGAGATCGATGAAGGATCTTGAGTAGTGGACCTCCGTTAACCTTGAAGTCAAGTGTATGGCCTTCCATTTGAATCTGTTAAGGGTCTCCTAAAAGATTAATTATTGGGAATATTAGAGTTGATTATGATGTTTTTATTTTCTGTTCGTTTCAGTTTAGCAAATCTGGATTGGAGTTATAACTAGAGGAACAAGACGGCGAAGGTAAGAAGAAGACGGTCACGTTGAGTGCTAGGCGACCATAACCCAAGGTCCCAAGGTGATTATTACATGATTCAATCAGCGTAGGAAAAAAACATAAAATTTTAATAATATTTATGTGAAACCGTATTATCGAGTTGAGAATTTGTATCGTGTTGGATTCCCTATTTTACCATTTCAGATATCCATTACCTGATTACATGTACTATAGTTAATGAATGCCTACCTATGTATATACCTCCATGGATGTACACATACATATCTGCTCTAGGTAAGTACGGAAGTACATAATGTAATGCATCTGAGTGCGCTGCCCTTGAGAAAAGTATAAATTTAAAGTAGGTACCTCATGATGGATGCGGCTCAAAAGTGTTTGCTGTTTCATCTAAAGGAGTGCTTACCTTACCCAGCCTTACACCATTGGATGGGTTGGGCGACTGTGCTAGTGGAGTTAGCGTCGGACCAGTTTTTATCAGGCAGTCAGGTACAATATTTGTACCTCTGTAGCGAACAACCCCCACATTACGGTTAACCATAGCTGACATTTGGAAAAAACCCTAAAATTCATAGGGTTATAATAGGGGTTTTATTTGTAATTTAATTATATAATTTGATTAAATTAAACCCTAATAGGTTACATTAACAGGGGTGTTTATGTAAATAAAAAATTTTTTTGTTAAATTATTTAAGTTTATTTTACCTTATAATAATCTTGGTGAATAATTTTTCACAATTTAATCTATTTAAAAAACTTTATTTAAACCTGCGTTTTATGTTTTAGGTTATATAATTTATTATATTTAAATTGTTTTGATTTATTGATTAGAATGATACTATTTTTGTTAAAATAGGCTATTGTAAAATTTAATATGGTTAAAGAAAAAGGTAAAAGTATATACCTTTTTTATTAAATTTTAATTAATTAGTACAGAATTAAATAAACTAATACAAATTAGTATAAATTAGCGCAAACTAGTACAATCAAGAATAAATAATGTATTTTTAATATAAACCTCTTATAATTTGGATATGGAAAGGAGAGCCTTTAACAATTCTAATAGGGGATATAAATTTTTTAAATCTTTTTAAATTAATTGTATTTATAGTTAAATAAATTAAAAAATATAAATTTAATAATATATAAATAATAATTGAAAAAATTATTATAAGTTTAAGAATATATTATTTAATTTAAGTTTATATTAATTTGTATAAAGATTTTAAATGTTTGATTAAATTAAAAAAAAATTTAAGTTAAAAATAAAAAAATATTAATAAAATTTGATCTTATAATACGATAATAACATTATTTAGTAATTACAATTTATTTTACTTTTAAATTAACCAATATAAATCCATATATATAATGCCAATCCGCTCAATTAACTGATTTATATAAATATTATATTATAAAACCTCCAAACCTTTTTAATAAAGGCTATATAAATTATTAATATTTAAGTATATTTTTTAAATATTTGTTTAATTTAAGTATATATTTTATAAATTTTTATAAATTTATATGATATTAATTAATTTTATTTATTTAAATTTTAAAAAAAATAAAAAGAAATAAAACTAATTTAGTTTATTGGAGAGCAATTTAAATA
The DNA here is from genome assembly GCA_025201765.1 of Daldinia sp. FL1419. NCBI lineage: Eukaryota > Fungi > Ascomycota > Sordariomycetes > Xylariales > Hypoxylaceae > Daldinia > Daldinia sp. FL1419. Next base: position 237,532 of record MU623361.1, read on the forward strand.
TTGGTAAATTTATATTAAATGAGGATATATTGCAAAAACTTATAATATAGGAGTTTGAAAGATATAAAAATTTAATTGAAAATAAATTAATTAAATATTTATTAATTTATATTCTTAATAAATAATAATATTATTAAATAATTATATATATATTTATATAAATTAAAACTTACTTATATTATTAACTAATTAATTAATTAAGATAATTAAAGATTAAAAAATATAATTTAGGCAATTAATAATTAAAAAAATTTTGTTTAATATTTACATATTTTTCTTTAAATTTGTTTTAATACGTAGGTACCCATATAACATAATATTATTATATTATAACCATTAATTAATTTTAAATTATTTTAAAATTTTATTATTAAACAATATTAAGAAAAGTTTGATGTAGAAATTATTTATACTTACTTTATTATTATTTATAATATTTATTTTATTAGTTAAACTTTATAAAATTATTTTTATATTTGAGGAATTTAATTTAATTAAATTTATATAATTTGTAACAACTTATTTCATTAATATATATGGCATTTATATTTTAAATATGGATGTAATAATTCCTAATTGGTATTATTTTTGTTTGAAGAAGGATTTAAAATATTATGTTAAGGTATTATTAATATATGTAAGTTTATGGATATATTTGTACAATTTAATCCAAACTGCTTTAAACTTTAAATGAAACAATTATATAAATTTTTTAAAAAAGAATAATATATTAATAATTTGGTTAGAAGAATAGGTTGTTATATATTATATATATATATTTGTTAATAAAAAATTAATATATTATAAGTTTTTATATTTAAAGCCTTTTTAGAATATTATTTATATAAAATTAAATAATATTATAATAAAATCAATTGTTGTTATGGTGGTTAAATTATATCAAAACCTAATTATATTTAATCTATAAATGTTTATTATAAATTAAAGCCTTATGGATTTGAGATATATGTAGTTATAAATGCATATTCACAATATATACCATAATTTTACTGTGGTAAATTAGTTTGTACAATATATTACATTTTTATGTAATATATAAATATTATTAATAAATTTGGGTTTATTTTTTTAATTATTTATTTAAATAGAGGTAATGAATTTTTTATTATGATTATAATTTATTATTACTTATCCAATAGTATACAAACTATAAGATTTCCACATTTACTTGGATTAATTTAAAATAAAACTGTATAATTAAATATAATCTTTTATGAACCTAAATCCAAACAAACTAATACTATCAAATCCAAATAACCTTAAATATTATTTAATAATTTTTATATGTTTGTTAATAATCTTTATTTATTTAAATCAATTAATAATCAAATTTATATTAATAATATTCTAACAAATTCACTTCATTTCAGAGATTATTTATCTTATAAAAAAATACAATAAATTAATAAATTAAAAGTTAGTGGTCATGATTATATAATAATTGTATAATTTTTTGAAGGGTAATATAAATATACATTTATTTATACTAAACTACACAATATTAACTAATTTAATAATACAAAAATATTTTGGAAAACTAATTCAAAATTGCCTTTAAAAATAGTATAATATTATTAATGAAATAATATTATTATATATTTATATGCCTATTATTTATTTGGAATTTTAGTAATTTGTTTGAATTTGGAATTTGTATTATATATATTATTAAAATAAACATTTATATATTATAACTAACAAATCTTATATACTCTTTTGCGTACCTAAAAACAAAAAATCTAAAGATTGTTGCGTTCTGTTAAATAAGGAAAAATGGGAAAAGTTTAATTATATTATAAAATTAAATAATATTAACCTTAATATATATTTATTAAATAATGATGGTTGTATGCTACCAGACATCGTAGACCCTTGTAACAAGCAAAAGAGGTATTATATAATTAATATATTATATATATAAGAATTTTAAATTTATCAAGTTTAAAATAAATAACTTTCTTTTTTAGGATTTATAAATATATAAATCTTATTATATTATTTTATTTATTATTTATTTTTATTATTATTTCTCTTATATATACATTTAATCCAACACTAATTAATATTGTTTAAATATAGTAATATAAATTAGTAAAGAAAAGTTATTATTATAATAATTTGGAAGATTTTATTGTAATAATATAAGTAACAATAGTATCCTATCTTTCATTAAACCCCTTTCTTATAATAAATTATTATTATTTTATATTGTTATAAAAACCTTTTCTTAAATTCCTATTATTTTATTATAATTAAAATTTATTATTTTTTTACTTTACAATATTATAAAAAAAGTAACCAGAAAGTTTAATTTAAAATCAATCCTTTAGTAATAAAATCTTTTTTAATTAAAAAAATATAAATAAATTAAGAAGATTATTTAAATATATTTTTAAATAACCTATATTAATATAATAATTTAATTATAATTTAATAAGATTTAAAATAATAAATTTTAAAAATATTATAATATAATAAAAAATAATCTAAATATTATATACTTTAATTAATTAAGAAAAAATTAATTAAAATTAAATTTATATTTGAATAATTAATAAAACATTAAATAAATTTAAAGAACACTTTAAAGGTTTTTTAAATATAAATTTTATAAAATTACTAAAATAAATTTAATTAATATTAAAAATAATATTAATAAGAAGAGGTATATATATAAGAAGGAATAATATCAACTTTTTTATAACCCTTAAATTTTTCTTAATTAAAAATAAATTATTCCTATAAAACCATAAAAAATTTAAAAAAATTAAATTAAAATAGCTAATAATAGCAATATAGAAAATCTTAATCCATAAAACTGATAAAAAAATAATTTATCTTAATTTTACTCATTTTATAAATTCAAAAATATTAACACAATAATAATTAAAAATTTTTAACTCAATAACACCTATAAATCAAATCCTATATTTAAATTATACCCCCAATTTTAATATTATTCCTTTTAATATACCTATTACTTAATTATAATATATATTAATTATTTCTTATAAAAAATAACCTATTCCTCTTTTATAATATTAATCATAATAATAATTTTTTTTATTTTATTTTAATATATTATATATTAATTAAAATTAATAAAAAATATTAATTTAATAATATCCACCCCTTTAATAATAAATACCAAATTATTAATATTTACTTAATTAATAAGAAATATTAATTTTTTAATACTTAATTAATTAATAAAGGATATTAAATATTTAATATTTACTATCTTAATAAAAAAATTAAAATAATTAATGGCTAATATATATTATACCTTCTTTTCCCCCTCCTATTTTATAAAGATTTCTTCCATTTTACCTAATATTAAAGAATAACTTTAATTATAATATTAATCTTATACAAAAATAATAATAACTCCTTCCCCTTCCAAGAAATGGATTTAAATCCCTTAAATTGCCACTAATTAATCCATTTTTATTTTTAAAATTACCTCCATAACCAAATGTAAAAAATTAACCTAATGGAAATTACAATTTTTTTTACCTAATAATATAATTATTTAAATTTATAAATAACTTATTAAAATAAGCCTTTATATTAATTAAAAACATTTATTATTAAATTTTTTATAAGATTCTTTTTTAATAAATATTTAATAAAATATATTTATTTATTATAATAAATTATTTTAAAAAAACCTAAAATAAAGAACTTAACTATATAAATAAACCATACAATATTTTTAAAAATAAATTTCAATTTTTTTTAGATGTATATTATTTAAGAAAAATATAATAAATACAATTTCATACCTTATTTTCCATTATTTTTTCTAGAAGAGTAATATTATATTTTATTTATAAGGTTCCTTAATATTAATACTTTACAAACATATATCTAACTATAAAACAACATTTTAATATTAAATAAAATAAGATTTAATATTATTATAATTAAATTGCTATAACTTTTTCAAATATTAAAATAGAAAAGCAAAATTAAGGAAAAAATAATATTTAAATTTTTAAAAATTTTATTAATAAATTATTATTATATTAAAGAATATTTAATCCAGAATTTAAAAGAAAATAATAATTTATAATAATAATTTAATATGTTTATTGATTATTACTTAAATTCTAATTTAATTTCTTTAAATTAATAACCCAAATTAAAAAATTAATTAATAAATTTTAAGTATTAATTGAAAATTATAATTTAATAAAAAGAATAAAATAATTTTTGATTAAAAGAAATAATAATTATAAAAATAATATATTTTATATTAAATATAAATATTATTATAACAATAAAAATAATAAATATAATTTTAAGTAATTTTTAAAAATATAGAAATATTATTGTTAAATATGTAAAAAAGAAAGATGTTAATTTATCATATATTTAGAATATAAATATAAGAAAATTAAAAAAGAATGGAAAGTCAAAAAAGATTTTTTTAAAAAAAATTATTTAATATTCCTAATTAATTATAAAAGATTTATAAATATAAATTTAAAGATTAATTAATTAAAAAATAAGGAAATTAATTTATAAATTAATTTGAATAATAATAATAAATTATTTATAATTGTAACCTATTTATTTAATTAAATTTTTTAATATTATATTAATAGCCTTTTCTTACCTAATAATTTAAAATAAAATTTTATCTTTATTTTAAATAAATATATTAAAAATATATTTTCAAATATTATATTTAATATTGGAATAGTTTATGTATTAATTGTTAAGAAAGGTTAATATTTCATTTTTATTAATAAATATTTGGATAAGAATTTAAAAATAAATATTAATCAAATTAAAGAAATTAATATTAAATTTAATAATAAATTATTTATTAAATTATTTAAAATAATTATTATTAATATTTTTATTAATTAAATAAATTTTTATATTATAAAAACTAATATTCTATTCCTCCTTTTTTTTAAGGATATGGATTAATTAAAAATATACCTCAATAATATAATCAACCAATTAATTTATAAGGATGATATAATAATTAAGGTTATATAAAAATGGGGATATTTATGGTTTTATTTTAAAAATATTATTTTTTTTATAAAGATTAAATTATAATAATTATATATTTGTTTTGGTTATTTATTAGTTGATAAATTATATATTTTATTAAATAAAGTAGGTTATGATATTAATATTGGTGATATTAAAGAAATTAATAAGTTTTGTTATTATTATTAAATTAAGGGTAAAGTTTTATAATAATTTAAGTTTAATTTAAAAGATTTTGATTTAAATTTTAATTATAAAATGATTATTAATATTATGTATTTTAATGAATGTCTTGTTTTATATGTAGTTGATATAGTTATTGGATTCTAAGCAGTATATTTTATAAAAATGATTTTAGTTAAGGAGATTTAGGAGATGTTTAAGTAATATTAGATTGATATTTATTTTAAATTTCTTAATATAGTTATTTATGATATTAATATTAATTTTAATAGTATTAAGTTTAGGAATAAGGTATATATTGTGGGAATTATTTGTTATTAAATATTAGTAGAAATTTATTGGTTTATTAATAAAATAGAAAAATATTATAGCTTTATTTGTAAAGTTTATAAAATCATTATAAATAAATTTTAAGGTTTTAATTTAAGAATATTATAACTATAAATAACTATTAAGGTAGTGAATGATATTGTTAATTTAGATGGTTTAATCCCTACCCTTCTAGTCTTTGATATATATTCCAAAATTAATATAGATTTATTATTTATTCCTTCTTAAATTATAAAAATATAAATTATTTAGAAGGTAATAATTAAAATTAAGAAAATTAAATTATAATAGTTAATTAGAAATGTTTTAAATATAAGGAATGGTTTGAATATTTAGAAAACCTTATTTATATTATTCTTGATAGGTAGTGAGGTTTTAATCTATTGAGAGAAAGGCAGTTGGAAAGGCTCTTATAAGGTGATTGCAGTTATTGATAAAGATATGATTATTGTTTTAAATATATTTAATGGAATATTTATATTTAGGAATTTTTATGTTAAATTTTATGTGTAATTAAAGGAAGTATTTGTATTTGTTAAATAATTAAGGTTTGAATTATTTAATTTTAATTTTAATTTTGATGATTATGAGTTTATCCTAGAAAAAGAACTTATATATACTAATAACTTTTCTTATATAACCATAATATATTTTTTTAATAAGGAATGGATTGATCTTATTTTAACCTTTTAATTATGAGTAGATGGAAAGATAATTATATTTGGAAAGTTATATGAAGTATTAGATTTAAAAGAGTTAAATGCCTTATTTGAAAATAGTATTTTATAATTAGAGATGTATGATTTAGTAATATATTAAGGTATTATATTGTTTAAATTATGAATGATTTATGAAATTAAGGGTAAGAATATTCTTTCTCCATATGAGAAGTTGAGATTAGTAGTCCAAAATTATGGTAATTTTGATAAAGAATTTATTATGATTTATGTATTTATTATTTAAAGGATTAGTTAATATTTTATATTAGTTTTAACATTATTTTTATATTAATAAGGAATAAAAATTATAATATAAGATATTATTATGATATATATTTAATTTAAAATATTAATATAATAAATAATCTATATGTATTTGTTAATCAAATTAAAAAATAAATATTTTGAAAGAACGTTATTGTGTATTATAAAATTATTATATGGATTTGTTGAATCTAGTACGTATTGGTTTGAAATTTATTTTTGATATCATTAGTACGAATTATATATAAGGTTTTTAATATTTAATCCCTATTTATTAATTATTAATTTAGAACCTTTTAAAATCATTAGTTTATAAATGGATAATATCTTTAATATTGGTATTATAAAATTCCTTATAATTAAAAATAAAGTATTTAATAAAGTTGGTATTAAAGTACATCTTTAAAAGATATTAAATAAAAGAATAAAAGATTTTAATGGTATTTGTATTATAGTATATAATAACAATTATGGAATTTTAACTACCTAAAAAAACCAAACTAAAAAACTTAAATTATTAAATATCAAAATTATAGATATAGTTAATAAATTTATGGAGTAAAGGGTTTAAAAAACTTATATTATTTTTATATATTAACCTAAAATAATTTTTAATTATTTAATTACTATTTAATATTAAAAATCAAAAATTAAAGAAGTTAAGGTTTTAAATGTTAAAATTATTTAATAAATGGATAATAAAATCTATAAATTTAAATATATTAAATTAAATCCTTAAAACCTCTGTTTATATATCTTTATTAACAATTTATTTATAAATAATAAGAATTTCAATTTGTAAATTAAATATATTATTATTTTAAATAATAAAAAATTAATGGATTAAGATAATAAAATTAAAATTATTAATAATATAATCCATTAATTATTTATCAAATATAAATATATTATTTACAATGTATTTACTAATAAAATATATAATATAATTTAAGATTTTAATATAAAATATATTATATATTATATTATTAACATTATATTAAAACATCTCTCATTTCTTAAAATTCCTCTCATTTTTTATATTAATTTATTCTCCTTATACCAATATTTAATATAAATAGATACTATTAATGAGAAAAAATTAATAATAAATCTTATAGCTTTAAAACAATTATATAAAAATAAAGAAATAAATAATATTCATTAAATCCATAAAATATATAACTTAATTAATATAATAATAAAAACCTTTTTTTAATAAAATTATAAAAATATTAATAAAAAATAACCAAATTAATTTGCATTTAAAAGGTTAGATAAAACAAGAAGCTAATAATGATTTGCAATTTACTACTTATAAAAAGAAATAAAATAAATGATGATTATATGTTACCAAATATTATAAACCCCTATAATAAATAAAAAAAATATTACATAATTAACATATTATATATATAAAGATTTTAAACCCATTAAACTTAAAATAGATAACTCTCCTCCTTAAGACTTATAAATATACAGATTTTATTGTATTATTTTACTTATTACTTACTTTCATTGTCATTTCTCTTATATGTACGTTTAGCCCAACAAATAATATTATAATCATTTATAAAAAAATATTAGAAGAAAAAGGTGACTTACCAAATTATATAATTAATAATAATAAAAATTTACCTTATTTAACTCAATATTAATATTTACAAGAGGGTTTAACCAAACGCAAATAAGAAGGATTTAAATTAAGGATATTAAAACTATTACTAATTAACAGAGGGTGGGAGTATATAGTAAAATTGTTAAAAAAGGTTGGTATAGATCCAGAAACCTTACGCGATTTAGATATAAATGATAAAATAAATAATTTAGCTATTTTAAATTCATTTTAGTTTATTTTTACTTATACCAATCCATATTAATTTAAATTAATTTGTATTGCCTTAACCTTTTCTATTTAAATTTACTTTTATAAAAATTTTCTTATTACCTCAATTAATAAAACTAATTTATCACTATTATTATTTTTGTTTTCCTTAATATTTTTATTTTTAATTTTAATTAAATTTGTATTTGTATTAATTTTTTTATTCTTAATATTTTCTTCTTCTACTTTAATATTCCCAAATTTATATATTTTTTTTTAAATTAAATTAAATTTACTCTTAATTTAGGTTAAAGACCTCTTTTTTTTTCTTTCCTATTTAATCTTAGTTCTGTTGTTTTTTATCTTTTTACTACCTTTTACTAAATTATTGGAGATTATATGGTTTATAATTACTTTATTCAAATATAAATTTAAATAATAGTTTTTTTTATTACTTGATTTACTTTTTGTAATAAATTCCTTTTTAATTGTTACAATTATGTAAAATTATATATAATTAAGGTTAAAAATATTAATTTATTTATTATTGCCCATACTAACATTACCCACAAATATCCAAAAAATTTTTTATAAATGTTATGCAATAGAAAATTTTTCCATTAAATAATCAATTAATACATAATAACTTTTATATATTAATATATTAATTAATATTCTTATAACCTAACCCATTATAATTCAAATTAATTTAATTAAAATAATTTACAATTTATTATAATAAAACATCTTATAAGAATCTCCAAAATACAAATAAATACCAATTTTAACTATAATTAATTTAATTAATTTTTGATTATTTATATAATTAATTTCCCTAACATTCTTAATTAAATTATATATTATTTTCAATTTTAAAATTTTATTTAAAAAAAGGATAAAAAAGCCTGATATTATATAAATAAATTGTTTTTTATTAGGAATTAATTTCAATTTAATAGGAAGGGAAGGATTTTTAGTTAGGTTAACAAAATTCATATGGTTTTATATATTAGTAAAGTTAGTACTGTAAACTCAATATTTATTTATCCCAAGATATTATTATTTAATATATTTATAATAAAATAATAATTTAGGATAATGATTTGGTGATATAGGGTAATTTATTTTATTAATTTAATTATATTTATAAAGGTTTAGGAAGAATAGAATAAATTTAAATAACCTTCTTAATTTTTATAACCTATTTATATAGTTGGTTCTATTTTTATATAGGGTTAAACTTTATAATAATTTCTATATATAATAAAAGGAAATTATATATTTTTTAAAGAAATATATTTTAATATTGATTTTTTAAATTATGTTATTGGGATATATCTATTAAAGATTTTAAGGTTTTTTCTAAGTGTCAGCTATGGTCAACCGTACCACATGTAGGTAGGTACCTAGCGCGTGAAGAATGGAGAATATTGAATTCAAACCATCAAACGTCAAAACGTGAAAACGTCAAACTCACGTGAATAGACAAGATACCATACAATACGTCAAGAAACCACTGTTCATAGTATTTTCACACTGGGCAACACGATGCAACGCGAGGCAAAACGATTTCGAGATTCATAACAAGCCATACTAGACGTGCTATATCGGTACCTGGGAGTTTTGTAGTACTCCACGAAGGGAGGGATCTCAACGCGTCTTCCCTTCTCACCAGAATACGATAAGGCGGAGGGATTGATCGGGTTTCAACATCCATGAACTTGTTCGCAAGGTTGCGAAACTATGGAAAGCTTCCTTCGAGAATGGAGGCAAGACGCCTTGAATAAGGCGCAGTATGAATCTGCTATTTTTATCGGGGACAAACTTTTGGCTTTAACTAGTGAGTTCTCTTTTGACGAATTGCAACTGTTGCTTATGTCGGGAACTCTTTGCTGAATCGAAGCTGTAGATGATGATAATGACGCGTTTTGGCTGGCACAAGTTCATTTCGCTACTGGGAACTATACTAGAGCACAAACCTTCTTATCCAAACAGGACCTGATTTCCAGGAATCCCTCTTGTCGATACCTGGCCGCTCACTGCTTCATCAAACAATCCCGGTTTGACGAGGCCCTTACTGTGCTTGGTGAGCGGAATCCAGCACACCTAATATCCAACCCTGCAAATAAGCGCAAAGCTCAGCACACGGGCGCACGTACTGCTTCTCACCATGGAAGAGGCGTCACCAAGGCGCACGAGCGTAGGGATGGCTTATCGGAGGAGGAAGCAGCTAACAGGCGCTTCGAAGCCGCCATGTGTTTCCTACGGGGTATCTGTTATGCTAAGCAAAATGCTTTCGATCGGGCAAAGGAGTGCTACAAAGATGCGGTTCGCATTGATGTCCAATGCTTTGAAGCATTTCAGCAGTTGATGAAGAACTCCCTCATGTCTCCCGATGAGGAATGGCAATTCTTGGAGTCGTTGGATTTTGATGCTATTAATGTCTCCGGTGACTCGTCGTCTTCGCAGGAGGCTGCTGAATTTACAAAGATGCTCTACACCACGAGGCTCTCCAAGTATAGGAACCCCGCGTCCTTTACAACCGCTTGCGAGACTCTATCTACACATTATAATTTGGCCTCGAACCCCGACTTACTACTTGCCCGAGCAGATTTACTGTACACACAATGCAGATATAAGGATGCCCTAGCCATCACCGATTCTGTGCTCCAAGAAGATAAATACAACTTCAGCATATACCCCTTGCACCTGGCTTGTTTATACGAACTTAAGATGAAAAACGTGCTTTTCTTAATCTCGCACGACCTCGCTGACACACATCCGGAGGAACCTTGCACGTGGCTCGCCGTCGGTATTTACTACTTTGCCATCGACAAGATCGCCGAGGCCAGACGCTACTTTAGTAAAGCTAGTATGATGGATCCGCACTTCGGACCAGCCTGGATCGGGTTCGCCCACACGTTTGCGGCTGAGGGTGAACATGACCAGGCAATATCGGCGTACTCGACGGCCGCGAGGTTATTTATGGGGACACACCTACCGCAGGTCTTCCTTGGGATGCAAAACCACGCGCTGAATAATATGACGCTGGCAGACGAGTTTCTTAAGACGGCTTACGGCTTATGCAAGACAGATCCCCTACTGCTCAACGAGATGGGCGTCGTTTATTATCACCAGGACCGACCCCAGGATGCCGCCACGCTCTTCCTAAAGGCTCTCGAAGTCGCGGAGGACATCGACTCAGAACCTAATGCTTGGATTTCGGCGCGCATCAATTTAGCCCACGCCTATCGTCGCGCTAAGCGTTACGATGAGGCGTTAGATCAGTTCGACGAAGTTTTGAGACAAGGCGGGAAGGACGCGTCTATCTTTGCGGCGAAAGGACTGATATACATGGAACAAGGGGGTAAGTTCGACCTGGCTGTCGAAGTATTACACCAGGCGCTTGCCATTCATCCACAAGACCCCATCGCGACGGAATTATTAAACAAGGCGCTGGATGAGACGGCTGGGTTATTACCTTAAGGTTGCATATTCGTGGTGTGGTGAGGCTAGACTACCTAACTAACTGGTTTATGAGCAATGACGAGTAATACCTACCTACCTACCTACATAGGTAGTCTTGGTAGCCTACGAAGATGTCTCGGGCGAGAATGACCAATGCTATGCTGTCTTATGTTTCCTTGCCCCTTTCTCTAGACGGCGCCGTCTTACTTTCTACCTTTTGAGAAGTTTTCAGGTGCGTTGCTGACCGCCTTGCCCACGGCCTAGACCGTCCGGCCCGTGTACCTTGTATATAAGGCTTGCTGGCTTGCTTGAGGAGGCCATCTTATCGATCATGGCGCATCTGCCCGAGCTTATGGTTCGTCTATCTCGACGCCTACGGTTCGTAATTGGCACATCGATCGCTCGCCGGTGAGAGTAGTAAATGAGTAGTTTGATTACTTTTTATTGATTTATCTAAACTCCCAACCGTTCCCAATTTTACGATTGCGTCCCTATCCTATTATGCGTTAATTACGACGTGTGCCCTTGCGCCTCGATATCTACGTGATAATAGGAAATTGTCGATAAAATCTTCTTTCCCTCCTTTCATCCCAGCCCGCGGACACGGACAGGGAGACGAAAGAGCGGTCAACAGTAAATGATAATTGCTCGGCCAATATAGGACGGAGTAACGGTCAGAATAAAGAAAATTTGGCGAGATGATGATGGCTGAGATGAGCGCTGTGTTGCGATTTGTCTTCCGGCCGCGCCATCTCACGGCGACGATGTCGGATTTCGCTGGTCGTCACAATCCGGGCTATGTGTATATGTGCTGATCACACCTGTCAATCACTACCAAGTGTCTGTCTGCTAATGCCCACCTACAGTGGTAGTTATGAAGTCATCAGAGATCGTTATGCTTTCCTTTCGCCTGTTATACCCCCTAAAATTAGGAGGGAGGCCCGGTCCTTAGTTGACGGTATATTGGGGGGAACCCTAGATAATTACTAGTGTAAAAGGCGATGTATTGTACCTGCTGCTGCTGCTGCATGTGCTACATTACACATATACGTACATGCGTACAGGCTGCCATGTGGGAGGGCCGGGGGTGCCATTCCTCTGTCCATTGCTATGTAACCTTAGGGTAGCTTCCAAGCCCCGAGCCGTTTTTGCGCCGCGTGGGGGCGAGAGAAAGCAGACTCAAGCTTTGCTGATCTTGTTGTGAACGCCTCCTAGCCCGGACTGGGTGAATATACATTGCAGGACGCGATTTTAGAACTACTAGTTAAGTCCTAGGTACCTTCATCGGGGTCCCAAAACGGCATCTTCTTAAGAGCGATATTGGACTGTCCCGGCTACGGAGCGCCGTCGCGTTAAGTCCGACAAGGTAGCGCAGGCGTCTTTCGTCGCCCGCAACGTGTTTTTGGGGCGTTGGTGGGCTACCAGTATCTTTAAAAGGCCAGGTAAATCTTCATAAAAGGCCAACCCATCCATTTTCCACGTGAGATAATGGCCCGATTATAATATATCTAATTTATATGGGGTTTAATCTATCCCCTAACAAAAAATAGAAAAAATAAAAAATTACCTGATTATATATTTAATATATTTAATATTTAAAATAATACAATAAATTTAATTATTTTATAAAAATTCAAATAATTTTTTAATTATTCCTTTTAATTATGCATTTATTTAATTATTATAGTAATACAAATTCCAATTGTATGTATTTAATTGGTTAAATTGATTAAATTAATTAGGCCATTAATTTTGATGTTATGAAGGTATTATAAATATTTGAAATTTAAGTTGGAGAAGGTATTATATATTTTAAAATTAATTTTGAAATTGATTTTATATATTTTATAATCTGTATATATTAAGGAAGGTTATATTAGGCTTTGTTGTTATAAGTATTAACATTAAAGGTATTATATATGATTATAATAATAGTATAAATAATAATATTAATATTAATAAATATTTCAATATTAATTTTAATTAATTTTATTATTTTTGTAATAATACTATTATATTAATAATTATAGTATTTTTTTTATTAATCTTTTTAATTTTAGATTTATAACTTTGTTAATATTGAATAAGGGGTGGAGGAGGTTTATTGTGAGAGGGTATATGATTAATATTATAATTAATTGATCTTAAAGATTGATTTTAAAGTCTTAAGGTTATTTCTAAATTATACCTTTTAAGATCTATAATGTTAATTTTATTTAATTTATATTAGAACATTTTAAGAGGTAAATTGTTAGGATATGTTAGTTTATGTTTACACCTTGCAAACATTTTAGGATTTAAAACCTCCATATCTTTTACCTTTTTATTGGTAAGGTTTAAATTATTATTAAAATATAACCACTAATAATAACTAATATTATCTAATTTAAAAACTTATAATTAACTTAAATTTATACCTTTTTAATCACCTAATATTAAATTATATAATATATATTTGTAAGATAAATCCCACTATTTTATAAATAAATATTTATAAGGAGGTTTTGAGATATTTTTTTTAAAATAGGTTTTATAATCTTTGAATATATATTTAAATTGGAGTTAAATTTGTTTCATAATCTTAGGTAAAATATGGTATAATATATGATAAAAAATTCTTATAGTATAATATTTGATAAAATTTTGAGATTTAGTTTTTTGAAGGCCTAATTTGTATATAGCCTTATATTTAATATATATATTATATATCAAATTGTATAATATATTTAATTTATAGTGATGATGTTTAATATATTATTTTAAATGTTTATATATTGCTTCAATTTTATTAATGATTATAATATTATAATTACGTATATGCGATATAATAAATTAAGTAAATTGGAAGTGCCAAAAAAGGTAATATTTGATTAGGTAATTTATTAAGGTTATAAAAAAAAATGTTAATAAAAGTGTTTTAAAAAAACATATAAAAAAATTAATTAAATTTTAAGGAATTTTAAAGTAGATGGTAATTCAAAAATGTTTGTGTATACATTACCTTCTTAATTTGGTAAATAGTGGATTGGTAAAAAACTTTAAATCTACCTTGGAGGTCTTTGATTGGTTAATATTTTTATAATATTTTTTGGTGTTGAGTCAAAAAGCACCACAAGTGTGTGTAGGTAAGAGACGCATTTCAAGTACCTAAATTGAGACTTTTAAAAGGTTTTATTTATACAATAAGAGTAAAATATTCAATTTATGAATCTAATAATGGAATTGTTCTTTTAATAGATCTTATGTAAGCCAAAATAGATCTTCCGTTTAGGTGTATACCATTAATTTCTAGGTTAAAATAAAGCTATTGTAAGTGTTAGGTTATATATTTATATTAAAAATTGAGTATTAAAGTTTTTTAGTGATTTTATAGGTAATTTTATTAATTTTTAAGTTATTTTTAACTTTTTTAGGGTTATTATTAATTTTATTATTGATAGGAAGGTTGTACAAGGGGGGGTCTAAATTAGGTAAATTTTTATTTAATATTATATGATTATTAATTATATATTTTTTATTATTTGTAAATAATGTTTTAGTAGTCCTTAATAATATTTTTATTTATTTTTTAATTGTATAATATATTATATTTTTGAAGATATGTTATATATATAATTGTTGTAACATTTCTTTAAATATATTATTTATAGTTAATTTAAATGTTTAAGAAAAGTTATTTAAAATTATAGTAGGAGGATTAATTTTATATTAAATTTGTAGGTTTTTTAAGTACCCTAATTATTATAAAAAATTAGTTTCTGATTTTCCAGAGGTTAGGTTAAATGTTATATAAAAATTTGTATGTAAGGTGGTGAGGTTTGTTATATTTAATAGAGGTATATTAAATTGATTGATTTATTTTATATATAAATTAGTATGGGGAGTTAGAAAAAATGATTGAAATTTATTTTATATGTATTATTAAATAGTAAAATTTTAGGGTTGTGATATTATATGTTTATATATCATTTGAAGATCCAAAATAGATAAATTATATGTTTGGAGATTGGATTTTCATTTATTATAAATTTAATATTATAAGAATCTTTATAATAATGTAATTTTTGGAGTAGAATTTGTGTATTAGTAAGTTTTTTTTATAATTATTTTTTGAGGTTATATTTTATATTTATTATATTAGATATTATTATTGTTATATTGTTTTGGTGAATTGTATTATATAATATATTGTTTTTTTTATTTGAATTGAGGGGATTGTTGGGGTTAGATTTTAGTCTAAATTGTATATAAAGTTTAAGGTTATTAAATTTGAGGTTATTATTTAATAAAAAATAAGTAATTTGGTATATATTAAGAGATTTAATCCTTAATAGTTTTAAAATGGCGGTTTTGAGGTTATAATTAATCTATTATAATTGTTAATATTTAGTGTTAGTTGAATTAAGATTTAATTTATGGTTATGAGAGGTGTTTTAAATTTTAATATATTATATTTGGTTTCTTTTTAGGTATGAAATAGTAGCCTTATACTTGTAATTATATTTGCAAGAGGTGCAATCTCTTTCTCTATAACCCTATTTTATTAGCTTACCTAATTTATTATATACAAATTAATAATATACAAATTTATTATTTAAATTGAATCCACTACCAAGAACTTTTGTTCGTACATTTTTTTTAATATGTATGTAAAAGCCTTAATTATATACAAATTTAAGATAAACCTTATAAGCTTTTTTGTACGAATGAAACGGCCGTTATAAATCGTATTGCGGTAGGGGTTCTCTCTCTCGAAAACTTTCATAATTGGAAATAGATGATATAACAAGGGTTTTTGTACGATTTGAGGCTGGAGAAATCAAATCAATAGGGTTTTGGGGGTTTGAATAGGTGTACAAATTGGTAGTATTACCTTGTCAGGATTAGATGGGGTCACTGATCTAAATTGGATTAAAGATATAATACTAAAATAATATTAGAATATTAAAATATAATAACAAATTATTTTATTAAATATTAATAATAATTTTAATAGGTATATAATATTTTAAGATTATAATATATAACCAGGCAATATTCTATTTTAATTGGAAATTAAATTAAATTTAATACAAATTAGGTGTATATATATTGGGCCACCATCTCACGTAGAAAAGTGGATAGGTTGGCCTTTTATGAAAATTTACCTAGCCTTTTAAAGATACTGGTGGGCTACCGTCGCATCAGCAGCTAGGCAAAGCAAGGGAGAGACAACGATCTCAGATAAAGGGGGTTTACCATTCCTTGCGTGATTGCGTCGAAGCTAAAGAATGTTCAACGTGTCGACGGGACAGGGACTGGGGCTGGTAAGTATTTGACCCAATCTTTTCGGCGACGTTGATCCCGGTTGGGCTTGCTTGTCACGAATATATTTTTGGCCCAGCTTCTCTCACATTACAGCCCGACCTGAGAGCCTGGATCATCCCAGCGTCATCCACATACGTACCTAGGAGGTAGCTAATACATGCATAGTGTAGATTCCTAGAGTTGGTTTCGTACATAGTGGCTCGATGTTGCAGATAGAGAAAGGGGGCCCGGCGTGATATGGATCAGCGCAGTATTTATCCCATAGTGGCTGGGTGATGGAAAGTTCTGTTAGTAGTTGCAGGATGTTGAACACGCGGAATCTGATGAAAGCTATTTATCTCATCACGTTGTTTATTACGACTTCATCCTCCGTCTCGGTTTAACTATCCCCACAGGATTATTCTTCACACGGGGGATGACGGGGGATTGGTGGGGATGCTCATCCCAACCGTCCCAGGAAATGGAGTTGCGGGAGTGATCCGCGGCGGGGCCGGTCTTCATTTTATGAGCCCTCTTATTCAGTCGCCACGCCTTGACCGAATCTTCTACGTGAAGGCCATCTTCTGGTCACTGCATAGTAAAAAGGGCCGGCCCGTTGTGCAGTCATTTCCATAAGTTCCGCATTGAGGGAACTGGGTGGCGCACTCCCCTGCGAAACAATAACATGATGTTTAATAACTACTTCATATTAAATACTATATTTATGATTAGAGTATAAATATTAAAGTTAAAAAGAAAAAAAAATTTTTAAAGAAAATATTATGTTGAGGTTCACTTAGTTACGGAACTTTACCACAACCGTTCGAAAATGCCTCGATCTATGGGCAGTCTATCTAAAAAAGTGAGGCGCCCGTGTTTTCACCACGCCGGGTCTCACAATGTGCTTCAAGGTCGTGTGGTGCACCTAAGTAGGCTTGAGCAGTATCGATGATGATGATGATGATGATAGATAGAGTAAATATAAACGCGATGCAATACGCATAGTAATATGACTGCATGGAGGAAGCAGAAAGGATTTCGGTTAAAAGAAGGGTCCGTTTTACGTGCACTAACCTGCTGAATACCTGCCGAATCCGGATGCCCCGGAACATGATCACAATTGATGTTCGCGATAGCGCAGTGATGGGATACCATGCGGATCAAATCAATGAAATACGTAGTATCTACGATCTACTTGAATCTTGGCTGATCTGATACAATAAGGTTATGGGGGAGGGAGATCTCTAATCAAAGGGATAGAGGTGTTAAGTATTAAAAGTGTCTTGCAAACGTGGCATAGTCGAGAGCTATCTCTAAGTGACACTAAACAAGAGTTGAAAAACAGGACGGCTTCGGCGCTGATATGCGTGATTCATACGCAAGGAGTCGAAGTCTTCGCGAAAAATCGCCACTATATCGGTGAAGAGAGAAGTGTCGTCCCATCGGCCGAAGGCGGAGAAGAAAGTTATAAAAAAAGACGATTAGGAGGCTCGGATTCTGCAGTGAGGTAAGAAGATGAGATGAGATAATCCGCAGTGCAACTTCAGCATCGACGTTGGCGGCGGCCATACTCATAAGGCAGGAGACTATGTTTTCTTGGGCTTCGACGTTGCAATCAGCCGATTGCTACATTACCATCAGAAACCGTATCTCATGTACTCTTCGTGAGTGAGTCTTCGGAAAACTCATCGTATTCGTTAAAAGAGACGGGACCAACCCAATTCAACTTTGATACCTACTCGATAGACTTGTTAAAAGGGGTTTAGCGGAAGGGCCGATATTTACTAATAAATGTACCCCTAAATTCGTTCCACACATTTATTCGGTGCTTGTTGCATTCGCAGCCCTTTTTCCACGATGGTAGATAAAAAATCCTAAAATAAAAAAAAAAGCAAATTGAAAAATCGCCCTCCACATACGCCACCAGACACCTGTCAACCAGGTTATGGGAGGTATGGTAGTTACTAGTATATGAAGCTGTTTTGGCAAAAGAATGGTGTGTGTGTGTGTGTGTGTTTGTGTGTGGCTGGGCCTGGAATGTCGGATTTACTAGTTCGTTGAAGTCATTAACAAGAAGGGCAATTAGAAGGGGAAAAAAAAAACAAAAAAAAAAAAAGCCCTTTCGAAACGTGAATTTTAACGGGTAGCGGGGTATCCCCCTTTTGAATGCGGGGACTGCTACTATGGGATGTATCCCGATCATTTCAACTTACATCCTATTATTCTCTCTCATACTCTTTCGATGAACTTCTCTATCCCTGATCCTTGTTGGGGATCGCTTTTTAAGACGTCGGTTATCTGCCCATGTCAACCCGCGCCGTCATATGACCAAAATAAGCTATCATGTCTCTTTGCTTTTTTTCAATGTCTTCTTTTCCGTTGTCCCCTTTCCCATCGCTACCCATCGCCACTTAAATATGAACCATCGGTCAAGAGTTACACATTAAGAGATTCATTATTACAATCACCCCTGTACTTAGTATAATCGTGGATCGCCTGTCGATCCTGTATGTATGTGCTTCTAGAACAATAGAAGAAAAGAGCTCTGAGTTGTGGATTTTGGGGGGTGTTTTTTTTCCAAGCCACGTCCCTGCGCTCGACATACATCCGCGGTCAAGCCTATCCACTCAAGACACATATGTGCGGATTATGGCACACATCTACTGCGCCAGGGCATCTTAGGTACCTTTAGGTAGGCAGGTATGGATAGACATACATACTTATGTATAGATGGTAGTGTCAAGTGATCCACACGGTTTACTAACACGTACATGCACAACACATGGGCATCGACTAGTTGCAGAGAGCTGATTGACGGTGGTCCAATAGAATAGTGAGACCCCTGCTCTGGCCTGCTCTGGTCTATGTACTCTGGAAAACTTTGCCTGCAGGCTTGTAGAGTTGAAGGTCAAAGCGTGCAGATAACTAGTTGTGCCCAGACTACTTTAATAGGGCCAAAATATCCCGTAAACGACCAGTGAAGAACGAACCCCTTAAGCCGTTAGTATTGTGATATACTATCCATACTATTCATACTATCCTCCAATAGGGATAACGAGTTCTTCATTCACGTTTAGTTGCGATGGCTCTGTGGCCGCAGCTGCTGCGGCCATCATCATAAAGATGATCGGTGATTGGGAACTAGCGGTGGCTGATGCCCCTTTCCACTAGATCGTCCCGGGTTCTTGGATTGTTTACACCACAATTCCTCGGGCATATTTTCTGTGTTCAACTTGGAACCGCCTCCACCTACTTCCTCGTATACTAGGAGTCTAGGACCTCATGGGTTCGATCGCAATACTGGTAAAGACCGCTTGGGATTCGGCCAAGAGGGAGTTAAGAGGTAATCACACAAACCGATGGATCTGGGCGAGATGACTTTATGATCCCAAAGGAGTGTATACTTTCGAAAATAAGGGTTTATAGATGGCGATCCAAAGATGAGTAGCGTATCGGGAGTCGTAGCTACTATGACACTAGCATCTGGACTCGCAACTGATTCTCCTTATGGGTTGAACCTTTTACTGTGTTGGAATAACTACCTCTAGATTGACTAGCCAATCATGACTTATTAGACACTTGGGGGATAGTTTATGACTTGGGACAAAATGGAGGTAGTTGTCCGGGTCCAAGGCCGACCTTACCACTTGTAGATAACTTACTTGATATATCCCATCCATCGTCACCCTCCGCAAAACAAAAAAAAAGAAAAGAAAAAAAAAAAAGGACGAAAAGGCAGGACTCGCAAGGTCTTGGCCTTTTGAGCGAAACACGTAAACCAAAGTCCCTTGTTACCTGAATCCTTCACTTTTTCTGAAACCATCTAACCTGCTGTGTAGTGTGGTTCCAAAGGTTCCAAGGGTCCCAAGGGTACCGATTAAAAGCCGTGATTGGTGATTGAGAGCCGCCTCTGTTACCGAGTAACTTGACATGCCTTAGTTACATACCTACCTACCTAGGTAAAGGGTTTAAAGGGCTTACACAAACCCAAATAAAGATTGTTCATTGAATAAATCTTTAACAATATACATCATAATAAACAACAACCTGCATGACTTTTGAAGTTCATTGTTAAGAAGAAGAAGAAGAAGAAGAAGAAGAAAAAGAAAAAGAAGAAAAAATATTGGGCGAAGGTTGTATATCCACTCTAAGCCAGGACTAATTCCTCTTTTTATTCATTCTTCTCTTATTCGGCTTCGAAAACTGACCGAGGTTTTCCGTTTTTTTTTATCCTTTCCTTGCTAAGCCTCTGTGGGTACTACTTTGAATGTACTGCACTACAGTGCCATATATAATTAATCTACCTTACATTTGAACTTAATTATGTTAAGCTCTAGACTTAATACCCGTAAATACCTATGTACACACTCTTATTTACTCAATGGAAATAAGTACGCCAATTGTGATATCGTATATATTATTTATAATATATTGCTTCTATAAATTCGTACTATTTATTTATAATCACAAATTAAGCTCGTAGATTGCCCAAGAGGTAATAAACCGATGAGGCGATTACGTAGGTACCTGTAGATACGTCTCGTGAATTGTAGATCTTGGTACCTAGACGCCAAGTGGTTACTGCGTAGAATTCCGGGCTACCCCCTGTTAAACTTTGGTACCATACCACAGCGTATTGTATGACGGTCCTTTATTGCGCTAGACCTCACTAAACTCTAGTAGGCATGCGCAACCAGCTCGCACCTAACTGGATACCTAGCTAGATACCTGGCTCGGTACCTCGATACCTTGCCTAGCACCCATATGACATGCATTAAAATATAATTAATAATTTCTTAGGGGGTCTCTCTAGTTAGTACATGTAGCGAAGGTAGCGTCACCTACAAGCCTCGTCTCGTCAGCGATACCACCTACGCTACTACCTATTACCTACCACTACTCACACTACCTATTCTACCTATTCTACCTATTCTACCTATTCTACCTATTCTACTCTCATCGCTCCTTTCTAAAAAAGCTAAACCTT
The DNA here is from genome assembly GCA_025201765.1 of Daldinia sp. FL1419. Lineage (NCBI taxonomy): Eukaryota > Fungi > Ascomycota > Sordariomycetes > Xylariales > Hypoxylaceae > Daldinia > Daldinia sp. FL1419. Next base: position 259,622 of record MU623361.1, read on the forward strand.
TTAACTTGCCACCCCTTCCGTCCGGTTGGCTCCTTATGTCTTCTGCAACTCTCCTTACGACCTCCAATTAATTGTGCGATTTCCCCGGGAAAAAAGGCCTTCGACAAATCGTCGGTAGGACCCGAGTCCTTCCTCCAGTTTTTCTTCTCCTTAGTTTTCCACTTTCTTGATTCTTCTGACTAAAAAAGAAAGACCCTGAACCGTCTTTCTTCCCTTGGTTTTTCATATATTACAATATGCCGTGTTAATTATTAATGTACCCTAAGTCCATCTTCATATTCGATCTGTCGTTTGCTGTGCGCGATCGTATAGACCCCAAAGGTGCGACAAGAGCCTAACACATCGCGAAAAATTTCCCCCGCTATAACGACGACAAACGGCACGATCTACCATGGAAGGCTCTTTACTTGTCCCCCCAGATCGGGGTAGTATCATTGGGAGAGCTGCGTGGAAGGTAAATGACCCACCATGATTATCATGCGCTCATCCTATAAAAGTTGCGTGTACTCATTAATCCGCCCATAGCCTCGATATCTTGTAGTCGGTCTACCTAAAGATGCTACCCAACCGAATACCGGTTTCTCCCAGGTTCTATCCGCCGCTCGTATCAAGGATGCCGGTGGCCGATCGTCAAAACCACATAAGATACAGCCTGACTTGGTCTACCTTTCGATATATAAAGCAAAGGTAGGAATTAAAAAAGAAAAAAATCTGTCCGATGTTGGAAAATACTTATTAGTGTATTAGGATGACTGGGAGCCGGTTCAGCAACACTCGATGGCCTCGATTACGGATTGCCAGGTTCAAAAGGTCGCATATCGGAAACAGGGCCCAATCCTTCCCACTCTCGCTATCCAGATATCGCCGGATCCCACCACTGACAAGTTACGAAAGCGTCGATCGAGTCGGACTGCGGGCTTAACTACTACCAAGGAATCTGGGCCGACAACGTTATGGTTCCGCCTCGGCGAGGACCGTACATATGCGCTGGAGGACTGGGCTCGTTATATACAATCGCTAATGCCACCTGGTGTTCTTGGTAGACATCCGATCAGCCCGATCAGCCCGATATCGCCCTCCTTCATCAACCCCTTTTCTCCGTCCTCGTCTCGGGATGCGAGCGAATTCTATGCAGGTACATCAAGTGGGAGCTCGTCTAAGACTTGGACAAAGCGGCCTGGTAAATCCGGTCATGCACATGCATCTAGTCGAGATGCCGCTGCATCATACACCTCGGGAACGCCTAGTATACGCTCGAGACGCAGTGACCTCTCTTCTCATGCTAGCTCCATGGTTCCGGTTTCCAACGGATACACCGGGCAACATTATACGACCGTTCACCCGTCCGACCTTCCGTCGCCTGCTAGTACCATCGGCGGTGAATATCAGGATCAATTTATTGAAGGATGGACATCAGCGCAGGGGCGGTCGTCTACCCTCAGCTCTCCTGCCAGGATAAGGGAGAGCATTAGTTCTGCGCCGGGTCATTTCTCGCCTGGTTTTCATTCTAGTTCTCCGCCAAACCAACGAGAAACCATACTAGATAGGGCTTTCCAGTTGCGATGCATACCCGGTTCGGACCGCGAGGTGCCTGGAGAGGAAAAGTTGAGTTCTATCGCTAGATTCGAGGCATTGATGCGCGAGGTAGAGGAACGCCAGAAGGCTTTTGAAGCAGAAAAAGAAGTTGTTAAAGAGCCGCTCAAAAGTTCATGGGAAGAGGATGAGAGTGATGACGACGGGGCGGATGAGGATGACGAAGAGGATAGTGATGAGGATGCTTTCGAGCAGGATTTAGGCGCCGATGAAATCGGACCGTCTGCTCGGGGGGCGTTGCGGTTCATCGCCAACCGTCATAGTTCGGGGAGATCGCACTGGTCGCATCAAAGTGTTCGATCCGTGCCCACTACTTATCAAGAGTCGGGTGCGTCAATCCTTCGGCCACATACCGCACATTCGAGATTGAGGCCCGCAGCTCAGCGAACGAATAGTCAACCACATATCCCTACAGCCTCTCTCGATTTGACGTCTATCCCTATGCCTAGCAGAGTACCGGAAGAATTAGTAACCCGGATAAATCACGAAAAGCGCCACTCGGTATCCGATGTTAAACGTCTCAGCTTTACTGAATTCACTAAGCGACTGAGTGGTACTAGCAGTCTACTCCTTGTTCAAACGAACGCAAGCAACGGTAGTAGTCGGGGAAGTAGTGAGATTGATGGCTCCTTACAGTTAACACCACCAAGAAGTGGCGCGTTAAGTCCCAGAGGTGGAGCCATGTCGCCGAGCGAGCGGGAAGAACGATGCCGTTGGCGAGGTAGCGTTGGTGTATTTGGCAACGAAGGCGGTTTCTTATGAAACAAGAATTCGGGGCTTTTGCGTATTCGATTCCTGAGGCAAGCGATTGAACGACCACCAGCACACGGCTAGGGAAGTAGTTGGGTCTCCCTCTGTATTTGATACCACGAATTTTTTGCTTGTTACGACTCTTCACGACGATCGCCTAAGAGCACGGCGCTATGATTTCCGATTTATGGAGCATGAAAGTCCCCATGCATATTTGGAAATGTTCAGTACATCTTTTTATCCCATTGGAATACAGTACGACGAAATATTTGTTTGAGTAGCTGAACGAGGAAGAGCCTTTGTCATCACGATTTCTGAGCTGCAAGACCCAGCTCCTGTCTGATATCCATTTTTTTAAGAAAAGAGAAAATATTTTTATTTGTTTCGAAGAATAGTCGATACCCTTGGGTCATCATGCAAATACCATCACCCATATTTATATATGTACTATCTAGGCCAGCGATGCCTGTCTAATGCCCTTCGTTTGCTTCTCCCCCTTTTGTTGCGGTGTGATATCTCTCGTCTCCCGGCATCTTACTTGTCTGTTGACCCGGAATATTGGATGCTTGCATATGCACCGAATTCCAGCTCGAATGCGGCATACAGGGCATTTGTCGTCCCTGTGGTGCAGGATTTCCCCTCATCTCCAGCCACAAAGCTCTACTACGGGTCGAAATCTCGACTATATGCTTGGCCTGATCGACGTGTAACCAAACATCGGGATGACGTATCATATCGTTCGGATCCTTACTCAGTCAAGGCTAAGTCGATTTAGCAATCCAAAAAGCTAACCTCAACGAACTTGTATTAACCCATTAGATCATTTTATATCTTGGAGCCACCCTGGATCAGCGTGACTACAAATTTATTCGAAGCCGAGGGCTATTTTTTTCGTTTAAATTAGATACCATCTACCCGCATGATTAGAACGTGTCGATCCAGCAGCAATCCGCTATTGATCCATCCTACAGATTCTAGAGCCTCGATCGCCATTCACCACTAAGCAAAATTCCCCGTTACTGTGGTGTCAGATTCGGTTATGTCCAATCAAATGATTAGGAAAGGACACACGATAGGACCGAGTCCAGCTTAACCCTACACAAAAACAGCCCACTGGCTACGGGTAATAGACCATGGATAATCTTGGCTCGAATAAGATTGTAAATCAAAGCAAACTAGATTGAAAAAAAAAAATATCGACATGGAGAAACAGAGGTGAAGGAGCTCAGTAAGTCCATTCTGCTAACGAGGATGATCAACAGCGATCGTTTGGCAGAGCCGATATTGTCGTTTGCTATTTTCCTAAACTTCCAACCATGAAAATATTCCTGATGTTGGATTGTTCTACACTATGGGATGGAAAATACCATTCCCATATCCAATTGATTATCTTTTTATTATTGTGGCGTTAGAATGTCAGATTTAGTTAGCTACCTACCTAGATATGGTGGTTGAACCTAACCTTCTACCATCATTGTCGCATTGTACATTACGCAGTTAACAACAATGGTGTTATACCACATGAACATACATATACATTACCAAAATCACATATCACTTTGAGCGTACAAATACTAGTAAGAGTTATTCATAACTAATCGGTATCTATCTCTTAAGTACTTACAAATCCCACTTATAAGCACAGGCACTTTTGATTATGCAATTTACACAAGTCCTCAGAAAGGAAATGTGTTCGAAGGCTGGAAAATACGTTATCAAAATCCAAGTGCACTACGAAAAAAAGTCAATAAAAGTCCCCTTTATTATGTGACAACAAGGGTAACGGGTACCGTACCGTTGCCGACTACATAATTTATCGTCGGGACCATAGCGCCATGTAGTTGAGTTAGGTCCCCGAAAAGTCACCTATGGTTTACGATATCCACCTCTCTGGTCCCCGATAATAGCGTCCCACAGACCCTGAAGATCAGGGAATCAACAAGGAGTAGCCTGCTTATTGGGACGGACGGGCACGACGATTAAGTAGGCTATACCGCAGGAGATATCGAATGGTAGGGTATGGGTGTATACGATTATGAAGACAAATAGAAGTTGAGGATGGTACATAGTAAGCATATTGGAACTAGGTAAGTAAAAAAGGAACATGCACTTTAGAGGCTGGAAACCTTGTTTTAGGTACCTAACCAAACGTAAAATACCGAAACGGCACTTATGAATCCGTAGAGCGAACGGTAGGTACCTACTAACCTGAGATACCTAAGGGAGGTACAAGTACCTTCTTTGGGGGCCAATCAGCCCCAGCCGCAAGAACCTTCTCAGCTCTATCGTTCCTTCGTACCTACCCGCTCCGCTCGATGGCTGTAATCCGGATCTCTGCCTTAATTGGTAAGCCGACCCCAGTGCCATGGTCCCTGCGCAGATTAGGTGGGTCTTCCCGTGGGAAAGGGGACTTTTGTAAGCTAAGCCCGTTAGCAGCCTCTTTTCTTTTCTTTTTTTTTTTCTTTTTTCTTCTTTTTATGGTCTTTCAAGATACCGGTTCTCGTTATTGCAATTCACTTACACTATTGGAATAAACTCGATCGATTGGATCAGGTATTCTAGAAGGTATTCTAGAATATCGGCTCTATAGATCAAGTACCGAAGATTCAGGAACTCTATACCTATATTCTTCATCGCGTGGGCTGTGGACGAGCCCCTATTACCGTATCGTATCGACGTTCTTGCTTACACCGATCTTTGATATTTTTTACGATATAAAATTACATGGCAGTCGAATATTAGTAACAGAACCATTCGAGTTTACCTTATACTATTATTATTACCCGTGCAGTCATACCTAGTCACTCGTCTGCACCCCTATGCATACCTACAGCTCACATGCGTCGGCTTTCCCGTTACATTTTTGTTCGTACCCATGCACGCGTAAATGAGGCTGTAGATTCTCTATCTTCTCTATCCTTATCCTAGCTGTGTACCTAGGTAGGTAGGTAGGTAGGTAGGTAGGTAGGTAGGTTAGCTAGGCAGTTATATCACTATCATAGCTTCGCCTTCACCGCTCCCCTGGCCTCCTCAGCCCTCTTCCTCTTTCGTTGGAAGCCTTCTATCTTATGAGTAACCATACCCGTCCATAACTCGAGCCACTTTTCATTAAACGGGGGGAGCACCCGACCAGTCGTTCCCGAAGCCGGTTCGCCGGCAATACCGCGCAAGAACTCGAAGTAATTGCTGTAGTCCGGCGCAATCGAGTAATAATCCTTACCGCCACCCCTTTCGGCAACGCGCTTGCGCTCCCATTCCAGTTGCTCCGAGATGGGAGGGAGCGGCTTGGCCCGGCCCGCGAGATGCCGCGCCACGGCAACGGCTTGCCATTCGTACACCCGGAACGTGAAGCCACCTCCGAGCTACACGTAATTAATTACAATTAGTCTTCTCGTGTATACTAAGATGTGTACGAAAGGGGAAAAGGAACCAGAAGGGAAAGACTTACCATTCCGACAAAAGTCAGTGTCGGGTCTTCAATGTCCCAGGTATGCTGGTAAACTCCCGGGAGACGACGGTACGCATTCCTTATTCGTTCCTGCACGTGCTCCAGATACGGCACGCTGAAGGTGTATCCGGTCCCGAAGATGATATGATCTACATCATCCAGACTTGAACCGTCGGCAAATGTGACGCGTCCGGTCTCCGGATCTAGGTTTGTGATTTCTTTCTTGACGGCTATGTCCGGGTGTAAGAACGGTTCCCATCCAAAAGCCGGGATGGGCTCTCCTCTTACGGATGCGTAGACGGGACTTTGGGCTGCTTCGAGGACTTCGTGAACGACCTCGTGCGCTGATATAGAGCCTCCTACTACGACCACTCGCTGTTATGCACGTTAGCCACTCGAAAGTATGTGGTGGATGGTCATAGTGCTCGTCTATTTACCTTCCCCTTGTACTTAGATCCACTGCGAAAGTGTTTGCTGTGCTGTATCCTCCCGGGGAACTTCCTGTCGTACTCGACGAGATTCGGAATACTTGGAAACCAGGGGACATTATAATGCCCCGTTGCAACAACGAGAGCATCGAACGTTTCCCTCCACCAGTAATTCCTCCCCGAAGATTCTTTCCTCAGCGTTAGCACCCATTCGCCGCCAACTTTCTCGGCCCGCTCCACGGTCGTGTTTAGCTCAATGAGCTTCTCGTGATCGCCACGGGAGAATATGCCCTCAATCCACTCACGGATTACCGTGTGGTGTCGGAAGGGAGCGCCAGGGCCGTAGTCCGCTAGTGTGCGAGGCGACAGCTTATTCGGGAAGGGTTCTTGGGTGTAACTCATGATGGCCGGCGTAATATTGCTGTGCAAATTCTCATGGAGTGCCGTATCTGAGAATCGCTGCTGGTGTCCATTAATCTCGTCAGTCGGTAGTGTAACAGCCGGCAGCTGCTTCGGCACAGGGACAGCAACGTCTGCCTTGCCCGATACCAAGTCACTAAGGGACGGGATTGCCGTCGGCAGGTGAGGCGTGTAAACCCAAGTACCGCCGATTCCGGCTCGCCGGTCGAAAACCCGGACTGTATCAAACGCCTGCTCCTTGACTAGCGCATCCGTAGCTATAGCGCCAGCGGGGCCGGCCCCGATAACAGCTACGCGCCGCGCCTTGACAGCCATGGTACACTACAGGAACTTCAAGAAGTAGAGACGGACGTATAGCAGCGGACCAAGTATTTTAGTCTCCTTTACAGCTTCTACCTGTGGGCCTACGTATGCAACTTTGCCTAGGCGTATCAAGCAGAGAAAGTCTAGAAATGCAAATGGATGGCTTTTATGTCCGAGCCATCGAGCCAATCCCCTCTTTCGAGGGGCAAGGGTAGAGAGACCGTTCACCGATAAGAATGCTGTATTGCGTGACACTTGCCGCGATGGCGTCTACGTTCGACCCAAGCACGCCAAAGAGGCTGGCGCCCTTGGATGGTACAGTAGGGATTGCAGACCTTGTGGAGAACCATGTGCTACTGCTACCTACTCCTCTCTTGATCGCTAGAAAAGGTTTGTGCTCTCATCACACGCTGTATTGGAAGATCGGAACGCAAGTTTGACAGTTTAGCCACTGATTCTATTCTATTATAGACATTAGACATTACACTAAGCTCGAAATATATTCAAATCTAGTCTTCGCACTATCTAGGAATATCTAATTAGGAATATCTAATTGTCTAATTGAAGGTGGGCCATTAAAAAGGCCATAACCCAGAAGCTCGAAACAGTGCAGGGTAGCGATCACGCCATCGTATACTATCCGCACGTAACGAACATATCTACGAACATATCTACGACCACATCTACAACCACACAACATACCTCTAGTTGGCTAGCCCCTCCTGCCATCGGTAAAGTCCCGATAAGCGCTACGGAAGCAAAGAGCACTTTAAAGATGAGTGGCATCCATGCTGTCCCGTAAACGGATGGATACCCCGTCTTATTGCTTCCTGCACAATCACTTGCAGGATCTGGTAAAGACGGCACGAATACACGTACCGCAAATAAATTTATAGCAGCCGCCTTATATAGCGTAAGATACTATCGATACATATAGTTAATTACAATATGCCGTCCGCCGTTATACCCGACCGACCGCTCCCGGTGTACTTCATCGGACATGCCGGGGTGGGCTTGCTCTTTAACCAGTCGCCGCAAAACCGGATCGTCCAGGATAACCTCCGGGCCGTCGGCGAGGAGATCCGCGCGATATCACCCCGGCCAAAGGCCATCCTTACTTTTAGCGGTCACTTCGAGGCCGGGGAGATTCACGGTCCCGGTGTGATTGAAGGTGAAGTTGAACGGTTTATTTTCGCATCTTACCATTCTTACATACCGAACTAACGCAGCTGGCATTAGTCAATGTTAAAAAGGGAACGTATATTATGGTAAGAGAAGATAATACCCTTCCTGATTATAGACAGCTAGGTAATATTTGAGACTAAGGACTAATTCTTAGCAGCACGACTTCGTCAACGACTTCCACGACTCAGCCCCATTCGTCTACGAGTACGACTGGCCGCACTCGGATGCGCCCGAGCTCGCGACAGAGGTCTGGCGACACCTAACAAAATCCGGGATCAAAGCTAAGCGCGTAGAGCGTGGCGTCGATCACGGCATTTGGGTCCCGTTCAAGTTGATGTTTCCGCCCGAGAAGCCACTCGAAGTGCCTGTTGTCCAGGTCTCCACGTTCTACGGCTATGACTTGGAGAGCCAGATTCGGCTAGGCGAAGCCGTTGCATCGCTTCGGTTAGTTATTCCACGCTAATTAATATCATCTTTATCCTTAGGTTCATACCTTACTAACAAGAGCCATCCACCGGCGACCCAGTAACGAGGGCTACCTTATCGTCGCCTCCGGCATGGCTGTGCATTCCTTCTCCTCTATCGCCGAGATCCGGAATGCACCGTCCGACGAGGCGAGGGAACTTTCGCGGCAGAGAGTCTTGGAGGAGTCGCGCGATTTCGATACGCATCTGCGAGCAGCTGTGACGAAGCGCCATGCTACGGAGCGTAGGAAGGCGTTGCTACAGCTAGAGTCGTTACCGGAGTTCCGCCGCTCGCATCCAACGGTAGAGCACTTTACACCCCTGCTTGTGGCTGCTGGGGCAGCGGGATATGCCGAGGGTGTCGTGCCGCTCGGGGTTGATGTGGTTGAGCCTGGGATGTCGTATTTGAATGTGCGGTTTTCGTAAAGCTCGGTTGGCAGGATATATGAAGGAATTGTCGTCCGCGCAATCCAGCCTTGGATTTCGGAGGCTCAAGGTTACCCATAAATTGTGTCAAATTAAGTGCAAGCAAATTTAATACGACTTACAAGAGCGTAGATATGTTGGTCGTTATTGCCTGCGAGGAGTTCTTCTTAGGGAATACACTGGTATTATATAGCACGACCCAGGTCAATAGTTACAAATTCAAATATATATAAACTACCTAAGACACTAGGAGTCCTCTCGGGGCTCGAGTATCTAGCTAATATAACGCCAACTACATTTACCAATAGTACCTATATCTACGACCGATCCGATCCGTATATAGCGCTTCAGCCTCCAAAGACGGGTCATCGCGCACTTTCTTAACAAATCGATGATTCGACCACTTGAACATAGACGTTTGGATGACGAGCGTTACAATCCACACAGCGCCAAGAGATAAGCATGCTGCCCAAGCTCGGCGATATAGGGGCGAGTCAGACTAAATGAAAAAGATAATATATTAATAACCGTCACCCCTGAAATAGGGGTCAGAAGGTAGATAACTTACTCCTCGGAATACCTGATTTCCATATGTACCACCCAGATTAGAACAACCAACTAGAAATAAGCCGTCAGAGATAATTATACTATAATATGATATATAGTGAACATACTATACACTGCGTATGCAACAGCACGTTTCTGCGGCGTCTTCTGGTTTAGTGACAACCACGTGACATTCAGGGGCTGCCAACCTCTACACCACGAAGCTAGGTCAGCATATACTACCGACGAGAATATCCAAAGGAGTATATCTTACGGGGCAGCAACCGTCACAACGTAGGCGGCGTAGAAGGACCACGAGGCCTCGGTAGTAACTGGGAGGTTCTTTGTTTTGTTAGCCTCAGCGTCCAATACTGGAGACAGATAGACGGACATAAAGAGCTATAAGTCCAGCCATAGTCCAAACCGCGGCGAACATGATGGTATAGCCGAATCGCTTATACCGGTCTACAAACCAGGACAATACGAGCGCAAATAAAGCGGATAGGACTGGCGCGGGAGCGTTGAGTAGATTCGCGCGGATACTCGTGAAGCCTAAAGATTGGACAATAGTCGCTCCCCACGTTTGTAAACCACCGGCGGATTGTAATCCGCTTAGACAGATGATGAGGTACGGCCAAGTAGTCCAGTTGAAAAGTACGTCGGTTCTAGATAGATGTATTAACAGATATCCGTAATTCTACCATCTAGGTAGGTCATAAGTATCAGGTATCTAGAAGAACAAAACTTACATATCTTTAAGCCCTATATTCATAGTGGAAGCCTGCCCCTTCTTCGGGTCGGCCCTAATTATCCTAGCCACAAAGACGTCCGCCTCGCGTTCGGAGAGCCATCCGCTCCACGGTACAAGGCCGCCAAGAAGACGGTTCGTATGGTGAGGGGACTTGGGCACGAGGGTGAAGGCTATAAGACCGGTAGCTGGAGCATACGGTCAGTCAGAATAAAAAGCTACCAAGAGATAGCAATTGATGCCTACCGATGGTAGAAACGCCACAAATAAGAAAAATCCTACAGCTCATCATTAGCACACGGGCATCTCGAAGCCCCCAAATCTGCTGGGGAAAAAAAACCAACCATTGCCACCCAAACAACCCCCTCGCCCCTTCAATACTCAGCGCCCCCGCGCTAATCAGCGATCCAAAAGCCGCGGAGATCGAGGGCCCGAAGAAAAACACCGTGGTCCGGCTCGCGAGTTCGTCTTGGGTGTACCACCTGGAGAGCACGTACAAGCTCCCGGGGATAAACCCGCTCTCGGCGAGGCCCAGAAACAGGCGCGCAGCATACCACCCGCCAGCGTCGCGCACAAACATCTGCAGGACTTCGATTACGCCCCAGACGACGACTTGTAGGGGGATCCAGCAGTGCGGCCCGACGCGGTGGAGGATGATCTGGTGGGGTTAGCTGGCGGGGGAAAAAGAGAGGGGAGGGGGGGTGCATGGTTGGGTATAAACTAGCATTGGAAGGAATTTCTAACAGCACGATCCCGAACCAAAGCAGCGAAACGCCCGTGTTCGCCTGGTCTCGCGTCATATGGGTGTCTTTGAGGAAAGTCGACGTCAGGACGCCCGAGACGTTGGTGCGGTCGATGGCCATCCACGTGAACATGAGCTGCGACGGGAGTTAGGCATCGGAAAACTACAAAGTCAAATCATACTAGACAAGCAACGGCGTTTGCGGTTACGAGTATAAGAAAACGGGTGCGGGCGCGTACGGCGAATATAGGAAGAAACAACCAATCCGCCTTTCTAACAATGCGCCTTTCCTCTTCCTTTGTCCAGCTAACGAGGACCTGTTGGCCATTCCTCTCGATGTGTTGATGATAATACGCATCGTCTTCCAAATGCCCAGACTCGCCGTCGGAAGGTGTACTCAGGCTTTCTTCTTTCGCATTTACACCGGCTTCGGAAACTAGCTGCGCTGCCGTCTTAGTCGGCGCCGCAGCTGAGGCGGCGACTGCAAGGGACTCGGTAACTTGGGACGTCATTTCGTATACTGGGGAGTTTAAGATAGCATACTAATTAATCGTGAGCATAGGTACTTAAGGGGTGATTATCTCTAGGTATATAAATTATAGCCGACCCAAAGATACGGAACTATCCAAGTCGACGACAAGACCCCTGACTATACTCACTAACAGAGTACCCGAACAGGTAAGCAGTATTCCGATGCAAAGAGCCAACATGTGCACGCATTCTCGCGCTTGGGATTCGGGGACGTTCTAAATCACAATAGCTCGCTCGTCCAAGGCGGCAGCCTATCTTTTCGGGAACCTATGCCGATTCTACCATCTTAACGCACGATGTTGCGATGATAGATAACGATAGCATATACACCAATAACCGCGGCGGAAATTTACAAACGCCAACCTTGGTTGCAGTGCAAGTTACTCTGGCTTGGTAGGGTGTGATGTCGTCTTCGGCCCTGGGAATATCGTGATAATAGTGGGGTTAGGATCGAGGTTGGATCAATAATTCTAGCTTTGTCGTAATGGGATTTTTGTCCTTGGAGCAAGAGTTATGACTGTATGCCGTATATCTCAGTTTATAGTAGCTAGGTTAGAGATTTACTACGTTCTAGAATTCAAGTGTCGGTTGTATACCAGACCACAGCTAAATTTCGATGCTCCGCGACCACGGTCCATCTACGATTCGTCTCTTTTGGTATATGTACATATAATACATCAACTTGGGCAATACGCTTATCGACGGCCATGAGCAATACCGTAGATCCTCTTGCTGTACTTCCATAAGCTCCTGTACTTGGGCTTCTGCCTCTTGGCTTCCCAACCCCTTGGCTTCTTCTCTTCCTTAAGAGAGTAGACCCTCTTGAACTTGAATTGGATATCGGCACCTGGTACGCCAGCCCTCTCCATGACGGCGGCAGTGTTCTCATCCCAGATAGTGCGGAAGATGTTGAAGCCGACTGGCGTGAGACCGAATTTGTCTCGGTAACTCTTCAGACTGAATCCGTCCCGGCCGGAGTATAACTCTCGTAGCTTGGCAATATCTATGGTCTCTCCCGGCTTCTGTTCCAGAACAAATACGGATAATCGATGGTACGGCGCGCCCATTTGAGAAAAGGCCGGAAGCCATGGTACGGCGAGCTGAGTCTCTTTGTTGACCTTACCTAAAGGCAAAGAAGGCTCGTTAGGAGCGATGCGAACGTTGGCCGCAAGATAGTGGCAACGCCTATCAAAAGAGTCTGTTTCCGCGTTGGGGACATCCGAGTCCATAACTACGACTGAGACGAGACGCTCGCCGGGGTTAAAAACTTGAACTTTCAAGCGCGGCGGTACTTCTGTAATCAACGAATTGAGGATGTCGCCTGGTGTGACCTTGATTCGTCGGAAGAAAAGTTGAACGTCTACGGTAGGGTCAAACTTGGGTAGTGCATCGGGAACGATGTTGAGCTGCTTGATACGTTGTGTAATGAGACGGTAAGGCAGGCCACGCCATTTACGCTCAGCATAATATCGATAGATTGGCTTGTTCATGTCGCCTATCGAATTGTTAGCTCCGACGTATTTTGGCTGCCAAAAGATGAACGAATAATAGATATTTCGACCAATCAGAACTAAGCAGCTCCCCTCCCTCCCCCCCAGAAGAACCCCCCAAAAAAGAAAATAAAAGAAAAAAAAAACATACAACACCGGGGATTCGCTGGTCGTCACCGACCCAACTACTGATCCGGCGGTATCTGGCTTATCTATGGGAGAGCGGACGGGATCCCGAGTTTTCCAGATCCTATGGTCGTATGTGATAGACCTGTCCGTTATTCTTTTTTATAAAGCAGTCAAATTACCAACTCCACTCCGGACTCAGCAATTCGGTACTTTGAGAATCGGCCCAACCGCTATCGTCCCACCACATCCTAGCAATATAAAATTCGCATAGGATGCCAGGAAAATCTAACGCAACGGCCGATTACTCTCGAAAAAAAAAAAAAAAAGAAAAGAAAAAAAAGAAAGAAACACTTACCAAGGCCATCTTCGAATCTCCGCTTAACGACAGGATCATTAACATCTGCCAGAATCTTGAGCTTTTCCACCCACTTCCTCAAACTAGCCAGGCGTAAGTTCTTCCTGTGCTCTCCGCCGGGGACCTGGTCGGCCGGGGTTTCTTCCAGCCTCTTGATCTTGGCCAGCTCTTTCGCGATGGCCTTGACCTTCTCTTGCCGGTCCTCCTGAAGGATCTTGCGGGCCTCCTGGAAGCACTGGTAAGGCAATTGCTCGAAGGGCACGTTCTCGGAGGTACGTATGGCCACACGACGACGTCGCGAACCGATCGGCGGCGTACCCATGCGAACGAGCTTCCACTCGGCCCAACGCGCCGTCGTAGTTTCCCGGTCCATCAATCTCTCCTTCATGCGCACTTTTCCAGACTCTGCTTCGTTGGCGCTGGGACTAGGCTTACTAGCCGCCTCAGAGTTGTCCGCCGGTGTCTTTGGGGCCGCCGGCGGAGTAGTAGGAGTCGTATTCGTAGTAGTTGTAGAACCCTCATCCTGCCGTGCCGCACTTCTCGAGAAAGACCGCGAGAAATGCGATGCGCTCTGGAGGAAGAGTCGCTCTTGTCGAAGAGACTGCACGAGGGGTCTCGCGACCCTCTGACAGCTCGACATGGCTTGGCTCGGGGCTCTGTCGAGGACTGGGGGGGGGCGGGTGTGATTTAATGGTGGGTTTATAATAGAGGAGGAAGATAATCGATAGAAAAGACGGAACTTTTTGAAGCTCGCGGACCCACTGTAAAATTACAATCGCTATATCTTAGTGGACAGTATACCTCCGCCAATATCTATCGATAATCAAGTATTTACGTACCTCTCTTTAGTTCGCATCTTTAATAATTTTTTCCGGGGTTCAATTGAAGTTCAGGACTGAGTTCTTTGTGGTTATCGACACCCTCGCCGGCGAGCATTAGTATCCGTCAAATTTAAGCCTACGCCGGGTACGCACCCTTATTAACCGGAGCTATGGCGAGCAAAGGTGTAAGGTGCCTCAACGAGGCTTTCAGAAGCCTAAGCCTATCGTCACATACATGCAAAGAGGCAGTTTCAGTGCGTTTATACTCTTTCTTTTCTTCTTCTTCTCGATAAAATCGATTATAGTGGGCATGGCTGCTAACGAGGCCTAGCATCGGATACCGTCGTCGACGTTCACCCGATCGATGGCGACGGAGGCACCTCTTCCCAAAATCACCACTTCGGTTAACAAAGACAACATGTGGAGACCAGGTAATATATACTCATCCCATCCCATCTGTTCAACCCGCATAGCCCACCCCTCGCAACTCACGAATCCTCCGAATAACCCACAGGTATATCTGGTATATCTGGTATATCTCGACGAATACTAACATGACCCCCCAAAACCCAGAGACTTCGGTCCCCCTAACCATCTTCGACTTCCCCTCCTTCGAGCCCCTGCGCCTCGAGTCCTGGTCCACGGAGCACCTGCACCTACCCCTACGGCGCGACATCCTGCACCTGGCAGTCGTGTACGAAGGCGACAACACCCGACAAGGCACCGCCTCGACGAAGACGCGCTGGGAAGTCGCCGGTTCGCACCGCAAGATGCGGCCGCAAAAAGGCACGGGCCGCGCCCGTCTCGGAACCCGACAGTCGCCCATGCTGCGCGGCGGTGGCAAGACGTTTGGCCCCAAGCCTCGCGACTTCGGCACCAAGCTCCCGCGCAAGGTGTACGACCTGGCCTGGCGCACGGCGCTCAGCTACCGGTACCGCCGCGGCGAGCTCGTCGTGTGCCAGGACGGCATGGAACTGCCGCTGCCGACCGAGTTCGCCGACCTGGTCGCCGCGGGTGCCTTGCAGGAGGATCTGCAGCGCAGCTTCAAGGCGAAATGGATACGGCAGATCCTCGATGCGAACGAGTGGGGACGGCGATGCGGGCGAAGCACTTTCATCACCACGACGCCGCGCGAGAACCTATTCGAGGCGCTACAAGAAGTACCCAATTACGGACGCGCGTTGGAGATCGACGACGTGGATGTGAAGAATCTGCTCGAGACGGGCCGGTTGGTTGTGGAGAGGGAGGCGCTGAAGGAGTTGATTGACCGACATCAGAGCGATCTTATCGCGAACGTATTCTTCGTCAATGCTTCGTTGCCCAAGGCGCCCGAGAGTGGCAAGGTGTTGGTAGAGTAGCACGCAAATTTATTATAGATACGAGATATGATATATCGCTGTATTTTGGCTGTATTTGGCTGTATATTATTTGAGGCCCTGATAGAACCTCTACGACTACATAAGTAGAAACTAACAAATCACACGCCCGAAGTCGTTGTAAACCGTTGTTTTCCGTGTGTATAAATCCATGAGAAGTCCCGGAATCTCTAGCTCTCCATCTATAATTTTAGTAATGCGTTCAGTAGGAGACCTTGGATTTTTGATGGTAATAGCGAGATATCGCCAACCATGTCATCAGACGCCTCAGCCGATACCCACCCAGGGAAGCAATCAATTCCCGAGCCCGAGATCCGCGGGCCGCCGTCGCGTCCCCCCCCCGGATGCATACAGGCTGCAAGTAAACGATATGCAAAGTCAACGTCGACAAACGCTGGACACATGACGTCGATCTCATGTATCGCACCCACGCAGTAACCTACATCCTAGCCATTTCCGGTTTGATTCGCCCCAGAAATTCGTCCTTAGATCACGATGCACTCATAGAATACGGTCCTTTAGTATTAGTATTGCTACCAGGGGAACGGAGGCAAATTGATAACGGTCCACCTGGATTGGATCTTGAATTGTCGTGGGAAAGATAGTCCGTTAAGGGAAGTGAAGCCATTGGTAATAAATAGGATAGCTTCAGCTTTCTGGCGTTATAATTGGACATGAGAGCTCGGTAGCTCTCTCGCTAGCTTTCTCGGTTTACGAGTCTATGATATAAATTAGTTGTAAAATGCGTGAAGTTCGTACGCCATCCTTTTTCATCGGCATTCTGATTATTACCTATGTTATGAAATTCTCTTCGATTTATCCTTGCCCAAACTCCCAACTCTTCGTTATTTTATATAAATAATATCTGATAAACTGTTTCCCCCAAGCTGCAGCTCCAGGATGGGTAGGTAGGTATTGTCTTTTACGTCTACGAGAGGCATGGAATCTTGAGCTATCTATATAAAAAACGAACTAATTCAACGCAGGGGCGAAGAGATGGATAAAACTCGCTAATCTCACGTCGGTTTTTCGTTTGGTCTACTGATTTAGTACGCCGTCGACCAGGGAAGAACGCCAAAGCCTATAACATAAATACGTTGTCCTTCTCAAGCGATGTTGATCTAGCCAAATAAGCAACGCCTCCCTGGGCGCGCTCGAGTCTTCGGTTACGACCGCCATTGACGAATCGTGTGCCACTATATCTCGGAGTTGATGCCGCTGTCGAATCACATACTGTCTAGACTATAATGCACGGTCCCGTTTAGCCAGGGATCAGGAGACGAGAAATCATATAGCAACCCAATCTTCGCCATTTCCATTACTGTTTAAATTCACAACGGGTTATCTAATATTTCCATTGCTGTTCCTCTCAAGACTCAAGTACGACGAAAACTACCTTGTACGGCCGCCCTTCACGAAGAATTTTTACGGTCAGCGCTGGAAATATCCGCAATCGACCTTATGCAGCACCCGCGGCAACGGGGTGTGTCTCCGATGTGATTATGCTCTCGTTCGGTCATTATCTTCCCGGTCTATCTAATATTCACGAGATGGTTTAGTAGGAAAGCCATATTTTCCTGTTCCTAGCCCTCTCCTCGACGCTTCGTAATCTGAAGCCCTCCGGAGGGGAGCCAAATGCTGAGGACAGATCCCTTGAGACAACCCTTAGACTCGACCTTTTCCTATCCTTTCCCCCGCATAGATCCGTATGTTGTCACCGTTTCTGTAACCAACTCCCGAAGTATAGGAACACCGACTTATATACGACCGTAGGAAACCATTATGGCAGAAGCGTTAAAACGCCGCTCATACTAGATTATCACCCACCGTTTTAATCAGATACGTGTACCAGCTTCGTCAACCATTATTCATTTCGTCCGTCACGGAGATCCGGAAGAAGGGATCGGTGTTCAACGTGAACATTCTGACATATAACCACGCCATGTCATGCTCGCTCTCGAGTGCCTTCCACCACCAGTTTTGATTATTTCCTTGCTAGCCTGCAGGGATTGTGGAATGCTCGAACGAGTCAACCATTGGCATGTTATCAAAGCCCTGAACATCTCCGGATGTCGAATTATGCAAATTATTCGTCGGATAGGGTTCTTCGCTTAAGTCCGATGCTGCGATTTCTGGGAAGTGTGGCGTGAGACCCGGGCGGTAGATCATAGGTGAATCCGGCATAAAAGTTCCAGAATGGAATGATTGTGACGGTGTCACCGGGCTAAGGAGTTCCGAATCGTTCATCGCCTGGTATCCCGTAGTGGAAGGGAAGCTGCCGTGTGGATTAATATGTCGAGGAGTTTGGCCTAAATTAGCCAAGATTTGATCATATCGTTCACTTGCTCCTAAGACGAATCTCTTCGCTTCATTTTCAATCCATTTGTTAATATTAGGATCATTACAAGTGGCATGATCCATGAGTTGGGCCTTTATATGAGTAATCTCATTTTTTAGCCTGCTATATTCCCTTTGAAGATGATTATGCTGACTCTCTAGGCTGAACTTCGTCTCTTCCAAGTCCGTTACCCATTCTCTTTTCTTTTGGCGACACTTTGTCGCTGCGGCGCGGTTCCTCTCTAGGAATCTGCTCCTCTTGACTGTAGTGACGGTCTGCTCGGCGTCATCGTCCGACTGTTGTTTTCGTTGTCGTGTCTCCATAGTAGAGAGAGCGACGTGTCTGGAGCCGTTCGGTTTAGGCCTTTTATTCGACTTCTTCGTCGTGTAGGCTGTTTTGTCCTCTGGTGTGGTGATCTGTTGTGAAGATTGGGTTTCCGGTATTTCTGATGATTGGGTTGAAGACCTAGAGGATTCAACCCTGCTCGGGCTGGAATACGATGTTGACGACTCGGCTTTGGCACGGCGATCCGCAAGTCTTCCTGAGGTCCTAACGGAGGGCTGTTTTATCGGCGAAGAGTTTTGTCGATGAAATTGAGCTGGCGTTGCGTCGTCAATCACAAGGCTGGGTTGGTCGGTGCAAGTTTGGGCATCTGGGTAACCGTCGCCTTGGTCCATCGGGAGCTGAGGATAGGGAATTTCGCTTGCAGTGTATTGGTCATTCCATTCATCTATATTGAAAGTTTTGGATGATCTATTCATACCTGCTACGGGATTTTTTTCTTTTCTTCTTTTTGCAACAGCTCTAGCCTAAAGAAGTCATTCAGGGCACAGCCGAGGAGTAGGATATGCAAGGCATAAATGGATTTGGGCACGGATTTAAGAGTTGGACCTCCAACTACCCAATAGCCGAGAAATTGATAAAGTTGGCTTGCCCATTCGAAAAGTTGATTGTTAAGGGAACGGGCAGAAATGGGCTGGACATCCCAGTACGCGAGTCAAGCATAATCTGTTTCACGCCATCTAAAAAAAAAAAAAAAAAAAAACACCAAAAGCAAAGCAGCAAAGCAGCAGATCGAGGAAGACGGGTTAGATCGAGTTAAAGCAAGTCGACGCAAGTTAAGATTATTAAGTTCCATATACGTATCCGTACGTTGTGTTACGACAGGGGAGGGAAGGAGGTAGGTAATAGCGAGAGGGGGGGGTTATTGGTACCTAATCAAGAAAGAGCGAGCTTGTTATTTGTTGCGTCGTTAGATTGCTAAAGTTGCCAGGTTGTTAGGTTACTGCGAAGAGACTACTAATTTTAGGTATACTTTGTGAAGGAAGCAGGCGCGAAGAGATATAGCAAAGCTGCAAGCAGCACAGGGGGGACTAGTGGAGACTGGGAAGAGGAGACCGGGAAGATGAGACCAGACATTTTGGATGCATACCTACCTAGTACTTACCTACCTACAGACATCAAGCGTCGGGACTTCCCTTTTGTAATCTTGGTATATGGCCTAAGGTACATGTAGGGCCGAGCCGTGGGTCTCCAACCTTTCACTACGTAATAGACGTAATCATACACGTATAATGTATTGCTTATCAGAGTGTTCTAGGCACGTCCCGAGTTGGGGTGGTGTGACGGGGCATGTTGGCTTAATAGCCCTGGACAATGGTTTACTGGCTTAACCCGAAGAACCCCCCAGAACATCCCCAGAAGTGTAAGCATCTAGCGGCTGCGGTTTACGGAGTATGTGGTTGAGATCCGATCTCCGATTTAAATTTATATTCAATCCCCCTTTTCTTTTCGATCACAAGCTCTTAAATCGGTAAACGTATGCCTTTGACCAGGGCATCACCTAGCAAAAGTACCTGTCCATTCAGACTATGCCAAGTCTTCGTGAAAGCTTGCTAACCGGCCTGCAGAGGTATCTATCATACATAATAAAATTTATTCTGTCAGGACTAGACAATATATGCCTACACGTAATCAGATTTCTGACGGAGTCGCTTGTAGGCACAGATTAACCTCGGCCACAAAGTGTTGGCGCAAACTTGAGCAACATGGATGTGATATTGGAGCAAAATTGAACCTTTGGGCACGCGAGAAGTCTCTTCCGTTCGCTATCTCGAGTGACACCGACAGATCTACCCCTTAACGGCAGCAACATAAAAGCTCGATAAGATAACTTTAGAAGGTTGTGGGTGTTAGGAGAGGTCCTGATGAGTATAGTATCTGATCTTTTAGATTTGGAACTGAGTCTGCAAGATTTGATTAACGAATACAGATAATTACTGAAACAGTTCTCAAATCATAGTTATCGGGAATCTATCGAAGCCCAATTACTGCCGTGTGGTTTTTTTGATAAATGATCGCCACATTCACCGAGATTAGATACACCATCGCCCCGGATAGACTGCACCGGGGCTTCGTGCATGGGCAGGGGGTGTACATAATATTAACGAGCAATGTAGCTCTTCTGGAAGACCAGATTCAACGGAGACGAAACTTATAAGCGAGTGGATCCGCTGTAAGTTCACTGACTGTAAAGTCTGATCAACAGTTCAACCCTGATAGAATCGACGCGTTTATGATACAGAATTTGTTGTTTTACGAGAATTGACAGGGTACGGGTTGGGAAATCATGCTTCCTGCGTCAGTACGCTTTCATTAAATAAGAATCCGCTGCCACCCACCGGTACAATGTGGGACTTGATAATGAAAGACGGAAGTTCTTCCTGTGAGTATTTGAACCATTGCAGCCCTGTATTTATATGGAACTACTTGGTTAGGTATCGACGAGGAGGCTGTGATAATAGATAGGCTGATTTTAATCATAGTATTTCTTAAGGTCTAGTAGCGTGCGATTATACGATGTACAACATTGAACACGGCCTACATAGTGGCGAGGCTTTCAAGGTCGAGTGGTGTACATCAACCTCTACAAGGACTCGGACAGCGATGATCCTTTGATACGCTGCAGTGATTTCTTTCGCCCTAAGACCATACTGGTCATTTCTATTTCTATTCTATCGTTTCTAAATGGCGGGAAGCCCCGCAAAACTCAAGCCGAGCATATGCCTTAGTTTGAATTTAGAGCCATCCTCTACACTTTGACTTTGGTAGTATGGCTTTCGACATTGTTGTTTCGTCTCGCTGTAGGGCTATTTCTCATAGTCTAATAGTGCTTCACCGTGGCTTTCTTTTAACCTCCTACGTATTTTGTAAGGATCAAGAATGTTGCTGCTTTTGTCCTAGACGTTTACTTTTGTACATTTTACGATCTATTCACTTCCTTATTAATCTTGGAAATCAAGTGACGTTGAGCTATCCTTAATATGCCAATACACCAATTGACAATTCCGGAGTCAGATATAACTTGTCCGAAGTCTCCGATCAGCGACCTCGTCAGTTCAGGTCAGGTCAATTAATCATACATGCCTGACCTTATTCAGATCAGGTTAGGCTTTTTGAAATTTGAGGCTTACCTGACCATATCATAAACCTGGCCTGAGGCATGCCTAAGGCATTAGTCTTATCAATATCGGTAAAATTTCGGAAGCAAAATCTCTCAATTCCTCTTGGTTGAATTCGGTACGTACTGAAATAATACCCACCTAACCCCACCACCACATATTTTAGAAACTCTCCTCTTACATCTCTTTTTCAAAAACACCAAAAAATCGTCATAACCACAAAAAACACCATTTTAACCAACTTTAATACATATTTTTATTATTCCAAATTTAATATATATTTTATATGTACAGGTTAATTTATGGCCCGGGCCCACTTTTATTTTTTATATAAGTAATTACCCCTTACTCTTTTAACCTCTTTCTACTCCTCTTTTACATCCACTTTTCAAAATTTTCAAAACACTAAAATATTATCGTCATTTTATTTTTTGAAATCTCAACTAATTTTATATAATATACAATAAAAAATAATAAAAATTCCGTAATTTAAAAATATTAAAATTATTTAAATAATTAATTATTATTTTATTTAAATTAAAATATTTAAAAAATGCCTTAATATTTTCGAAAAATAATATATATATAATGAAATTACTTTAAATAAATCAATTACATGCCTTCAATATATATTAAAATAAAGTTTAAAAACCTCAACTTATCTGTTTGCTAATTAAATAAAAAAATTTCGGGCTTAGCTTGGGTAGGCCTTGTAAAAATTAGACCTGGGCAGGTCAGGTCAGGTCAGGTACAGTTCAGGTTAGGCTTTTAATTGAACTAACGAGGTCGCTGTCTCCGATTGGTCGGAATTTCAAAGTAAAGAGCTTGGACCGGAAATATTTTTGCTTTAGACCCAGCTGTTGTGCAACCGCGTATTGTCGGGAGGCACCTCCGAACTTGCAAGCCGATCCGGACCGTTGTAAAAGACGGGGAAAATTTTAGATGTAGGCTAGTACGTATTCATTCACTTATTACTCACCGTCTTTTACGAAATTATACCGTTCTTGCTTCTAAGTGGCTAGGTAGTTTTAAAGTTCAACTGTCCTTCGAGGCTGTGTTAGAAAAAGTGAAGGAACTAGATGACGCTTGGACCACATTAGTTTCTATTTCATCTAATTTCAGCTCTGAGCAAATTGTCCTTTTTTTTTTCTTTTTTCGACGCGTCGCGCCTTTTGTTCCTTCTAGTTGACCGGCCCCACACTTAATTCTTATCATTCAACTTCAATAATTCAAAGATAAAAAAAGCAAAGCCTTTGACTTGGGGGGGTATTCGATGATTCTTTTTTTTTCTGCTTTGAGATTGTATCTAAAGCTTTTAACCGTACCACCGTTCATTCGCATTCATTCGTTGCACAAATAAAATGGAGTCGACTTCGACACCCCGCATCTCCGCAGCCCTTATGGATTCGTATATTGGCCACAACGTCATAATCGTTGGCAAGGTTGCCCAACTCCGTGGCGACATTGCTTTTATAGAGGCTGATGGTCAAGTCCAAGCCAACCTCACTAGGGTGAGTGAAAGTCATTCCATGTTCAGGAGGTATCAGGGAGGTATCAGGGAGGAATCCTGCATACAATCAAATAGCTTTGAACACCCAGATACCTCAGACTGGCTCATGCAGCTCATGGCGTAACACATGATCAAAGCTGACAAACACTTCATCGTATGCAGGATTGCCACCTTATGGTTGGGAACGGTGCCCAGGTCATTGGTAAAGTGAATCCAGACCTGACCATTAAGGTGTTGAATGCCGTAGATCTCGGCCCCGATGTTGGTATGTATCTTACTGGTCCTCCTACCGTCCATCATAGTATCGCCTTGCCTAGGGTTGGGGCCTAGGCCTACCGGCTTACGAGGGAAACGAAACATCCGACGATGCCTTGTTCATCTTATGGTTGCCACCTAACATATCATTCTATCATCCTAATCAAGTTTATAGATTTCCAAATATGCCAAAACGTGGTTGAGGTTACACACCAGTTTAAAGACATATTCGTGTATCCGGAAAGAGGCGGTATGAACTGACGCTTCTCGCGTGGACGCGTGTCTCTGGGATGGCCGGCTGGTTCACAGCAACGGTCTTCGTCTCAGCAGTATCAACCTCAGTCTCAGTTTTTACCTCAATCCAATAAACATGAATTGCGAAATCTTGCTGAATTAACCAATACCACTGCTTCTTCCGTTGTTACTACTGTTACTGCAAGCTCCCGGTCTTCTGAGGCCCCTCGAGCAATATCACCGCCAGCCAATCAGTTATCCCAATTATCCATCCAGGAGACGCCGCAGTCCTCTCATACCATTACCCAGTCCTTCCAGCAACCTCCCCCTGTCACCCAGGATACCCAGTATACTCACTGCACATACGAGGAAGCAACATCCTCACTACGGCAGCATAAAAGCTGTCGATCATCTCAGTCATCTCGTCGACGAAAAACCCCTCCAAATTCATTTGAGGAAGTTAGACATAAATCGCCAATCCCGGACGCACTCCCAGCCTCCGTCTCAGTGGCACCTCCTATTACCGTTCCAGCTACCGCCCCTGTCACCGTCCCTTCAGACCCAATCACGGTTACGGCCACAGCCCCTGTTCTAGTAGAGCCATCCTATTATATGTCCTCGCCATTTTTCAGCTCTCAACCTGTCCAGCGGCGTGGGCGGCTTTTTCGTACTCGCTCCGGAAATCTAGCGACGGCAGATGAAATTCGGCAGCGTAGAGCACTAGAACGACAAGCCGAAGAGTTATTAGAGATGATTCTTGAGGGCTTTGGTGACGAACCCTCTCGCACGATCACCTTCAACCTAGACGACGCTGGCCGCTGGCGCATCGTAAGGCAAGACCAACAAGAGGTGGAAGTTTATGAAAATGCTACGTAGCTTGTGACCTGCCTTAAAAATACTTTTCTTTTAGTAACATGGTATTCTAATAGAGATTTCCTAGGATGGAAGAAGGAATAGTACATATTCTTTTGGTGTTCGTTTCTTATTGTGATGATGATTTGAAATTTGCGTAGAAAGGTTAGGTATAAGATATTTAGCCCCTTTATTTATGATTAGCTACGTTAGGCCAGAATATCCGGGCGCTAGAACGGTCGTTTACTCAATAGAACGTGAGGCTTTGGCTTGAATGATTTCAAAAGGTTTTGGTAAGTTATAAGAGACAATAACATAGTTGCACCACCCCTTTTCGAAGAGGGGAGGTTCCATTTTATGTCCCTGATACGAGGCTGTTCTATGTATGCCTCTCAATAGGCTAACCTAGGTTCTAGCTGAACTTATAGTTGCCTAACTGCTTATCTAGCAGATACGATTTAGAACTAGTAGTGGGTATGGGTATGGTTCGTATGGGGCTGATCTGTTAGGGTGGCATTATAGTATGGCCAAGGTCAAGGGAATCAACCATCCACTGCTCCTCGAAATCTTTCTGCTGAAAATGTATTAAATATGTCGGACCGGCTTAGAATGTGCGAATCGGCCAGCGAACTTAACTATAGACATAGGTCGTCTTATTGATCTTTTCAGACCTTCTACAAATACCCTCAGCACAACTGATAGCCATACAACTCGGTCTTATTGCATTACGTAGGTCACTTCATATTACTGGCCTCGTCACTAATATCTCTTTACAGTTCATCTCATTAGACACAATTACGCCAAGCATACACATGAATCTCATAAGTCACATCTCACATCAACGTCCGGGGAATTAATCAGTCGACAACAGGGTTTTTTTCATTTATTCCATGCCACGCCTTCTAACAGGCCTTCATCCCTTCATGCCTCAAAATCTCTACCCAGCGGTGCTGCAAATGCCACAAATGCTATAAAACGATAAGCGTGAGCTACTCCGCAACAAAACGTCGCCTCGACGTCGAAGATATTGAAAAGCAAAAGCAAAAGCCAAACAAAAATTCCTTCGTGGGTATCTTCTCTCATTACAGGTCTTCCCTTTGCCTGAGCTTGTGCGTGCTGCGTGTTATCCCGTCTATGACTAAAGATTGTAGAACAAGAAAAAAAAAAAAACCTTGCAAGCCAGCTAAATAGTTCTACACGCCTCAAGACCCCTGTGAATGTATGCAGAAAGCAAAAAGTTGTGAAAACATACGACCGTATATACGTATAGCCTGTAAAGCAGGTATTAACGTCATCTCATCCCCACACTATTAATATTCCGCATCCATATCGGCCCATCCGCCTGTATGTTTATCGTAGGTAATGTGCTGGCCGAAATTCCGTCCCTGATCCTCGTTGCGCGCCGAAGGTGAACTACGCTGGGCCACGTCAAGACCAAATAAGTTGCCAAAGTCCAAAGAAGCGTGGGTAAGGTCTCCGCCATCCAGTGGTGCAAGAGAACTTAGATCCAACTGGAAACCTGGGGATGATGGTATTGGCATGTTAAATTGCTCCAGATCAGGTATCAGCTGATGAATGGATCTTGATAACGGCGTATCGAAGATCTGACTGTCTAAAAGGTGCGAAGGTAACAGACTGCCCGGTGAATGGCGCTTAGCTGCACTAGAGCGAGGAGTTCGGGTTGGAGTACGTTGCGCCATTAAAATCTGGCTCGGAGAGTTGACGGACCTGCCAGAGCGCATAGATCTAGTAACACTTCTAGTGACTGGTCGGTGGCTCGGAGTTGGACGAGTCGGGGTCTTAAAG
This sequence comes from Daldinia sp. FL1419, assembly GCA_025201765.1. Taxonomy (NCBI): domain Eukaryota; kingdom Fungi; phylum Ascomycota; class Sordariomycetes; order Xylariales; family Hypoxylaceae; genus Daldinia; species Daldinia sp. FL1419. The sequence continues at coordinate 285,833 of MU623361.1, forward strand.
GGACCACTGTGGCTGGCCTTCGGGGGCGGTGTTGAAGGTCGAGGAGGGGTACCGAATATGTCCGCCAAATCCTCTTCTCCTAGGCCACTATTCTCTTTCTCCAGCTCGTGCCCACCTCTTGTATTTGGGTATTCAGGTGACGTCTGCATAATGTTAATGTCAGCTTCACCTAGAATCCTCTGTTCTCCGTCTTTACGGGGGGACGGAAAAAGAAGGCGTCGAGTAACTCCAAGGTCGTCGTCGATAGCAATGGGACTACCCGGAGTACCACTTCCCCTAGAACGTGTAGACCCCCGAGAATGTGTCGAACCTCGACAGGTTGGTTCTAGATCACTTTTCTCACATCCCTGACCCAAGTTCATTCCAAGGCCTTGCTGCTGTGTCTGCTTGAGGGACTCGGCCAAGTTTTTCGGAGATGGAGGTCCGTCTAATGGCCCTAGAGGATCCGTAGGTGGGCAAGCCTCCGAGGTTAAGCTCGGCTGAGAATCGCTCTTCGTACGTGCCTTCTTCGAGCGGGGCTGCGTGTTACCATTTGCTCTCTTCTTTCGTGTCTGGGAGAGTCTTTGCTCATCTTTCTCCCATTTTTCTGCAGGTCTGTGCTGTTTAAACTTACTAAACCAGATGCCGCAAGCTATAATCTTGTTAGTTAGAACCAAGGTGACCTGTATTGCCCGGAACTTACGATTGCAAAGTAATACTTCGTTCCATGCGCTTTTGCTATCCTTTGGACCCAAGGACTTCTTAATAATTTCGTACAAAGTTACTTTGCCTTCGGTATCTCTTTCAAGGACGTTGATGGCAGTAACATAGCCTGGCTTTTCCGAATATTCATGATAGGCGGGAATACCTTTGTGTTCCTGTTTCCAAATCTTCCGCCATGTGGGCGTTTGTAGAGCCCCACAGTTGCGACAGAATGACGGGAGCTGACCCTGAGCAACAGCCTCCTCTAATTTCTGCCGAATCGTCTGTCTCTTCACAAAATTCTTATTAGACTTCCCATCAGTAGGTCCAATTGCATCGGTCTGGGGATGTGCGGGCTCTGAGTGGAGCGTAGGAAAAGTCAGTTGAGGAAGAACCGGATCGCTTGCAGGTACTGCTGGAAGCTCGGGTTCTGGTTCTTGATGTGTGTCCTGGGTCTGTTGAAGTATAGGCGGTTCCATTCGGCCATCGACGAGCTCCGTAGTTATTTGTGCATTATCGTACCTTGGCAAACTTTCGGGAGCCTGAGTAATTGAATGACCGTCGCTTGCGGACAGCGGACGTTGAGTCTGACATTCCACAAAGCTATCCATGTGAGTTAATTCCAGGTTCGATACATTCTCTTGTGTGGATCTTTTCTCTGGTAAAGCTTCCTTTTCTACGCGTTGCTCCTCGCTAACTTCAGCCTCGGCCCTTGCCGTTGGTAAACGTGGGGTCTCGGAGACCACTGGGGCTTTAGCAACTTCGCTAGCTTTTCGACTTAGGTGAGGCGGATTATATATCGACGTTTGGGGCAATAACTCGGGAGGACCAGGAGTCTCTGTGTGAATAATAAGGTCATTTTGAATATTGGTTGGCGGTTTTTTTGCCCGGCTTCGGCGGGGTTTCGGCTTCGCTACCGCGGGGGCCTTTTGTGTCGGATTAGTCTCCTCTATTCGGCTGTCTAATCCTCCACTCATATATCCCGAGTCGGGCTGCGGCATTGCTACGGGCATTGGCGGAAGGACAGGGCTAGAAGGGGCTGGGCTCGATCGCATACTATATAATGCAGATCGTGGAACCGGAGGTGATGACCCGATGTCGGGACTAGCTTCATCAGAATATGTATGAGATGGCGACGCACCCGCAGACTCCACCGGAGATCGAGCGTCCTGGCTTTGAGACATGGACGCACTCGGCTCTCGGAAAGATGGCGTAAAGGAGCGGTCCATCCCCGAACTTGATATCGATTCTCGTCTCAACCTGCTAGGAGCTAGGGGTCGTGGGTGAGGAAGGCCTGAAAAACGAGAGTCGGGGACAGGCGTTGGGGCTCGTGGGACCTCTTGGCCCGTAGGAGCATCCCCCGCGGATGCAATAGGTCGAAAATTTCGAATCGATCCCGCGGTGCTAGCAACAACTCGAAGTGATTCAGGTACGGAACCGAATGTAGCAGTATTGCTACGCTCTGCTTTGGTCATCGTAGCTCTCTTTTTACTTCGTGGTGGGCCATCATCCGCATCAGTACCGTCCTCGTAGCCCGATGTACTACCTTCAGCTGGAAGTGGCTTCTTTCGCGGCCGTCCCCTGGGTCTTCCAGACGGTGGGCGGCTCGATGCCCTGGAAGCCGGACGTGATTGGGGTTTGCTTCCCTTGGCTTGAATTGGTACTATCGCCAACTCATCCATAGGCATGCCTTGCTTCTGGGGAGCAGACTCTTGAATCGAAGGCGGTCCACGCGGTTCTCTGATACTTGGTTCGACCGAAGCAGGCCGGCTTCCTGGTGCTGATATTGGTCCTTGAAAGCTTGACATGGGTGTGTTGACTCGAGCCTCATGGTTGGGATAAAAAGGCTGAATGGGTGTAGGAACCATAGAACTAATAGGTGCTCCCTGTGGTTGAGCCAAGTTTGAGTGAGATTGGGTGAATGAATTCCATTCGGTGTTTTCTGAGGGGGTAGGCGTTGAGATTCTCGGAACGGTAATTGGCTCTATAGTAGTCGTTTGGGTTGGATTATTTCGTGCGATTTTTGGAACGGGAGTCAACTTCAGTCTAACTTCGAGAGTCTCCCTAATACCGGTTCCAAAGGCGGCAAGCAGGTTCTTCGTAATACGTCCGGTAACCAACTGTGGAGCGTTGGTTGAATTGGGACCTTGATCGATGCCCCAGCTCAGCATACCCTGTCCGACTAGGGGTACGTCTGGTTCGGAGTAGTCATAAGCATAGACAGTATAGTCCTTTTCAGCACTACCAATTAGCTCTGGGCTGCATTGAGCCACTGCTTGTAGGCATGGCCTAAGATCAACGACACCAATCCGATTATGCTCGTCCATCGGGATCGTTTGGACTTGAAGAACGTGAGGCCATCGGGCAAGACATCGTTCTTGACAATCTTTATCGAACGTATATTGGACTTTTACTGCACAGCATGATTAGTCCATGAAGCATCATTCGAGGGATCGATGATGCTTACGCCCCATGGGTTTCACTTGTAACCCATATTCATCGACGTCTTGATTACCACTCCAAGGAGCATTGCTAGCGTGGTTCGCCATATTGGCAGTAGAGGCCCTTGGCCACTTATCAAGACTTTAGATGCACACGAATGGGCGGATGAGAACCTCAAATAGTTTATTGAAAGAGTATACGATATAACGGACGGGTGGGATTCGCGAATTGGCGTTATCGGAGACGTGTCATGGTATTGAATCGCTGTAAGAGAATTTTATAATACCGACACTGTTTCGCTAGGGCGTGAAGGTAGAACTTGAGTACGGTATATCGTACTAAAAAAATGAAAAAAAAATAATAATTATTGTATGTGTAATGATCATCAGGCTCAATAAGCGAAGAGGGTCATTAAGTTCAATCTAATTGTAACGGGTAAAAGTCCAATAATTGTCGAACAGGGGGAAAATGATGAAGAAGTTGAGGATATTGTAGATTGACGAATTAAGGTACAAAAGTACGAAAGTACAAGTTGGGTGGAACAGATATTTAGGAAGCTGAAGTACCGGGCAACGCGCTGAGGGCTCAGTGGGGATACGCGCTAAATAGTTTCAATTCAAGAACGCGTTAAAAGCGTGTCTCGCGGTAAGAGATCACGTCACTAGATCAGGGGAGGCTGGGCTGAAAAAAACGCTAGGACCATCCGTAAGAAATCGGGAATCATGTGGGGTCGTGACGCACAGACTACTATGTATATATGCCGACCTTTTGAAGAAAGACGCTAGTATGAATTAAGCCAACACGACAAGAAGGCGGACGCCAACGCCCGAAGGTACAGCTGCAAGTGCTTCTCGAATCCGGAAAAAGTTGTTAAATTTGTTTGTAGGATTTCAAGAGGGGGACTCCGAGAACATATTTATACCAGCCGGCGTGGCCCACAATTCTACGGCCCCTTTAATGACTCAGCCAATAAAAGGCTTTGTCTAGTTACATACACCCCGAACCTCACCCCCTTTACACCAACTTTTTGGTTACCTATCTTAAGTTAGGTAGGTAACGCCCTTGAAAGGTGCGTAATTTAATACGTGCCAAGGTATTTCTTCCGGAATGCCTGTAGGTAACCATCATCAGATGGACATCCACCTATTAACCCCCCTAATGGCCCCTGATGTGCCCTTGCTTCGTTTGCATCGATTGATTTTCGCACAAGTTCTGCACCGAGAGTCTGCCTTCTCTAGCCTTTTCTGGCTTTTTATAATATACATGAAGAGGTAATGCGGTATGGTATACTATTTGGTTATTCGTCCTTCCATTCCGCCTTGCCCTCTTCGTTCACGGTAGTCTTCCTGGATAGAATTTCATCCACGATGGCGCCAATACCCTGCCTGCCATTCTTCTTTCGGACCAATTGTTCCCGAATCTCGTAGCGGGATGATCTACTTTCCTTAACCGCTGTTTCCACATCCTCTTCGGTGGGTATGCCGAATGATCGATAAGGATATTCGCTATAGTCCCTGTCCGTCACCAAATTCAACTTCGCCGGACCACTGCTGAGTTGAAAGAAGGGATCGACGATGTCTACTGAAACATCTTCCAGCTTAGCCGGATTCCACTGCGGGGGCTTACGCGTTCGTAATCGCGCCGTAACGCCCTCTACAAAGTCAGCGTGCTTCATAAACCTAGCTGCTATTTGGTGTTCTCTTTGGAATGTCTCAGAAATGGTCCAGTTGCGGCCCAGTCTCATTTGCCTGAGAGCTACATGAACTGAGGTTGGCGATCGTTGATCTAGGGTTTCCAACGTCTTCTCAGCCCAAGCTTGAGTGGCACCTTGCTCTGCCCTCAGAGCAGTTATGATATCAGTAACATTGTTTTTGTTGAAACATCGATCAATAGCATTTCGGAGCTCGCCACCTAAAAGGATCGGTTCTGCAGGTGGTAACCCGGTCGCATATTCCTCGATGGTCATTTCGATAATAGCCAGGCGCTCTTCCATTGTATTATAATCCTTAAATCGTAACTCGGCCAAACGGGATTCTAGACTTGGTAAACTGGTCGAGTGTAAATAGTGAGTTGCAATCCCTGAGTAAAATACGTTTGCTCCTGTTAGTCGCTCGCTTGTGAGGGCGAGGTAAGTGCCTATGGAACCTGCCATCCTCGGTAGGAAGAACGAGGCACCGACGTCCGGGAAAAAGCCAATGGTGGTCTCTGGCATTGCGAAGACAGTCCTTTCGGTGGCAATTCGGAATGGGGCATGAATGCTGAGCCCTACACCACCACCCATTGTGATGCCGTCCATAAATGCGATATATGGTTTCTTATATGTCGCAATGTAGTGGTCTAACTGGTACTCCTGGGCAAAGTACTCTACTGATTTGCTCTGACCCTCTGGGCCCTCTTTGTTTTGCTCCGCCAATTCGAGGATGTCTCCTCCCGAACAAAACGCCTTCTCACCAACACCCTTCATAACAATCACGTTTGCCATATCTGATTTTTCCCACTCAACCAGGCGGGGAAATATTTTCCTAATCATAGAACCGGTGAGTGCGTTGTATTTCGCAGGTCGATTAAGCTCCACGGTCCGCAGACCATATATATTATTGAAGAGGACATCGTCAGGCGTATCAGTATCGAGCTCTTTAGGAAGTTGTCTGATAGGGCCTGTAGACATCTGCATTCACGAATCAGCAATTGCCCAATGAGAATTTATTTTACTATTGCCATCATACTTGTGCTCGTGCCGCAGTTTGAGGACTTAGTATTTTAGCTCGTAATGGCATAGTAGAACTTGTTCTCCAGCAAGGAGAGGTGGCAGTGGCTGCTGCTGACCCAGCCCTCCTTATCAAGACTCTGAAAGACATCTAATCCAAGTTTTTCAGATACGCAACCCTCTGGCTATGCGCGCATCGGATACCTGGGTTATTGGAGTCAAGGGTCCGGGGGTCAATTTTGCGACGAGCAGTTTTTGATGCGTGTCGGAGTTGATATCCTCGGTTTAAAAAAAATTGATATCTTTTTACCCGAAGTACTTAGTACCAAAGTACAAAGTGAGAGGAGATGCCGGGGCGGATCCAAGTGTCGGGACTCGGGATCATAGGTAAATGTGGACGGTACCTAGGTACGTACCATATTCCTGGCGTAACCTTCATCTGTATCAAAGTGGAGACCCATTCTGTTTTGCATTAAAAACATAAACCTTATCCTACTACCTAGGTATAGACTAATCATGAGCTAGACGCGTTATGACCAATTGAATCTTTTCTTTTTTCCGGCGCACTAAGACTTTGGATATTTCAAAAGAACCAAGACTAAACATTTCAGCCTTGCCTCAACTTAGCCGGATTATAGCTTCGAGATTCGATAATTCATCTACGACAACCATGGCAGACACAAAGATCCAGTAAGCTCAAAAAGGCACATTTATTTTAATATCTCAAGCTAATTATACCTTAGGGAGCTTCTTACGAAGCCACGAAACGAATTGACGTGCGTAATCCGTCCTACGATTCACGAACCTTCCTCCTTTCTAACGCGCGTAACAGGGAGTATGAGATCTCGCTTCTAGAAGAGCACGAGTTCAGTGCTGGTCCTCTTTCAATCCTTCAAACTGCTGTCCGAAGTCATACCCAAGTCCTGATCTCTTGTCGCAACAACCGAAAGCTCCTAGCTCGCGTTAAGGCCTTTGACCGCCATTGCAACATGGTGCTAGAGAACGTTAAGGAGATGTGGACCGAGACGCCAAAACTATCAAATGGGAAGAAAGGCCGACCTGTCAATAAGGATCGATTTATTAGCAAGATGTGTGTTGTTTTGTACCCTACGCGTATGGCTTGGGAATAGCAGGGCTAATGCTTTATTTTTTTTACAGGTTCCTGAGAGGAGACTCGGTCATCCTAGTCCTACTCAGTTAGAAAAATAATGTAGGAACTTTGGTTATTGTATTCGACTCGTGGACGCGGCGCATTCATTCATAGTACAACGTCTAAAATAGGTAGACGGGACATGAAGGCCGAGACAATATACTATAATATAGTAATATGTCTTGTGGGAGTGCTCATTACGGTAATAGCAGTTTGTCGGAGCTGCCTAAGAAGGACATATTGAGCAACCAAGAAGGAAGCCGTAATCATGGGATGAAATAGGGTGCAGATATTACTAAAATCTGATTAAATACTCTGCACTACTAAACTCGACTCGTTACTGTTACAAGACCCGTAGGTGAGCTAACAATTAAATGGTTTCCCAGCTATCATCGTCGGATTTTATCCCGGCAAGGCCCAGGAAGAAATTCGCCAATCCCCAAGCGCCTGGGTCAGGTACTTGCTCAAACCCAAAACCCCCAACATACACTGCTCGGCCCAGGCTAGGCTTCATCCCCTTGGTATCCTCAGCGGCCTTCTTTGAAGCCTCAGCTGCTTTCTTGAGATCGCCTGTCTTGCCGAGAACTTCGACGAACGGGTATAAGGCATCTACCAAGGTGCGATCACCAGGCCTAGCAGGTGTATACCTCGATAGCGCATCGCAGCTCTGCTTGAGAGCGTCCGCCCATATCTGTGGAGAAGCATCTCCTGGCGCAAGTGTCCGGAGTGCGTGAACAAGAGCGTTCAAAAAGATTGCAAACAGCGCTCCTGAAGTGCCATCCATTGCCTTTTCAACAATTGTGACGATGTGAGAAAGATCAACGACGACGTCCCCTGTTGCCGGCTTCTCCTTCAAGTGATTGAGGACAGCTGTAAGTTGTTAATTCATTATCTCCCATGGATACTTTCGGCGTTAGCTTACCTTCAGCGCCACGTTTGAGGCCGATTCCGCAGTCTCCATCCCCGACTACGGTATCATATCTAGTTACTTCTGGCTCAGCTGCGATCATAGCGCGCAAGCCTGAAGCTAGAACATCATTAAATGCATTTCCGTTAGCCTTGAGACCACTTGATTTGATGCTCTGTCCGGAGCCTGTTCCATCTTCCCGAGTAGCGGTATTCTTTGCTTCCCACGTGGTTTTCTGGATCGGCGCCGACCAGCCAGTAGCTTCGCATGGATAGTCCAGGAGTTGAATCATGCTCGGCCCACCGATATCTGTGTTAACGACATTCAGGAGCGAAATACTGAATCCCAGCCCATTCAAGCTTGTCACTGTAGTGCGCCAAGTTAGTAACTCATATTTTCGAGGATTTCTACAGCGATAGAAGGATACTTACTGTATGTTCCGCTAAGAATTCTCACAGGCTGGATACCCCAGGATGATTTCAGTTGTCTAACTACCTCGGCAGTGATACCACCTAATTCGAGGACGCTAACACCTCCGAGGTTGTTAACGAGGAGTACTATTTCGTTAGAGTTCACGTTAAGAAACGCCCTGTCCTTGTCATTCTGGTCCAGAAGCTGGGATATCATTGTGCCCACGAGCTCTGTGAGTTCGACCTTCTTTCGCCCTGACCCTGCTTCGTTATGTATACCCATACCAATCTCTACCTCGCCGTCTTGGAGGCTTTCTGCGGCATTTGAGCCGATGGCTCTTCCGGGCACATGCACATGATCAAGGCTGGCTCCGACACTCACAAGATTGGCTGCGGTGAGTTTTGCGACCTTGTAAACTTCTTCAAGGCTGCGTCCCTGTGCTGCGAGAGCGCCGGCTATCTTGTGCACTAGTACAGTTCCGGCAATTCCTCTTCTGCCAACCTTGCCCCCCTTTTCCCTGCCGACTCCAACGTCATCGCCGACAATGACCATCTCGACATTCAGACCGTCAGCTTTTGCCTTCTCAACTGCCATACCGAAATTAAGAACATCGCCAGTATAGTTCATGACGGTAACCAAGACTCCCTTATCGGTATCTACTCTTGAAGTGATAGCCCTGCGGATTTGCTCCGCGCTGGGTGACGCGAAGATAGTTCCTGCTACAGCAGCCGAGAGCAAGCCAGAACCAACAAAGGCACCAAAGCTCGGCTCGTGACCACTGCCACCACCACTGATAATTGAGACTTGTGAAGCCTCATGGCTGGGTCTCTTATAGACGATCTTGTTGTCAGCATCCAGGGCTATGGAGGGGTTAGTAAGCGTAAGGCTCTCGAGGGCCGAGTTCACCAGTAGGGTAGGGTCGTTGATGAAGTGTCTAGCAGACATTTTGGGTTGATTAGGAGTACCTTTGCTTATGATCGAGTTGAAATGATCGAGTTGAAAAGTGTACATGCAAAGTTCACACTGAATTAAAAAGGAAAGAAAAAAAGGTTGATGGACTGGACTTGTATTATATAGGTATATATAGTGATTTTTAGCATTGGTGACGTTGGACACACAATGGAAAGAGCAGACTAAAAGCGTGATTTATTTCGTAAGTGGCTTGTTGCCTCATTGAGTTCATATGATGCGGGTGATTCAGGTACCGTGTTATTACGGCTCGACATACACAGTCCAAGGCCCGACGATCTGAAGGCCACTTGAGAGTATCTACTAACGATGTAATCGGTTGAAAGCTACCTAGGTACTAGGAAGTGCGGGGTTTGCTAGGTTTGCTGGGTTTGCTGGGTTTGCTGGGTTTATTAGGTCTATTAAGTTCACTAGGAGTTTTAACTAAGTTGAATAGGATTCATCGGTCTTGGATACGGCATCCTTCCGATTAAAAAATCGGGAAGAAGCCGTTTATAGGTTGAATTTAGCAAGTGCCAAGTACAGATACGGCATTTACGGCTAAAAGATATTACAAGTAATACTTATGTACTACCTCCTTATAAACTACCTAGGTACTTAACTACCTTAACCTATGAGGTAGTTAAGCTTATAAACTAGTTGTTTATAAAGTGATGTCGCTAACCGTGTTAAGAAAATGATACCGGGTTGCATCCAGATGGTTACAATACCGTGTAAGGCGCACGCGGCAAAAAGTCCAAAATAAAATAGAGTAAAAGAAACACCTCAACATCACATACGTTCCAAGTCATACATATGCACGACCATCTGTCCTCCCCTCCTTGCATATCAGGTGTTTAGAAAATAGATCTGGACCGGTAACTCCTTGCAAAATTTCGGTACTTCACCCCACTAAATCAGCCTTGATACTACCACATGCCCATGAAATTCCCATTGAGTGCCGTATGTATGTTAGTCGGATCCACTAGAAAAGATAGACGGGATATATGTACCACCGGAGACTCTCCTACATATACCGCTCGCCGTCAACGGACCCGTTTCCCCTTTGCCCCTTTGCCCCTTCGCCCCTTATCCTAAGGCTTGCGCGGTTCTCCCACCGGCATTCTAGCGGCAGGTCCGAACCAAACTATTGACTAGGATTAGGACGAATAGTCCGTCTAAGCCTTCAGCCGCGTTTATGCAACACAAACGTTGTTGTCACATTATTCAACAATTTAAACTTGAGATCAAGGTGCTTGCCTAGATACATCCTTAAAAGCCTGAAAATAAATCCGAAAATGGGCCATTCAGTTCTAACAGTATGCTATTCACGAAGCACCGTGATAAAAATTGCGCCTAACTATATTATCCATAATTTCAAATCTCTAATACTTATAGGTCGCATACGTCCATAGATTCGATAACATTGGTTCTTGTTTTCACCGCTAATAGAAGGGAAACCACCCTCGGAGCCTATAAACCGTAGACGCGGCAGGCAATCATCCCAACACACGATACCTGGATCGCGGGAAATTTGGGTTCAATTTTCCTGAAGTTTTGGTAGCACACTCATATACTAACTTTCCTCCCTAGAACAGGACCTGGTATTTGAGGAATATGCACATTTTCTCAATTAAAGTATTTTTAAATCAAGGAGTATTTATTAGTATAAATATAAAATGATCTCTATACGTTTGGCTAAAATATGTTCCGAGTAGAAGCAACCAAATTTGAAGCTTTTCAAAGTTCTAATAGGTATATGGAGGGGTACCAGGGTACTTCTAAATATATCTCAATTTTAGATAGTGTGGGGTTGATTGTGGCAGATTGTGGCTAGCTGCAGATACTTCGATACTGCTACATTGATACGCCGTGGAACCCCTCTATCATAGATAGCCGTGTGGCTCATGCAATTCGAGAAATATTCCCTGCCCCGCGCTAAATATGAATGACTCAAAAGTTCAAAAGCCTCTCTTACACGCAACGAGATTGGTCGCCAAAAAAAAAAAAAAAAAAAAGGAAGAGAGTCTCTCTTACCCCAAGCCTAAAGGTTCACGTGCAATTTCCAAGGTTGTCACACTCACTTAATGCGAAAGCTTATACACTGGTTTCGTAGTTTTCGTATAAAACGGCGACATCGTGATTACGTTCTCGGTGATCCAGGAAACACAAGCGTCACCATGTCAACAGCTCAGAATGAGCCGCCTTTAGAGGCCACTCCCAAGCCAGCCCAAACAGCTGAACCAGCTCAGCCAACCCAGCGAGTTATAAAATCTGAGAAGGGCCAGGCACCTGCGCAAAATGATAAGAGCACGAAAGGCGAGACGGCCGAAGCTGCAAAGCCCCAAAAACTCTCAGGCGCAGAGTTAAAAGCAAAGGCGAAAGCAGAGAAGGCCGCAAGACGTGCCCAGGCAAAAGTGATAAAGGAAGTTGTCAAAGGAGAGGCTGCTGTATCATCAACCCCTGGCCAATTAGGTCCGTCCGCAAGCGAGGTAAAGGGCGGCAAGGCAAAGGGCAAACAGGATGGCGGCGCAATGGCTGCTTCGGGAGCGGGAGGAAGGCCAGCTGTGGCCAAGGGACCTGTGCCCGTCGCTCCGGCCGAACCAAAGTTTACGATACCCGAATGCTTTAGTCACTTGTCAATGGCTAAGAGAATCCCAATAACTCAAGCTGATAAAGATGTTCATCCAACGGTCTTGGCACTGGGCCAACAAATGGCTACATTTACAATTGATGAGAGCATCACAAGGCTAAAGGCGACTCTCATGGCATTCAAGAAGGTATTCTTATTGACAACAACCAATCTAGGTTAATATATTTGCTAACCTTGAAGTAGGTCATAGATTCATACACAACCCCCCCTGGCAACACTCTTGCAAGACATTTAACACCTCATGTCTTAAATCCTCAGATTGACTATCTCACAGCATGTCGGCCGATGTGCTTTTCTATGGGAAACGCTATCCGTTGGCTTAAATTGCAGGTTAGCAAGATCGATCCTGATGTTCCTGAGGCAGAGGCGAAGAAGCAGTTATGCAGTAGCATAGATACCTTCATACAGGAACGGATTAGCATGGCTGATCTCGTTATAACCGAGAAGGCATCCGAAAAAATCCAAAACGGTGACGTTGTACTAACGTTTGGACGGAGCACTCTCGTTGAACAAGCCCTCCTCCAGGCCCACACGATCGCCCAGAGGAAATTCGCAGTCATCGTTCTTGATGACCCATACGAGAAAAAGGGCCAGACATTAGCAAAGAATTTGACTGCCGCCGGAATAAGAGTATCTTATTGCGGTGATTTCGGCGGATTAGGATACCATCTACAGAGTGTGACGAAAGTTATAGTCGCTGCTGAGTCCATGTTTAACAATGGATCCATGTACGCACGAACGGGCACATGCGACATCGCGATTGCCGCAAAGCAGCTGGATATACCTGTTACTGTCCTTTGTGAGACTGTCAACATTACCGAGCGAGTATCGACAGACTCCCTCACCTACAATGAGATTGACCCTGAACGAAGCTCAAGCGCTTCTTTCAGATTATTATATGATACCACACCGGACAAGTACTTATCGCTTATCATCTCAGAGCTAGGAACGGTGCAACCAACGTCAGTGCCTGATTTACTGAGGAAACTTGAGGAGTCCAACTAGAAGGGGGGCCCTAGGGAATCGAGGTATTTAGATAATAGGGTGGACTAAAGCTGGGTCTTTCAACCTATTTGGATGTTTCAGCGGTATACCAAGGCTTCTCGTAGTGGTGCCCACAACCGGGTAGAAAATACAAGATCGTTAAACACGTAAAATACCGCGCCATATTCTTAAGCGAAGAACGTGTTAGTTTGCTCTGAATTGTTGACCCTTTATCCCATAACCCCTCTATATGTACATTGAGTCAAGTATTCGAGGTAGGGTACTTTTTATGCGCTTGCCGCCGCTTTTTCGGCATCCCTTGCCGCCTTTCGCGCTCTCTTCTCGAGAATAGACTGTTTTCGCTCCTCCAAAATTGCTGATTGCCTCTCGTCGACACCTTGCAACCAGTATCCGAAGCTTGCGCCGACGCCGGCAAAGACCGGATAAGCCCACAGGGAACCTCTGTTGAAGAAAGGACGCATTTCGAGGCCGAGTTGCCAGAAGCGGACGGCAACGCCTATCCTTGTAGGTTAGCCATTTTTTACTTGGTAAAGAAATCATGCTCTAGAGCCATACCGAAGCCTCCCCAGAAAAGGACTCGATGCACCATTGCGAAAGTTCGGAGCGGAGTGTTGCCTCGATGGACTGGTCTCGTAGTAGAATCCGTATAGTAGAAGCGCCCTGCTTGGCCTGTTATAGTAGTAGGCCTTCGTAGGTGGTGGACTGTTGGGATGGGCGGTTGCCGAAGATACTGACACACTCACGGACACTGAGGTGAAGTTCGGTTCATTCTGGTTGTGGAATTGGAGCCCCCAATCAAACGATGCGGAAACTAAGCTTGGGCACGGACCACTATGGAATAAAACTGTTAACCTTAGGTACCTAGGTACCCAAGCCTGCCAACCTAGCAGCTGAAGTACATGGGTACTGGGCTGTCAGCTACTAACCTTATTAACATGGTCGATGGAGTGAGCGATTATGCAAGGTCTCTCTCCCTTATCGTAAATGTACCTATGTACTTGACTAGTGCCCAAGGCTGCCAAGTCCATTGAATTTCCTCTTACTACGGATCCCGTAGAAGCCCAGGCTGCCAGGTTCCCGGAGCTAATCTCCAGGGTCTAAACTCAAACCTTCCAACCTGAGCCAATTTCTCTTTCGCATTTCGCGAATCCTTCAAAACCGTAAGTTCACGGTTCCTCTTTTTCCTCCCGATGGTAATTCCTCGCTCATCATCAGCCAAGTCGATATACTAAAATCTTGGTTCGTTTCTGAATCAATCCGTATGCTCATCCTGCACTTTAAATAAATAATCTGGTCTAGGCCAGATGGCCTCGTCGGCCACGACCATGACCTCCACAGAGCAAACGACCGCCCCGGCTACTGGCGCCACTGCCCTCGCACCCCGAAAGTTCAAGGCTTCGGATCTACCTCTGCCATCCGCTACGCGATCCGCGATTGAGGGGTTAGCCCATAGTTTTAAGAAGAAAGGTGGTTACGATGCAATCCGCAAGCAAATCTGGGAGAAGTTTGAACAGAGCGTGAGTATTCGAGACTATTAATCTACGAGCGAAATATTCTGCGATTGCCTACGTTCACCTACTAATTAATTACCTTGGCCGGTCAGGATTATGAAGCCCAAGTCACTAAATCCATCCTCGAAGTCGCGGAGCAGGAACTCGAGCGTAATCCAGCGCAACTTCTATCCATTGATCGTCGAAAGGCTGCCGCCCTGATCGACGGTGCTCTTGATCGTTCTGGAGTTTATCAAAAAGCTGAAGAGGTTCTCGACCAGCTCATCGATGTAGAGGCTATCGAGACGCGCATGCGTGAGCTACGCCAGGCTGAAATTGGCGTCGAGGCGGCTAAAGAAGAGCAAGAGCGCGGCTCCAAAACGGACGCGGAGTACGCCGCCGAGTCAGCTCGGAGTCTGGATGAACGCGACCGTATTCGACGAGAGCTCAGAGCGAAGGAGGAGCAAATCTTGGAGGAGAAACGCAAGATCGAAAGGGAGGAGCGGAAAAAGAGAGAGCGCGAAAGAGAACGTGAACTAGAAAAGGCAGAAACTAAGCGCAAGGAAGAGCGAGATGCTCGAAGACGCGAACGCGAAAAGAAAGAAGCAGAACGTGAGCGAGAAAGGGAGAAGGAAAGAGAGGAACGTCGACGCGCCAGAGAAAGGGACAGAGAAAAGGACCACGATCGACGCAGGTCCAGAACCAGATCAAGGCATAGATCTGGGGACAGATCGCGGCACCGTGATAGGGATCGTGACCGCGATCGTAGCCGTCGCCGGGATAGCCGTGAAAGACGACACCGTGACCGATCTCCTAGAGATGATCGTGAACGTGGCAAACCAGAAGAACTCAAGAAACAGCTTACCAAAGAAGACCACGAGAGGCTTGAGAGGGAAGCTCTTGAAAATCTTCTACGGGAGAGTAAAAGGAGTACTGCCAAACAGCCCGAACTCGAGGTTGACGAGGCTCTCGTACCGCCTCCTCGGAGAACTAAGCCGGCTTCTGCGATACAACCAATACGCCGCGATTCCATTAAGAATCCAGATACAAAAAGAATACCCGAGCTCACGAAATCTGAATCCAAGGACTCAGGAAAAGAGACCAGGGATGTGAAAGACGTGAAGGAAACGAAGCCATCTAGGGAATCCAAGGAACCCAAGGAACCCGTTGAGCCGAAAGAAGCTAAAGAAAGTAAGGAATCCAAAGATACCAAGAGCAAAGACGAGAGACGACCTAGCCCGGCCCCTTCCCGACATCATCGTGACCGATCACGTGGTACGGAAGATGACCGAAGACATCGTGATCGCGACCGTGACCGTGCTAGAGAACGTAGTCGATCTCGCGCCAGATCCGACCATAGAGAAAGAAGCAGATCAAGGCACCGACCGGATCGCCGAGATCGTAGTCGTTCTAGAGATCGTGACCGGATTGTGGAGAGAGATAGGGACTTTTACCGGCCGGGACAACGAGAGAGAAGTCGTTCTCGCGCACGGCCTCATCGTGACAGACACGAAAGAAGCCGTTCGCGGGATAGATATAAGCCCGACCGCAGAGAGCGAAGTCGTTCTCGGCGTAGAGATGATCGAGACAGACGCGACCGAAGTCGCTCTCGTGCTCGTACTGAAAAACGGGATGATCGTCGAGAAAGATCGCGCTCACCTAAACCTAGAGCCGAGAGACCTCGGTCACGAGCGCCCCGGAGTCGATCCCGTTCCCGACCAGCTACCGCCAGTAAGTCCGAGCTTACTGACGCTGAAGCATGGAAGCAAGGAGAAATTAAGAAACGCGAGCAAGAAGCGAAGGCCTATTTAGCAGCACAGCGCGAGGCTCGCGAAAAAGGCCTTCCTGTCCCTGGAGTCGACGATAAATGGAGTACCGGCGAGCGCTCACCCGAGACTAAGAGGTCCCGCGTTCCTGATGATATTGATAGGTATAGGCCTGGTGACCGCGACCGAACTGATAAATATCGGGACCGGGATAGGGATGACCGTCGAGACAAGGAGAAGGAGCGTGACAAGGACGATCGACGAGAGCGGCGCCGCAGCCGCAGTAGGAGTCGCAGTCGTCGCCGGGATCGCGACCGCAGTCGTGATAGAGATAGAAGTCGGGATCGCGACCGCCACCGGTCCCGTGACAGGTACCGCGGGGAAGGAACTCGGGACAGGGACCGTGATCATGACCGTGATCGCGATAAGTATCGCGACAGGGACCGGGACCGTGAAGGAGATAGGGACAAGCGCAGCCGTCGCGACAGGAGCAATGAGTCGCGACGTGATCGAGATCGAGACCGACGAGACCGGAGCATCGAATCTAGAAGAGACAGGAGAGACCGAAGTCGCAGTCGCCGACGAAGCCGTAGCCCCCGCTAGCCACAGAGTCACTTCATAAATTACTAGTTTCGCAAAGTGCAGGCAGTCGTTATCCTATCCCGGACTGGACGCATTATCACTAATACGAGTCTCGACTACCTGTATTATTAGCGCGACGAGGAGAAGGGCCATCGGCTAGTGGGTGCAATTTATGGCATGCAGTTGCGGCATGTTTAATTCTGGAGTGGTGGGGTTTGAAATCGAGTTACTTGGACGTCACGGACTATCAAAATAGAAAAACTATACCCTGGAACTTTGCTGGGCGTTGAAGGTTTTACTACCTTGATAGGTGGTTGCACAAGTCACATTCTGGAAAAGCTAGTTGATAATAGGATCTCCTGCGAGAAATAATTTCATGCGGGATATGTTAGCTACCTAAAGTAATGGAGTTGTTTTATGTCTTTTACGTGTCCTTATTCACGGATTGTCCATATATGCGCATCCGAGCATTGATATTCGTCCGACTTGCAGCTCTGTGTAATCAGCCATACCCATGATGATATTGACCATTAGTGGCATTGTAAAGTGCATGAACTGGCGGTTGTTGATACTGGTTCGTCTAAAGATGGGCATTCAGATAATACGGAATAATGCACCGCGCGACGCAATGCGGTTGCCGAAACAAACCCCTGGAGGATCCGCGCTTACGGAGGACGTTAAGAAAGGGTACATTATCGATGCTGCACACTTGTAGGGTTTCTGTGGAATGCAGCTTGTATAAAAATATTTGTCTCTTCATAACCAGATAGATAATTCTAACATATATTTTCTGCTGGGTATCGGAATTGAATTTATTTCCGATAAGTTAAGAGGGCGCTCGAAATCTCGGGCTAAGTAAGGAGAGAATAATAGTGGTATGGTGGAAGCTAATTACCAATTATTAATTATTGCCAAGATATAGAACCAGGTGACGATGATACAGCGAAAGGGAGAGAAACAATACAAGGGGTATTCCGGGTCGGGTGAGATCTTCAGCGTTATGAAAATAGTCTCAGCGTCGTCATTAGAGGGCTTGGGATTGGCAGGGGTAAAGGTTAGCGTGGTTTGCGAAATGCTGCTAATATGTACCATGTATGTGCGAAAGAAGGCTGCAAAGAAGCATTGTTAAAGTTAATGGAAACGACTTGAAGTTTCCCGCCACTTGTTAATATTGGTAGCATACATGTCCTGAAACTACCTAAAAGTACCTTAAGTAACTACCTAAATAGAACAAATCATTGAATGCAAAATACATGTATTGCATCGAGTTCGCTAATGGAATTGTGACATAATTATATTATATAATGGTCTTTTCAGTGAGGTAATTGCACCTTGCTATATATCGTACCAGATGTGCCTTACTTTTGCTCGACCCATCTTGTGACGCGCACATCTTTTTAGGTAAGGTACGGAATGCATGTGTCACAAGCCACAGGTTCTGGGTCAGCCAGCTCAGAAGTTTTTCCCCATCGTAGGGCGGAGTAATGGTGGTTACCTAGGTATGTAGCTGCCTACCTAAGGTAGTTTTGTAGCGTAGTTTTTTTTTTTTAGTTAGTAGTTACTGTCACACTGCAAACCGCTTCCAACCTACATGGGGTACGTACCTTTAAACCCGGACAGGTAGGCACCTGCACCTGCTGCACCTGTGTTCTAGGCATTGGACTGGTTCAATCCGTCCCAAGATACCAAAACCAACCCAAACCAACCCAAACCAAGCTAGAATCAGAACCCAGAGAGCTGCCATCGTTCCTTCTTCTCTTCTCTTGTCCATTCCTATTCTATCATTTTCCTCCGCTCTTGTTGATAACGCCGCATCTGCGAGGCAGGGCATTTTCGCTTTTTCCTTCTTATTTTTCCCTATCAACTGCAGATTCCATTCAATCCAATCTCATCAATTACATCCTATCCATTCGAGTCGAGATCGCCCGAAACGAACAAGTAACAAACCTATACCGAACCCAAGTGAAATCTTATCGACTTAGACTAGTCATATTTGCGACCGGTGCGGTGTGTCCGGTAGTGTCAAATAGTAGTACGACGACACACGACACTTTTTCTTGAGACCCGACAACCGATAAACCCATTAAGACCCATACCCATTTTCAAGGATCAGAAACCAATATCCCTCTTCAATCGAACCCTCAACCTTTCGACTCAGCCACCCTTTTTCCCAACTACAAACGGGAAACGCTTAACTACCCTACTTAGATTTGTTTTTCGGAACCCGAGGGAATTTGGTTTTATTTTATTTTATTTTATTTTTGGGAGTCCTCTCGTTTTTCATTCTCATTTGTTCTTTTTTAGTTGTATCGAGGTACTTCGTCCTCGACAACTCCACATCCGAATGCTCGAGATTCCACGGTGAGGGAACAACATCCCCCGGTCTAAAATATATATCCCCCTCCCCTCACATTGCCACCGACCGATAAACCACATCCAACATGGCGAGCCTAGACGGCATCCTTATTGGAATCTTATCGTCCTTTGGCTCCGCCATCCTCATAGCCCTGATATTTCTCATCGTATACTTCTTCAGATACACCACTTCCGGTCGCATCTTTCTCGGCCGGATTGGTCGGCCTGGTGAATATGACGACGAGCAGGCATTTGCTAAGGAGGAGGCGGAAGCCTTGGAGTCCATGGATGATATGCAGAGGACAGAGTACCTAAGAGCAAAAGGTAAATACTTAATCATATAGATTAAAAGCGCCCGTGTATTTCCTTATCGCGGTGGACTTTATATTAACAAGGACGTAGCGTTTATCCAAGCGAATCCGCCCGAATCGCTACAAACAGATATCTCTTTATCACAATACTTAGCTATACAGGAGAAGGGTGTTTCGGCGTGGGAGTTCGAACCGGAGTTAGAAATCGCCAATTGCTTTGTCGAGGCGAGAACCGAGATTGAATTCTTCGATTCCGAATGCACAGTCATGAGCAACCTACCCGTACCAAAACAGAACGAAGTGTACTACTGGGAGGCCAAAATCTACGACAAACCCGAAACAACGTTGCTTAGCATTGGCATGAGCACGAAACCTTATCCGCTATTCCGACTTCCAGGTATGCAGGTTCATCCAACTTGATTCTGCGTACCCTAGGGCTAACCTTCGTCATCCAGGCTTCCATAAATATTCCGTCGCTTATACTTCCATTGGTGCTCGACGATACAACCAGCCCTTTAACGCAACTGCTTACGGACCTCAGTATGTCCAAGGCGACGTTATCGGCGTCGGCTATCGTCCTAGGACTGGAACTATTTTCTTCACCCGTAACGGCAAGCGATTAGACGATGTAGTTCACGGCCTAAAGTCTCAAAATTTCTTCCCTTCTGTTGGCGCAAACGGACCTTGTACCGTGCACGTCAACTTTGGTCAGGCCGGTTTCGTATTTATTGAGGCAAATGTAAAGAAATGGGGATTGGCTCCGATAACCGGTAGTCTGGCACCGCCGCCACCTTACGGAAGCGAACAAGGAAGCATTTTACTCGAGACTGGACGGAGGAAGGATGAGCAGCCTGGGTCGCCGTCGAGGGGTCACGGTTATACGCAATCGGTCCAGCGGTACACTAATAGTGGCCCAGGTTTAGACCCAGGACACGGACGGACGAGGAGTGGCAACTTCAGAGTACTTCCGCCTACGAGTCCAGGACCGCAAAGAAGTCCTACTGATATTTCCCTTGCGCAGCTGGTTCCCTCGGATGAGATAGGCGAGGCTAGCAACGCTATAAATGCTAGCGGCGATCAAGTCATCGACGTCGTTGGATTAGGCCTACACGAAGCTTCACACCCACCACCCGAATATACTAGTCCGGAGCATTCGGACGAGGATAGTTCAGGTAGCGGTTCCGATAGTGATCATGTTCCCCTTATACGGTCAGGGCGCAGTCGTGGGGCATCCGCAGCCACCATAAGACCGGATAACCCCCCGATTCCTAGCTATAGTGACGCTGTTCGACAGGGTGCTGGTAGGGACAGGAGCCGCAGCGAGAGTGCCATGCCCAGACGGAATGGCATGTAGACCAGTCGGGCCCTAGAGTAGCGAAAAATGATTTATCACCTAGCGCGGAATAGGGGAGTTTTACGGTCAGGAAAGGGGAACAGCACAACTTTTTTTTGCTTTTGCGCCGCACACAACTGTTTTTGGGCTACGACAAACATTGGCATTGGGTCAGGTGAAACTTACTACTTACATGATACCTCAAGAGAAAGTTTTTATTTTTGTTGTCAGGTTTCGGCTCTTTTATCTCTCTTCGCATTGTTTAGCGGCATGGTTGAAGGACGGGAATCGGGAAGGGTTATATTAACCCGGGTCTTGTGTCTTCTCTTTGTTATTGTATTGGCTTCTGTCTATCTCCCAAGGGGATCGAGAAAAGGAAAAATCGAAGTAACCGAATTGGGCTGGAACTTACTAGAACTACTACTACTACTACTACTACTACTACTACTACCGCTACTTGCTACCGACCTAACCTGCCCCGGACGAGAATAAGGGTCTGGAGCCTGGAGATGAAGATAGGTTAGGGAAGAGAAGGGAAGGGAAGGGACTTGACATGTCACATACTAGGAAGAAAGAATTAGAATACATCATGGGTGATATATGTGCTCGATTTTGCAAATGTGTTAATTGTGTTTAGAACCTGAGCTTGGTCTGTGCGACGCTGAGTTTAGGGGGTGTAGGAAAAATAGGGGGTCGGAGGAATTTAACTTGATACGTATTGTACTCCAGGAGATGAAAACGTGGAGTTATCGAAGAACTTCGGGTTTTCGGCGTTTGAGCACACTTTCTAACCTATGCCATTTCCATCGTATAGCACAAAAATCACTATTATAGAGGATCACTTGGTAGTAACCTATTATGAGGCAGGGTCGCGATCCATTCCATCTCTCCACCAAAATGCCTTGGTATAATAGGTATATTATATTTATCAGAATTTAAGATATGAATAGGTTAATGGGTTAAAATGTAGGTTAATAGATTAATAGATTATGTAATATTAAGGCTATTCATACTGATTATTTTTATTAGATTTTTAGAATTTATGGTGTTTAATCATTTATAACTTGTGTAGGTAAATTGGGGGTGTTAATAAAGAAGTTAATATTCTTGTTAATAATTTTAATTAAAAGAATAGTTGCCATTGTACGTAAGTATTTATTTAAAATTTAAATATGAAATTGTAATAATTTGTTAATATGTAAAATAACCTTGTATTATTAACGTATTTTATAAGGAATTTTAAAATATAAGAATTTAGGTACGCGTTTGTATGGGAATTCGTGTATATTGTATTGTAAAATAGAATTGAGTTGTAATTAGCCCGAACTTTAAAGGGTTAATTTCGGGATTAATAAAGTTAAATAATATTATAAAAAATTAAAGTTACATTATTAATATAATTATTAAAATTACTAATAAATATTAACATTGTGGTTTTGCTTTAAAATTTCTTGAGGTATAACTCTATTCCTAATCCATTTCTCCATTAAATCCACCATTTTAAAAGTTTTAAATATATTAGTGAATTAAGCGCACGGATCAAGTCTAGTGGAATGGAGTGGAATGGATTAGAATGTATAGCCCACTGGTGGATTAGCGTGGAATGGATCGCGACCCTGTTATGAGGTAAGCACCTAAGATAGGTAGGTATGTGTTCTTTTCTTTTCACAGGCAATTAGAAAACCCGTATACAAGGCCACTAATAGTTATTCATGTAAGAGATCGCCTTGTAGGATTGAGCTAATAATACAGCTTAAGCGGATCTCTAATACAATTAGAAAGGAGGTGTGCCTATGTATGTACATGTATAGTAGGAGAGAATAAACCGTGTTTATTCTCGCTTGCTGTCTACTCTACTTCCAAAAAGAAGTAATAAGAAAAGGCAAACATCCTAATTCAACATACAAATCTTGGGAAGCAGCTGATAGCTTCTGTCAATTTCTCCCCCAATCCTTTTGTTTCTCTGCCAAAAATTCTTTTTTGTCGATTTGACAACATGGAGTCTATGCCTGTACGTAGCGATTCCATCTCCACCGCGTGCTCCCAGGTAACATAGTCTACGAGATCG
The DNA here is from genome assembly GCA_025201765.1 of Daldinia sp. FL1419. Taxonomy (NCBI): domain Eukaryota; kingdom Fungi; phylum Ascomycota; class Sordariomycetes; order Xylariales; family Hypoxylaceae; genus Daldinia; species Daldinia sp. FL1419. Next base: position 308,642 of record MU623361.1, read on the forward strand.
AGATGCTGTAGTTCTGATTATATAAGAGACTTGCCGCTACAAAGCCCTTATCAGGGTGATTTTTCGTCTGTAACCGGGGACACGAGGGCCAGCAAGGCCTTGTCGCCGATGTTGTCGCTGTCTTTAAGTTCGACGACTTTGGGAGCGATGTCATCAGGATATTGTGGCAATTCCGCTTCCATCTGCGTCGCGCTCTCGCTTATCTGAATCGTCGTTATGGCCTCTTATAATTGCTCAAGCTGTAAAGGTAAAAGATTAGGAGATAATGTTGTAAAGAGAAATTCTGATTATACCAGCCTCAACACACGAAGGCGTCGTACCAAGGGAGTGCGTTTTCCACATGGCTGGTTATGATTGACTTGGGTCTTTAATACCTAGTGACGTGCATCATTGTGATGCTTAAATTTGTAGTCTTAATTTGCAAATAGGTAGGTAAACCTGAATAGTCGTGTCTTTTCTATCGAGGCGCCAGGTGCTTTAAGATAGGTTTCTGTAGCTTATCGTCGCCATGAAGAAATATCTATTCTTCTCATTAAGAGTAGTATCTGCTGGTTGTTTTTATTATATATAATTATTGACCCAAGGCCAAACGAGACACAATCAGTCCCATGCGGAGGCCTCGACTGTTTCCCCCCCAAAATGTCTAAAGGAGTTCCACCATGATGTAAAAGATTGTTCTTGTGGTCGTGGTTAAGACTGGGTTTCAACGGGCGAAATTTGAGTTTGTTGCGCACTAGGTGTCCTCAAAGAACTGAGGATGTCACAATTTGGACCAAGGAACTTGGAAACAACTTCGTTGTTCCGCAAGGAACACCATCTACAATCGTTCCATTCTCAAGTCATAGAACCGACGTTGCGCCATGATTGCGGTGTTAGATTAGTCCTCTTGTAAGAACTGTTGTTTCTGTCGGGTTTCGTTGAGGATATATGTTGGTTTTATTAGTTGACCCCCCCAGTCACAGGGTGTCTACACAGTTGAATATTATGGATATCTCATGTATCGCGCCCGTAAGTTCGTTAAGTATTTCTATTAGACCCTCTGTTGAGTATTCGGGAATGTAGCTTCTTGCTTCGGGTAGCATTTTTAGAATTGCTTGACAGCCAGCTTCTTGCTTGTATACTCCAAAGAAGGGCTTCGAAGGTAATCTAGGATCTCTCGGTAGTTTATGACTGTAGTATAGGATTAGGTAATCTTAACTGGCATTCCTCTTCGAGTTCATTTAGAGCCTTAAGTGCACTATCCTGGCATGGATATCCGAGGTGTTGGGAATATGATTTGGGTATGATAACTGTATGTTTAGTGTTTATTTGGATTTTTGTTTGATAGTTCATATATATAGGCTCGTGGCTTAGGTTTGAGTTGTGGTATGTGATAATTGTATAGTTGTTATTTATTGGATGATGTGTATGTAGAATGAATTGTCTCCTTGCAGGAGGATGAGGTAGAAATTTATAATGGGGGGGAGGGGGTTTTTTGTGCGAAACTTGATAAATTCTAAGTAGCAACGTTGCGGTAACAATGCTGGTGCAATGAACTTTGAATTCCTTGCAACGTCCCTTGTTGGGGGGTGAGAAGGTATTAGAAAGAAGGAATGTCTCGTTGAGTTTAGAAGTTGAAGTTTCTAGGTTAAGCAATTGCACATTGTTCAAGCAAATTACCTAATTATCCAAATGTACCTAGGCAGCTAGGTATGGCACAAGTCAAGAGTACTACATGTACAATACAATACCTACGTACCTCTTAGGCAGTACCTGAATACAGGACTTATGTTAAATAATTTAGTAAGTACCTATCTACCTACGTGCATGTACTTTTGTACTTAAGGAAGATAAATGGAATAATATACATGTATCTATTACACGAGGCCACTTCTTTAGGTGACATAATTACCTGAGTTTCCATATGAGTCAAGTTAAAACGAAAATCCAAAGGGTAGGTACACCTAGTAATACAAAGATTGGAATTTGCGCACAAATAGACTTTATATTCCCTCAAAAGTTTTAGCTAAATAGAAGTTCCTTTCATAAACTCGGACCTTGGTATGGTCTACAACCTCCATCTCTCTCTCTCTCTCTCTTTCTCCTGGTTACACACTTTTCTACTGGGTACCTTACGGCATCGCCCAATATTTCTACCCCGAACCCCTTTCGTAACTATTTCATAGGTAACTATAGAAATGTGCAAGGCTATATGATATTGATAGTCTCTACCTTGGCCGCTCCAAATGGGTCCATTTCTCCCAGATCCTGACCTTGTTTCCGCTCCCGGGCCCAAGCGCCGACACCGATTCTTTCAAACGCTCCTTTCACAAGGCGGGATGACCTTAGTATGAGGAACCACGTTTCTGTCTTGGGGTTTGCTGGTCCCCCGACTTCACGATGTGGATCGTCCTCGAGAGGGTCAAAGTTCCACGAAAAGAGTTTAAAGCAGTAATACTCGGTTTTATCCTGACCTTGGTTCCACGAACAACAGTGCTCTTTACATTGTCCTTCAATCCAACAGGGGGCTTGCGCATCATCTTCCTTTATTGTTGGGTCTACGGGTTCATCAAGGTACGCTCTAGCCGAGTATAAAGTTCGTGGTCTCACAAACGCAGATGTCTTCGGTCTGTCATTACGAGGAACTCCTAACGGGAACGGGTAGACGTCGGCTTCTTGGATAGGAGTAAATCGTGAATCCGGGCCAAGATATTCCCCGAATATCGTCAGTTCAACAGCTACTAATCCTCCTTCCAAGCTTAGACAACCTCCCTCCGCAGTAGGAGTTCCGTCTTCGGCTATTCCCTTGATACCCTTGACTAGGCACTTGTCAATTACACCGAGTCCAAACGGGAACGAACCGTCCCAATCTAACATCGGTGCTATATAATCGTAATAGGTGATCACTCCCTCACGGGATGCCCACGACCACGAAGGAAAGTATTGTCTTTGATCTGGGGCACTGGACCTTTCGTTGGTTGATAAATTTGACCTAGGTTTATACGCGGCCACTCTCCAGGTCAAATCGAAATGAAGCTCTTCCTTCCAGAGTCCAGCGATATAATCATCTCTAGTATTAGTATCTTTCTGGGTGCTCTTGCGCATTATATTGCTGAGCCCAACGAGTGCTGCCAACTTATCGCTCTGTCGTGAAAGTGCGCGTCGTGAATAATTCGAAACTACCCGTCTCCAAAGGTCGTATATCTTCTCTGGTGCGCCCTTGATATGGTCGGCCGACTGTTTCCCCGTCAACCACTGTATATGTCGGTCGGAGACCCCTAAGCTATAAAATTCAGTTATTTTCTTTGTCGTGGACTGTAATGCGATTCCCTTTAGTAACGAGCCCAGCTGAGCTGCGTTGAACTCGTAGTTCTCTTCCATTGATCCGAATCTTGGCCAAATACAGTGTCCACATTCGCAAACTTTGCGGCACGAGCATTCCCAGCTCATCTCATTTCCGTCGAAACATAATCTTCTATAGGGGAGTAATGTTTCCTGAAGGCACCATCCTCTCTTATCTAAGGACTGTTCTACGGTATTGCCGATATTTTGTCGGGCTATATACTCATCTTCTGTATCTGGAAGCTTAAGTATTTGTTGCCATTCAGGGTGACCAAATTTCTGTTTTCCCAAGAACCCGGCTTTGCAACTACTCGGCTCTAATGCCGAAATCGTGACCTGAGAGTTGAGATAGATTTGATCCATCATAGACGCGTCTTGAAGCCAAGAATCATAATCATCTTGAACGATACAGATGGAATCCACCCATAAATATGAAATATTCAACCCTCTACAGAGCGTGACAGCATCTTGTAGGCTTTTAGGCATAGAGCGTAAAGGGACTTCTTTATAATGGCTATCAAGGTTGGACGTCGTCGTTTTTAGAACGTCTCCGACGTCTTCCCCCCAGCAGTAACTCAGACACGCGTAGGCGGTCGGGTTAGTCGGCTCAAAAAGAAATGGTTCGCTTGCCCCGTCGTTACGTCTGACATTGAGAAGGCGGCGGGGTACGAAATTCCTATCTGGCGGTTTGCAAGGTTCATCGTGCTCTATACAGTAAGCAAGCCATTCAGCGGCACGATCGAAGGCTGCCTGGGTTGTAGAGTCTTCCAAAACATCCCAGAGTCGGCTTCTGTCCGCCCAAATTATTTCTCTTAGCAAGGGACTTGAGTGTACAAGCTCCGTAGCCTTTTGTTCGGACGTAGAATTACCTTCAACGTAATGCAGGGTAGCTAGTTGCCCTCGATTAACTGTGATACTCCATACACAAAGCGGGTTAAACCTACCGGATGGCCGTTGGATAATGTCGAATGAAAATATCTTTCGTCTAACCTTACCCGTCTCGAAAGGTATTTGGTTGTATATGTTTATTCTTTGTAGGCTTAGTTGATCAAATATCACAAAACTTACCATGATAGCATCCGAAGGGATTTCGGAATACTCCTCCCCCAAGTCTGGCTTACAGCCAAGTATCAGTGACAGAACTACCGCGCATTTTCGGCATGTCGCATAGTTAAGGATTCCGAATACGTGACATAGTATTTCTTGTAGAGTGAGTAAACCTATATCATAACTTGGGATTCCAGGGGAGTCCGAATGAAACGTACACGATTTCATCGTGTGAATAGTTCCCGCCAACTTATATTAATGTTGAATGAAAGGCGTCAGAACTGAGTGGCCCTGTTGTAAAACGTTCGCAAATATATATATAGAATAATAAATAAGTAAAAGAGAAACCAGCACCGCCTAATGTGGTTGAGTCGACGCGATATATAGACGGGCTGAGCCAATCATTCCTACCTATAGTGAGGCACATAGCCACTTAGCAGGCAAAAAAGCATATCTTCCACAACAAAGACCAAGGAATTATATAAATGCCTTGGGAAAAAATAATAAGAAAGAAACATGGGCATAAATTAGGTACTTGAGTTAAATAAGTAAAAAAAAAAAAAAAGAGAAAAAAAGGAGAAAAAAACATACAACACCGGGGATTCGCTGGTCGTCACCGACCCAACTACTGATCCGGCAGTATCTGGCTTATCTATGGGAGAGCGGACGGGATCCCGAGTTTTCCAGATCTTATGGTCGTATGTGCTAGCTAGTCTTGTTATTGGAATATAAATGGTCGGTAGCCAAAGAGGGTTTTCACGGTTTCTTATAGGAGCAGGGCTTAAGTGAATAGAGTGTAACCCCTATATGATAATTTCCAACTGGTGGGAAATGTATATCATCTTCGGCCGATTGCATCCATTTTATAAGAAAGTCTTGGGTAGATATGTAGGTACCTATGATATATGATTCTGTTGCATAGCCCGTGAATGGGTGTGGTGTGTTGGAGTTTACATTGTGGTATATTGTGGCTATGGCTGCATTGGTTAGGTTGAACCAACAGAGGGTTAAAATGAACGCTGTATATATAGGTACTAAGTACTTAAAGTAAATTGCCCGCGTTAATGTCGATTTAAAAGAATATAGGTATTATCATCTTATTTTGGCATCATTAAGCGTCCATCTATAAATAAGTTTATCGTGGACCTCTCTACCTTGTATTTAGAATGCATATATTATGGGACTCCTTAAAAGGGGCTAACTTGAAGCAATCATGTCACTTTTCTGCTAAAGCAAACAAACATTATAAGCTACAATAGGCATTCAAGCCCGTGTATAGAACCAAACCCGGTTAGATATTACTATATGCGTGGTTATGGAAAAAACCGCCCGCCATATCCTATCGCCATGTAAAGGTCAAGGAGCGAGTAATCATAAAACCAATAGGTATCTTCCGCCCACTAACGCTTGCCGCCTTGCTTCTTCTCCTCTTCCTTATGGGCGTTGCTGCCACCGAATCCGAACCAATTGAACTGCTTAGTGAGGCCGGAAACAAATCCAGCGCGATGGCCGGGGACGGGAGTCGGATCGTTGTCCTTTGCCTCTTCTTTTCCCGGGAGTTTAGGAGGAGGTACCATGTGAAGGGCGACCGGGGCATTGCGTCTCCTGCGAGGACCAGTAGGGGTCAGCGGGCCGTTGTACTTTTGGCGAGGGACGACCGTGGGAGGAGCTTTTGGTTCGCCATCGTCGTCCTCGGAAGCGGATGCAGATGATGGCTCGGCTTCAGACGCGGAAGATTCCAAAGCGGCTTTACGGTTTCGGACTCGTTTCTCTTGAGCTGCTCTTCGTCTTGAATTAACGTCTCTGTTCCACACGACGGTATCCGATGGCGAGTTTCGACCGCCGTATCGTGCGGCGCGAGCATTAATCCTTTGCTCTAATTCTGTGAGGTTGTTAGTATGGAAAGTGTATCCAATAAGTATAAAGGGTTGGGTTTAATTACGCTGGGGGCGGAGTGGGACTCGATTTCCTGCGAGCATGACATTCCTGTCCCTCTCGTCCTGTGTGCCTGCCCTGTAGATGATTTGCGCATCTAAGGCAGCTCTTGCGGCTTCAGCCTCAGCGTCAGCTTGCAGAAAAGAAGTGTTTCTGGGATACATCGTGGGCAGGACGTGGTTGAGATTGCGACCTTGAGAGTAGATGGTATCCGGGAAGAAGCCTAAGACTCGGCGAAGTTGAAGACTAATATGAAGATTTCCTTAATCTTTAAGGGAATGATATCAAAGAGAAGTTTTCTGGAATATCGGCTGTATGCTACGGTCCCTGTGTTGTCTTGTGATGTGTTGGAATAGGAAAGATTTGGGTTGAGGGAGGAGTTCATGTTCATATACTCTTCTGTTTAGAACAGCATATAGGTAGCTTCCAGGAACCTATTATGTAAAAGAAGAAATGAAAACTGTAAACATTGGTGTGGATGCCGTGATGTCGCATGCTTTGGATACAGTGGTATTAACAACCCAAACCCACGATAATTCACCGTATTTCCTCTTTGGGTTGTGCTCAACAGTGGTATACGGAAGTCTTATTGTGGACATTTGGAACTAATATAGAAACGGATAATGGAAGAATCCAAGTGTGGTTTGTTTACGGACCACGACACGTAACTTTCTTATTATGTTTTGATATTCTTGACACCTGAATTAGTCCTAAGTTAACACAGTACAGGTGCCAAAGTGATGTTGAACTGTACACTACATGTCAAGTAATTTCCATGTGCCTGACCGGTGACAAGTGACGTGTGGACCCTTTACGAGAATGTACAAGTAACAAACCCATCAAGATTAGGCAGTTATTGAACAAACATTAAAAAGACCACTACACTCTTTTCAGTAGGGTATTCCCGTAAGAGGAAAAAAGCAATGTGCAATAATCTCCATATGATACTAGGTATACACACATGCGTCGATAGAGCCCCCCGTTCGAACAGAGATGGACGGTAGAGGCAAGCCGACTTGTGGAAAATGAATTCGAATCATTGATTCTAATTATACTGCTCATGATTTATTTGTACCCAACTTGCCCCTTCTTCGATTCTTCTCTTTCTTTGTCTGTGCTGGTTCTCGTGAGCTTAAGAGAAGGTAGTCATGGTATTCGAATTCTGAGTCCCGAGCCCAAAATATTCTACTTAGGTTGGATACTAACTAGAAGAAAATACAAACCGCAGGCATAAATCGTACGGGAATGGGATAATGAATTCTGAACTGTAACTCTAGCCAAGGTAGGTAATATCGAGTTTCTTTTCTAAACCACTAAACGCATAGTCATTACCTGCTAATAGAAACTATAGCTTATTACGTTGGATTCTTTAGCATACATCGTAGTGAACCCCGAATCGAAATATCCAGAGATACACATATCTCAAATATCCAATTTCAGCTCAAGATATTAACAGACGCCAAAATCAATCCAGTCTCTGGGCAAATTTCATCTGCTTCTTATCCGAGACATCAAACACAGCAACAATCTCCTCCATAAAAGTGTCCCCAAGGATATACGCGTCAGGCTGGCCTGCACCGATCCCAGAGGTACACCCAGGCGACCCATCATCCAGCGTCACCTGTACGATCAAGCTGTCCGGGTGAGTCCGGATTGCCCTTCCGCCAATGACGACGTCTAGGGTCGGGGGCACGACATCGCACGGCACGCTCCAGACTCCGCCATTCTGTTGCTTCCCAGCGGGCGTAAACGCGTTGTTAATGGCGGCTGCTACGTTGAGCGGGAATAGATTGATAATAGTGCCAGAGTCCACGAGCATGTGCGGTAGGTCCGTCGCTATCTGACTAACGGTACTGCTGTTCCATGAGATGAAGTCGATTGCGATGTCATAATATAAGTAGTCCGTCTTGCCGTTACTTAAAGTCCGCTAATATTAATAGTCAGTTGCGAGATCAAAATACAATCGTGGGAATTCGCAAGCCAGACCTTTTGAATGGGAACGGTGGCGTAGTCTCCCGTCTTGATAGGAGGCACACCTCGAAGGAAATATACGATCGGTTCTCGTCAGGCGATAAGGAAAATCCGAGTATGGGTTCCGCTGCCCCGCTGGCCCCCGTGGTCTCAACGAACGGCGAGTAGTTGACCGAGTTGGAGATGGTATCATTACGTGGATCGCTGCCCTTGAATGCTGCGGTAAGACCTCGGAAACCAAGACCGAGGATCCCGCTTGACACGTTATCACCTCTGAAAGCTGCTATATCTACTAGAGCAAACTGCTGCTTTGGAACAGTAAGACCGGCTACCGAGATGCTTGAGAAAATAGATCAGATCACATCTCGTTCGTGTTTAATAAAAAGGGGTAGGTAATTACTTAGAAAATCCCATAGGTCCGTTCAAATACTCGCCATTTTAGATACGAGATATTCATATTCGTATTGTCTAGTTTGCCATCGGGGAAGTCTCCCTTGTATAGGGGTCCAAATCCGCACCCCTGCCGTGGAATTTGTTGACCGGAAGTAGGATCTAGACACGTGAACTCATCAGCAGCAACCCAAGTGTCGCTGCTACCGGTATCCGGAACCATATAAAATGGCTCCGCGCCAATTTTAACTTCTAGGACATACTCAAGCTGGCGTAACCCAGTGCTAAGTCTCTCAACATCTCCAGAGTCGTCAGTAGTTCCGTCGAGGTCGTCCAATATGGCTATGCTTCTCCGTATCTGTCGACGGACGTCAACACTTTGGGAAACTCCCGGTTTCCTCTGGACTCTCTTGAGTGTTTGATAGCGATCCGTAATGGTCAACCCGGCTTCGGAAACAAAAGCACGAGTCTCTAGCACGGGGTCTACGGGGATCGCAACCCCGAGGTCGAAGATCAGAAAGCCGGCTAGGACTTGTAACATAAAACCAGCCATGGTGATTTTAAGGATAACTACGTTAATTTGAGAGCGACTTATACGAATGAGATACAACTACGAAAGCTGGGGAACAAGCTCCCTAGAGTTAGGTAAGGGGAAGTCTACTTTCTAATAGTGTATTTTATCTTCGCGCCTTATCGAATAAGAAGAGCAAAAGGCGGGCGGGTTTAAGTTCGGACCCTATCGCCGCTATTGGATTCTTGCGTGCAGCTTCGTCTAGTAGAAGACCTTTGTCGGTGGTGTTTTGGGTTAGGTATGAAGAAGATGAAATATCTTATAAGTTAATGCTATCGAGGGATGTTCCCTGTAAAGTTAATGTACACGAGTTCGTGACGGGTATAGCGAGCTTACTCATTTCGCCAATCGCGTAATAATATAGTAGTCGTCTGCGGCTTCATCGTCGTTTTTACCTTTCCGCCTTTACAATAGTTAATAAGCCTAACCCCGATTGAATACGACGATATTAGCAGGTATCCCAATATCCAGTCAATGATTTATTAGACCGAGCTATAATGCACTTCTAGATATCATACAATGGATAATATGGAAAGCGAATGGAAAGAAGTTGAATTAGAAACGGAATAGCAAAGGATAGTTGAAGATTAACCCCTGCAATTGCAACGGTAGATCTGCCCTTGACCCTGGCCCCGATCTCTCTCTTTGCATGACGAATTAGTGGAGCGCGCTATAAAGCTGCCTATAAAGCTGCCGTTTGAAAAACTCCTCAATTAGGGCTGCGGGGAAAGAGCTAAGCTCTAGGTTAGCCTCTAGCAAGCACATGCATTTATTACTTTAACCTAACCTAGAGCATTTACTTAGACCAATGTATTGTATCATCTCGCCTGCACCGATGTGCGTTAGGTGATAAGGTAAAATCGATTAAAGTTTTGATGGCTAAAATGTACCTAGCTTTACTCGCATCGCCTACGTGAACCAAAAACATATACATGTACATAACATATATCTAACCTAGCCTCATGTATGTGCATCCTAATAAGGCTTTAAGTTGAGTTAAGGCTTAGTGATACGAATGCAGATGCAAGTCTTTCAAGTATCTGAATAACTCTAATAACTCAGATACCTAGCTTCGGGATTATCCTCGACTGCCTCGGTACCAAGCCATCGCAAATACCCAACTCCAAGACGACCGCATCGAACACGAGCGAAAGTATGCCGTCGTCTACGCAGTCGCATGCGCGCTCTCATGCGCTCCTCCTGCTGCAGAAGCTGCTCAATTTACGAGATAGCGCTAGTCCTCTAACGCTACTCCTCGATACCCTAGAGCAGAGCGCAACGCCCGTAGTCAACGAATTCCTCAGCAGAGCCAAGGTATGTCCCCCTTCACGCCCCCCCCTTTTTTTTTTCTTCCTCCTATTCTCTTCCTCCCCTATCGTACAGCAAAGCCCAAGCCCAAGCCCAAGCCCACAACCCCACTAACCACCCCCTCCCCGTAGATCTCCAAAAGCAAAACAATATTCCTCTCCTCCTCCCTGCTCCGCAAACCCCCCGCCGCCGACGTATTCGTCAAGTCCTGGGGCAAGACCCCCGACGCCCTGCGCGCCGAGATATCCTCGCACTACACCTCCGGCGCCGCGGGCCACGCGCACAAGATCCTCGTCGTGCTCGATTCCGTCAACGGGATCGCCGCCGCCACGGGATCCAATCTCTCCATGTTTCTCTCCAGCCTGATCACCCCCGCCGTCTCCCTCGTCGCCGTCTACCACACCGACGTCCCGCTCGTCCTGCCGCCTGGCTTCGGAGAGTACGAGCCCCACCCGTTCACCACGCTGTGCCATCTCGCCACCGCCGTGTTGAGCGTTGGCAGCCTGTATCAGGCGGTGGAGCGCCGGCGCGCCAAGAACCGCAGCTTGCAGGAGCCGGAGTGGGGTCTCGCGGAGGGCCGCGAGGGCGTGTTAATCGGGCTAGGTAGTGCGGAGAAACGAGCGGCGGCCGGCGAAGGTCTAGTCCTAGAAATGGAACTCCGGCGACGGAGCGGTCGCGCCGTCGCTGAGAAATTCGTCCTCGTGTCGCGGTCGCCGACGACGCAAGATCCCAAAGCCCAGACTTCAAAGCTGTATCTGCTTTCCGACCACCCCGCGTTCCGGGATCCGAGCGACGGGGATCAGGACGGTGCGGCGGGTGGAGGCGATGGGGAGATGGAGACTACGTTTAATCTAGGGTTGACGGAGAAGCAGCGTAGGGATAGAGAAGGCATAGTCTTGCCGTACTTCGATGCCCAGACGGACATCGGGGCGGGCGAAGGTGGGCGGATTTTGTACGAGATGGGGCGGGAAGACGACTTTGACGACGAGGAAGATGAAATATGACATGACGTTTATACCTGCAATCTAACACTTGAGATACCAAGGCATTCTCTCTTCTTGTTCATGGCTTGCTTCGTGATTTGCTTGTCGTCTATTGATACATCTAGATGGGTGCCGCGACATTGGCACCTTCTCGGGGCCATACACCCGAGCGAAATGCAATTATTGGTGCCTTTCCTTTTTACCGTAGCATAAAGCCCGTTTCCTTTTTTGCCTAGCTTAAAAACGTTCATCTACGTCTACTCGTCCACTTGCATGCCCTCAGTTCCCGCCTCCGCCTCCGCTTCCGCCCCCGGTTCCTCGCCCGCGCCGTCGTCGCTCGCCACGCTGTTGATCCAATCCTTGACTTCCGCGCCGTCGTGCACCTTGAAGAACTCGAGGCCCTTCTTGCCGAGTTCCTTTAGCCCTACAACACCCACGCTCGTGTTGTCGACGGTCAGGTGTCTATCCGTGGCTAAAGTCTCTTTGAGGGCGCGTAGGCCGTGTTGGATCAGCTCCTCCCGGCCGCAGTCTGCGAATTTGTCCAAGTTCTTTTCCAGATAGGTACGGGCCATCTGGGAGCGGGCTCCAATTGCGCATGCCAGCATCTCTTGGGTCATGCCGCTGGGCTGGAACTCGAATAGATGAGGACCGGCCTCGTCAACACCTGCCACCAGTAGGCCAACACCGTATGGTCGCTTTCCGTAGTGTTGGGTGTTGAGCTGTGCCTTGTCGCCAATAAGAGAGACGAGGGCCTCGAGGGGCATGGCACGGTCATAAGTTAGCCGTTGGGATAGGCACTGCTGTTTCATAAAGTTGGATAGTACGCGGGCGTCGGACGTCAAACCGGCGATGGCAAGACCGACGTGTTCATCTACGGCGAATAACTTCTTCTGGTACGACGAGAGTTCCTCGGCATTTCGCTGCGGGAAGAGTTGTTAGCTATTAAAGCACTCGATTGAATATAATTTGGCTTTCGTAATGGCATTTTGTACCTTGATGGCGACTAGAACGGCGTGTGTTTTGCTAACTAAACCCACCACCACTGAACCTTGCTTCACGGCCTCGGCGGCATATTCGACCTGAAATATTCTCCCTTGCGGAGAGCTAGAAGATTGATTGTTAGTGAGGTGCGGGATTGACAAGGGGAGTTTGGAAGCTTACAATGTGACGGAATCGTTGTCGTAGTTGTTTCTGAACATTATGTCGGTTGTGTGTGATTTGGGGATTTATGAATGTTCCGTATGTGGGTTTGGGCGGTGATGTAGATATGAAGATGCGATAGGGAAAAGTAGGCAGGTATTCGCAAGCTTAGATACCTAAGTTAGGTATTCAAGTCGGAAATGCAAGGCTAGAGCTACCCGAATTACAGACTTGACTTGACTTGACGTTCAGCAACCGCAAGGCAGCTCAAGAGCTTCGTCGTTCGTCTCTTTCGGGTCTAGCACCGATGCCCTAGCTCCAGAGACGATTAGGTAACACAGGTACGTAGGTACTTTACTACTGCGATTAAGGTACATAGTACTTACCTATGGACCTCGATACGCCGTATCTTCAGCCACATTTGATTGATTAATTGAAGGAATTATTGGACTGCGATATATTGTTGTATTCAGTAAGTAAATAGAACTATTTAGGAATTAGGAAATTTTGTGGGTTAACCCACTTTAAGTGGAGATTTGGGTTTAGCCTTAATATATATTTTAATTATATAATAAGCTAAGTAGGTGTTATAAAATTCTTTTTTGTTAATATACCTTTATAGAAATATTATATTAAAATCATTATTAATCCTTTAATTTTAATAATTTTATAAATTTATGGTGTTTATTTTTCTTAAATAATTTTGTAAAATTATTTGTAGGATTTTTTTTTCCTAATATATATTTTAATATGATATTATTATTATTTATTTTTTACCTAATATAATAATATTTTTTCTGAATATGTTTTTTTTAGCAATTCACCACCAATTTTTTAGTTTAAATTATTGTTACTATATTATTACATAATATTGTAATAGGTTTTAGCAGTATAAATTTTAACTTTTTGAGAAAGTTCTATATTTATATAATATTAATTGCTACATTATTTAAGATAATATATTCAATTTTGCTAGAATTTTTTGTTACAATAGATTGAAGTTTAATGTATTAAAGTATTGGTAATCTAATTATAAAGAATATATATCTTATAATTGATTTTTTTGTAATAAAATTAAAAATATAACTTGCATTTATAGTGTTGTATAACCTTAGCAAGTTATATATATAATATAAATAATTATTATCTAACTTATAATAATATATATTTTATTTTATTATGTTTCTTAAATATTTTATTATTTGTTTAATATTGGTTAAATGGATTTTTATAAAATTATATATAAAATAAATTTATATAAATGTTATGAAATTAATATTAAGTTTTGTAATACATATTAGAAAGTTTATTTTTCTAATGAAGGAAATATATTTAAAAATTTTATTTATATTAACAATGTTTTCCGAATTATGTATTTAAATAGTTTCTTTTTTTTTAAGATTAAATAATATTAATATTATTTTTTCTTTTTTCAATTTAATACTCTTTAATACTTTTATAACATATTATTTTTAATTAAGGTAAATATCTTCCTGTAAAAAAGGAGCATATAATTCTAATTTTAAAGAATTAATTTATAATTTTTAAATTTGTGACAAGTATATTTTCTTTAATATTTGTTACCAATGCCAAAAGGTGTTTAATGTTCAATTTATAAAATAAAAAATTATTTATATATAAGGTTATTATATTTCTTATATCCTTATTCACATATATTATATTATTTAATATTAATAATATATATTTTCTTTTAATTAATAATATACACACGCATTTTTACCATACCACACCAACTTATTTTAAATTATATAAAAGATTTATAAATTTAATAATTTTATTAAATACATATTTATATTTATTTATTTTATTTAAGAATTCTTCAAAATATTTTTTTAGGAATGGGAAAAATTTTATAAAAATATTTTTTATTAAATCATTATTTAAATATATAATTATAAAATTAATTTAAATAATATATTAATTATTAAAAACTATAAACACTATCAATATTTACCATAATATTATATAAATAATTATAATAATTATTTTATTATAATTAATACCTTTTTACTATATAAATCCTTATATACAAATATACACCTTATATTTATCTAATAAACCTATTAATAAAAATTTCTTTTTTAATATTTATTTACTATTTATTAAATATTTATAAACAATATTTTATAATTTCCTAAAATTAAATGTTTTATATTTAAAATTCTTTTAAATTTCTTTAAAAATTATTTTAAATTATAAATTTCAATTATTATTAATTATAATTTTTTTAATTATTAAATTATTTCCATTAATTTAAAATATTTTATCTTATATAATTATATTAATAAAATATTCTTATATAAGATCATCCTTTTTAACTTATTTAAACTTTTTAAAAAATGTTTTAATATAAATAAAAGCATTTATAATGTCTTTTTAAATAATATTTAAATATAATAATAAAAAATCATTAAATATGCCTTTTTAGTTTATGGTAATTATAAAAATGTTATTAATTTTATTTGAAATTTAATAAATATATAAATTTGGAATAATTTTTTTAAATTAATCTTTCTTTTTTTTAATTTAACCTATTTTTTTATCAATAATATTTTTATTTATAATATTATTATTAACATTTTATATATTAATTTTAAAAGCTTTGGTTATTTTTTTATAATAGAGATATTTCTATATATATTTAAAAAATGACCTAATAACATCTCTCAGGTCTAAAGCACTATCATTATCTCTAAAATACTTATAGAAGATAATATACAATATTATTAAAAATCTGCCTCTTTTTAGGAATTATATAACATAATTACATTCTTTGTAATAACCTAAAAAAATAATTTTTACATTATGTATTTCAAATTTTTCAATTATTATAACCTTATTATTTAAATTAATTAAAATGAAATAATAATTTCCAAAAACTTTTAAATATATATTATTTAATTTATAATCTTTTCCAGATTTTAAATAGTTTTTATATTGTTTAAATAATATAACACCTTTACAAATAAATATTCTGATTTTATTAATAATATATGTAATTACTTTTAGGATAAAATCTTAAAAATAGGTAGGTATTCTTATTCTAACATATATAACTTATGCCTTATTTTACAAAAAACATATACCCCTCTCCATTATACCATTTTAATATTAATTATATAATATAGATAAAATTAATTTCATACCCTTTTCTTTATAAAAAACTTTTAATTAATTTATATCAAATTCTTATCCACCATTAATTCATAAGGTTTTTATTTAATATCAAAAACCATCAATTTAATTAAAAAAGGTTTAAAATATTTTATATAAATATATAAGATATTTAATAATAATTACTACTACTTTATTCTTTATTTTATATATTATAAACTAATATTATAAATTATTATTATTAATTATTAACATGAAATATTTCTTTCTTTCAATAAAGGTGGGTTATAAAAAGCTTATATTATACCAGATTATTTTACCCATATAATTTACTTATTCTTAAAGTTTTTTCAAAGGTATCTTTATTATTTTCATTTAATTACAAATAATATATAATAGATTTTTAATTATTTTTTAATTTAAATTAATATTTATAAATTTATTAATAATCTATTTTATTTTATTTATATTAAGATAATATAATTAATAATATTAGAAAATTAATTTATCTTTTATTTTATTAATTAATCTTAATAATTTTAATAATTTAAAAAATTTAACTACCCTTTTTAATCCTTAATTATTATTTTTTATATTTATTCCCAATATATATTCCTATTATTTCAATAACAATATTATTACCAATTCTAATTTATTATATTACCAAAAATAAAATCCTTATTTTTATATATTTAAGGTTATTAAAATTATCCTATTAATATTTTATATATATTAATTATCCATCCAACCACCTACTTTATACAAAAACTCCTTAAAAAAAATCTTAAAAAAAAAACCTTTAATAAAAAATATATACTTTAATATTACCTTAACAACATTACCATCCTTCCCATAAAATTTATAAACAATTATTCTTATTTATATAATTAATATAAATCCTATTTCAATATTTATAATATATCCTTTACTATTAATATTAATTATCATATTAAAAAAAAATTATTCAAATTATTCATAATATATATATTAATTTCTATATTAAATAATAACTTATATATTTTAAATAAAAAATAATAATATACTCTATAACCTCCTCCAATTATTACATTCTTTATTAAAGTTATTATAAAACTCTATATATTATATATTAAATTAATCTCCAAACATTTTTTATTATATATTACAATTATTAATTTTAATATATCTTTATTAACCTTAACTATATAAACATTATTATTTAAATTCATATATTAATCTAATCCAACAAATAATTATAAAACCTAATTTACTTAAATTCAATTAATATTCTAAATAACATTCTAATTATTAATATTTTTCTTACAATCCTTTTTAAAATAACCATATTTACCACATTTATAACAAAAAAAACCTTTTTTATTATCTTATATAGGCTTATCATCAAAAATCTTCAATTTTTTAAGGAATTTCTTACCCCATTTCCTTAAATTTTTTTTTATATTATAAATTAAATTGGAATTATAACTCTTTAAACCAATTTTAATTTTAAATTTATTAATAAAATTATTAATTATTTTTATAATTATATAATTCTTTTAAAGATATATAATTTTATAAATTATTTTAATCCATTTCTTAGTTTTTTTTTTATAATTATTTAAAAATATTATTATTTTTTATTCTAAAATAAGAAATATGTTAGCCTTTTATATATTGTGTATAGTTTATTGCCATTTTAAATTATATTAGATAAGATTCTTTCTATTATAACTTATTATAATAAATATTAATTAAAATTTTTATTATTAAACCTTACCTGTAAAGATGTAAATGTAATTTAATAATTTTAAAATTTTTATATCTTTTTGTATATTAGTAATTAAATTAAATAGATTATATTTATATATTTTTATAATTATTTGTATTATTTATAACTTATTTATTATAATTAATTTTATTTTTTTAATATAATTAATTTTCTTAAATAATAATATAAACATTTCTTTATATATTAATTAATTTAATTGGTGGTTAAATGACTTATATCCTTAATCTGGCATACAACCCCTAAGAAATACTTATATATTGAACAGGAGCTCTAATAGCTCCTGCAGGATATGCCCTATACTTCAACTAACCCATAGCAAGCCAGAGGCTGTATGAGCTCGAGGATACAAGGTGACTATATCCTGAGGAGTATAATAGGATGATCAGGTAGGATAGCTGCTGTAGGTGACTGCTCGGCAATGGTAGCGCGTACGATGAGGTTATAGGCCAAAAAGGTGTATATTATTCATATGAAGCTCTATGGAGACGATCTCTGAAGAACTATGTATGACTTGAGCTGATCAGGCAAGAAAACAACTCCTGGAGACCTATTTATATCCAAAAGAACCTATAAACCTTAGAAGGGGGGGGCAAACAGGGTCCTTCAGGGTAGCTCCTATTACCTAATCACACTACCCCGGTTCAATATCTATTATTATATAAAAATAAATTTCCCACCTATTTTTCCTAAATAACTTTTTTTTTTAAACAATTATAATATATTAATTTTACCCTTATTATTATTTATTTTATTATTATCTTACTTTTATCTTACATACATACCTACCAATATTAATCAATATTACTAAACAATTAATAACATAAATTAATAAAATTAAAAAAATTATTATTACAATAATTTAAAAACTTTTATTATAATAATATAAATAATATCAACATCACATTTCTAATTACCTTTATAATAAATAATTATTATTTAATAATATTTGATTTTTAAAATATACACCTTCCTAAATTACCATTTTTATCATTACACTTATCTTTAATACCCATCCCCACAATATCTTAACCAAAAAATTTAATATAAATATAAAACTATATCCCATTTAACAATATAAATATTACTTAAATAAAAAGTATAAATATATTTTATAAATTAATAAAATATTTATCCTTTTAAAATATAATATTTATTAATCAATTTAATTATAAAATTATAAAATAAATAAATATTATTCCTATAAATATAACCCCTAAATAAAAAATAATTTAAATATTATAAATAATAAAAAATTTTAAAATTATAAACTTAAACTCTTTATATACACATATATTTAATAAAATATTAATTAAATATAAAAAATATTTTAAAAGATTTATTATAAATAAT